>CM053583.1:44258931-44283725 GCA_028627135.1 Pseudochirops cupreus | reverse complement strand
TCTTGGCAGCAAAATATTTTCTCCTTGATCTGGGGACTCCAGAACCTGGCTATAATATTTCTATGAGTTTTCTTTTGGGGATCTTTTTCAAGAGGTGATCAGTGAATTCTTTTGAGTTCCATTTTGCCCTCTGCTTCTAAAATATCTGGGCAATTTTCCTTGAGAATTTCTTGAAGGGTGCTTTCTAAGTTCTTTTTTTTTGATCATGGATTTCAGGTAGTCCAATAATTTTTAAATTGTCTCTTCTGGATCTGTGTTCCAGGTCAGTGTTTTTTTCAAGGAGATATTTCACATTGCCTTCTATGTTTTCATTTGTTTGGATCTGTTTGATAGTATCTTGACTTCTCATAAAGTCATTTGATTTCATTTGCTCCACTCTAACTCTGAAGGAAATTATTCTCTTCAGAAAGTCTTTGACATTCTTTTTCCATCTGGCAAAGTCGAATTTTTAAGGCATTCTTCTCCTCATTGGCTTTTTGAGCCTCTTTTGCCATTTGAGTTAGTCTATTTTTTAAGGTGTTAATTTCTTCAGTCAGATTGTTGACTCTCTTTTCATGATTTTCTTGCATCATTCTTATTTCTCTTCCCAATTTTTCCTCCACTTCTCTCATTTGGTTTTCAAAATCCTTCTTCAGCTGATCTCTAGCTTTTAAGCAGTCTTCATGTTTCTTGGAAGCTTTTGGTGTGGGAGTTCTGACTGTGTTGTCTTCCTCCTGTTCCCTGCATTGATCCTTCTTGTCCCCAAAGAAGGAATCTAGAGTTTGGTTGCTATTCTTACTTTGCTTCCTTTGCCTGCTCATGATGGCCAGTCAATGATTTTTTAGCTCTGTGGAACTCTGCTTCCAGAGGGGAAAGCTCTGTCCCAAATCGCTGGGGTTTTCCCAGTTGCCGCAGCTTTTAGCAGGCTGCTGCAGCCTCCACCAGCTTTGGCTCACTGAAAATGCACCCCAGGACCACTACCCAAGACCACAATCCAGATCCAGGCTGCTCAACGCAACAGCACTTGGCATCTGAACGATTGCTTGGTCCCCCTGCAGTCTACAGGCCAGGAGCTCTGAAGCAGCTAGGTGGAGGCGGCTACAGGGTCTCTGCTTCTGCAGCTTCCTTGCCCTGGAGGCAGTTTGGCCGGACCTGCTTTTCTCCCCCAGTTTTAGCCAAGTTCCACTGACCTTTCACTTAGTCCTTTTTTCTTATGGCTTGATAATTCTGGAAACTGCCACAGCTGCCGCAGATCCGCTCTCCTGAAGCTCCAGCTGCAGCTCGGCTTGTCTGGCCACCCCTGGAGCCATGCCACGATTTCAGGATGGGCTGGTTTCGGCTCCCAGCGCTGAGATGGTCCCTCCTAGCCAAGCTGCCTTCAGCGGGAAGTATATTTGTGTGCGTTTTAGAGCCCTAAAATTTGTTTAGAGCCATATTTTATGGGTATTTGATGTGGGTATGTGGGAGCTGCCGTACCTTGCTGCTCCTACACTGCCATCTTGGCTCCGCCCCCTGTGAGGAGTTTTTTGGTTGGTTTTTTTTTTTAGTCTTCCTTTCTCTTGGTTAATGGGGGACCGAGAGAGTTAGCAATTATAATGCCAAAAGAAACGAGACAATCCATAGGTAAATACTATTAAATATGCATAGAAGATAGGAGAAGGAGAAGAAAAGATAATAAGCAGGACAGTTTTGAAAATAACATTAAGGATTTGTTATATATTTTTAATAAATCAAATGTTTAAAATGGAGATTTTTAATGTGTTCTGATACATCTATGAAAATAAATTTTTTGGTGTTTACATTCAGAATAAAAATTTTTTTAAGGCAGGTGATGTTCTCTCCAAATATCCTTAATTTCCATTAGACTATTATGGCTCTATCGCCCATGAATTTATTTAAACTCTTATGTATCTTTTACCTATACACTTAGTAAACTACTACTAAACAAATTATCTAACACTAAAGATTACATCCTTATTTTCTGTTAACAACTGAAAAGACTGTTTTTTATTTGAAAAGATATTTTCCAAGGAAGGTTATTTATAAGGGTATTTGGGTGCTGATTGGAAAGTACCTGTTGCATGAAAAAAATATACTTTTTCAAAAATTCAAAACATATAACTCTAATACATTCAATACACAGAAATTCAGTTGAAGCAGCATCAGAATCCCAAACCAATAATTTTTAAAACATTTGTTTTAATTAATTTCCTAAGTTCATTAACAGAACTAGTATTATTATTTATTCAGACTATTATCAAAAAGGAAGCAATATTGTTTAAAGTCTTAATTCTTACTATAAGTGAATGAAAGTTTCCAGAGAATTTCTATTCTTTTCAATATCACAGAAGGAAAAATATGATATTTGCTTTATTAGTGCCTTAAAGTTCAACTGAACCTATTATAAGTACAATTCTAGATAACAGCACAGAGTTGGGACATTATCTACAGGATTCTGGGTCAACAAGCAAACGTAAGTGCAAGTGGTAAAGATGGGGCCCAAAATAGTTTGGCAAAGTGTGAAGGGACAGGACTGCCAGACAGAAGAGGCAGACCAGGTGTCAATAATACACAAATCAGTCTGAGAAAGTCATATGGACATGAAGACTGGGATAAGCTAAGGGTTGAAACAAATCAGAGTAAGAAAGGGTAGTTATCTAGGAGTGTGGCAAAGGTACACACATCTTTGGTTCTTGATCAAGTATAGAAACAGCAGGATAAGAACAAACAACAAGGCAGACAGGCAGCAGAATTCAGACAAAATGACAGGCTCAGAAAAACAGATTAAAGCCTGGGTAATCTATACAGGATACAAACACAAAAAAACAAACATTACTCTTCCCCATACACTCACTGACCCAACCATCTTGGCCTACTTGGTTGTTTGTTACACATCACTCTGGATTTCTTTGCACCATTTGCTCTCTATGCCTGGAATGTTCTCCCTCTTAACTATTAGACTCCCTAGCTTCTTTTTAAGATTCAGACCAAAAGAAATCTTCAGAAGTCTTTTTAAGGCTCCCTTGTATTGCTACGACCATCCCTGCTAAGGTTACCTTCCACCAACTCCATGTTTGCTTTGTATATATGATTTATATATGTTGTCTTTCCCGTTAGAATGTAAGCTCCTTGAGGGCAGGAATCATTTCTGATTTTTCACTGTATTATCATCTGGTGCATACATTATTAACAGACATTGTAGATGGACAAAGGAGTCAGGGCCCAGAAATAGAAGCATTTAAAAAACTGAACCATACTTTCAACAATATCAACTTTCTCTCACTGAAACAAACAAAAAAACACCTTTTTCATATCACCATTCTTCTCATTGTATTATGATTGGAATAATGAAATACTACCATGTGCAAAGAATCAAAATTTCAGGTCACCCAAAAAGCAACAGAGAGACATGAAGCACGCGTAAGTAGGTGCATGTACGGAGCAGTATAAAAGATAATATCAAAGAAATGCATGATGAAAAATAAGTCAGTCATCTTCTGAAAAGACCTAAAGAAAGATCCAACATGTTGGACAGACTTCCTGGTAAGTCACTGACAAGAACTATATAGAATAAAAGGTCATGGATTGATTGAGATCTGCAATATCATAACAATAACAAAAAATGATGAGATCACAGATAAATTTTATTATGATATGTGCTATATTTACTAAATAAAGCTATTCTGTTCTTGATTTAAAAAGTAAATTTTAATATTAATTTAAAAGGTAAACAGAATAATTTATATTTTTGACTTAAAATTAAATAGCTTTTTTTATTAATTCGATCTTGACTTTTCTGTGGGAGCACCCTAATTTAGACAGTATCATCTTAAAAAAAAACCAGGAATACTACACCAGAAAGGGTTCAAACAAAAGTCACTCATTGAACTTGTAACACTTTAATGATTTGTTGTTTCAAAATATGTTTCAAATAGAAAATGAAATGGTATACACCATATACACATACGATAGCAGGTTTATACTTGTGAACATCCAAAATATTTATACTCAAAGACCTATTTTTGCAACAGTTTTTTGGTTGTTGTTCAGTCATTTCAGTCACGTCCAATTCTTTGTGACCCATTTGAGGTTTTCTTGGCAAAGATACTGGAGTGATTTGCTATTTCCTTCTCCAGTTCATTTTACACATGAGGAAACTGAGGCAAACAGGGTTAAGTGACTTGCCCAGGGTCATACAGCTAATAAATATCGGGCTGGATTTGAACTCAGAGAGGTGAGTCTTCCTGACTCCAGGCCCAGTGCCTGCACTGTACCCCCGGCTGCCCTGCAACAGTTTTTTGTGCAACCTGACATGACGTTGCTTTACTATCTCTCCAAGTTTTTGCAAGATTTAGAATTTTCCAATTCCTATACAAATTTTGCTCATGGATATAATTCCAAAAACATGTGACTTCAAATATAGCACAACGTTTTTTCCATTGATTCTTTAACTCTAATTTCCTACAGAGGAATTTCTTAATTGTAAACAAAGAATTCTTCAGGGATATATCACACACTGCAATTGAGTTCCTCTGGCATACAAACAGTTCCATTAACAGGTTAGCATGCAACCTATCTTCCCCCTCAAAAAAAATTTGCCAACAGTTTCGTTTTTGAATCATCAAGACTATTTGTAGGTGTTTACAAATGTTCACTGTTAGCTACTGAATTGCTATTGGACTTCCAATTAAACAGAAAAGCAGCTTGAGGTCAAGGAGAAGAAATAAGCGAAGGCATACTGAAAAAAAATTGGCTTTCAGAAACACTTGCAAACATTCTCTCTCTCCTAATTGCTCCAAAATAAATGACTGTTTACCCCAAACCAAGTTTCATTTTAAGGAATTCTGTCTGTAAAACAAATATTCCTTAAAATAAATATTTGAACTATTAGGATACAAATAAAGAAAATGTTTATTCATTAAAGTACACCAAAATGTACATGTTCTCTTAATCTAACAATTTGGGGGGTCTATGATAAGAAGTAGTTTTGTTTTTTTTTATAAAGGAGATATATTAGCCAATTGAAGCAGAAACAATCTAAGTTTTATGATGTGTAATGTTTTCCTAAAGGACTTTTAAAAGTATGTATTACATTACTCTCCTGTGCATTTAAAAATTTTATTAGTGAATCTGTAATGCTGTGAAAGTTACCAAAAAAAAACCCCCAACAACTATTTGTTCCAGTTGTGCTGAACCCAAAACATGTCACCACTGTCCATCAAATGCTATTGATAATCAAGGCATTAATTATATTCTATGTGAAACAGCAACTACTTTTCTAGTGCATCTTAGCCTTAGCTTTAATTCTTTCTGAAAATGGCATTTCTCTTTTCTGTGCAAATACTCAAATAACCTTCTTGTCCCCTGAAGCCCACAAGGAGTTTCTCAGATAATACATCCAGAATAAAAATTTGGCCTTTGGACATTAAAATTAAAGTAATACAAAGTCCTTTGCTAGCCAAAAGTTATTTCACTCCCCCTTCATCTGTAAGCAACACAAATGGATATAATAGACAAGCAGTTATTCTCCTGGCCCTGACCCTCTTCCCCATTCCCCACCTAAGCACCAGAGAACACAGCTGGGGATGGGGAAACAGAGAAATATGGAAGGCAGACCTTGTTTCCCTCTGACCTGGGTGTCATGGTGAGGGATAAGGGTCGGGGAAAGAGGAGGAGGAGCAGGAATGGATGGCATGTGTGCCTCCCACACACCTAGCTCTACCCTTCAGAAAGTAAGCACATGGAGTACACTCAGGCCTTCAGAAAGTTCAGACTGCAATGGGGACAGGCAGACACTGCTTCCTTAGGGAGCAGGAACCCTTCTAAGACAGCATGGATGGGATCAGTGCTTCCTGGGCATCTGGCTTTATTAAACACCCCTCTCATACATACTCCACACCCAGTGGACAGAGAGACAGGCTACAATGGGAGCAGGCAGGCAAACTCGACTTGCTTAGGAGCAGGGACTATTCCAGAGCTTCATCCTTATGGAAGGATGGATGGTATATGTCTTCCACAACTTGGGGTCAAAGTGGGAGAAGGAGGGAAAACGATGCTGTACTTAAGGGGGAAGAGAGTCTTTGATGCCTGTTTGGGCTCTTCTCTCCCCCAAGAAAATAAGGATGGCTTCACCCTGACCTCTGAAGACAGTGCTCCACCTCCACCCTATAATAATGTACATAATTTATTATAATGTGTATGAAATGCTCAGGAAGACTAGCATCTTTGGTGTGAGGGCTGCCAAGCCCTTTTCAGGGCTCCTCATCCACCTTTGGTGTCTCCCTGATTCATACAACCTGGTGTTCCAAGCAGCCGTAGCATGCACAGCAGCTATGCTTTGGTAAGCTGTCCCAGCAGATGAACTAAATCAGGTTGAAGGTAACTGACAGGTCTCAAACCTGTCCATGATGTAGGGGAATGTCTAACCTAAGCATGTGAAGACTTTCCTAGCAGAATGGGTAAATGAGAACAATTTGTCCCAAAAGTCAGAAGGCAGCTAAAGCAGGTGACGTGGAGCACTTAGAGCTTGGTCAGGCACCAAAGACACCAAGGTCATCCATTGCATTCTAAGTAATAGCCAAAAGACACTTTGACTTTTGTTCTGTCACTGGATTTCAATGACTCAGGAAGAGAGAGGTGGGTGACTTTGTGCAGCTCTGCTTCAATTAAATCCAATTCACATGCAAGTCAAGACATCATTCATGATGTCACTGGTCCTCTTAGAAAACAAAGGACATATGACAATATAATTTATTGTACAGGAACATATGTATGTCATTTGGAAAGAAAGAAAGAGGGAAGGAAGGAAGGAAGGAAGGAAGGAAAGAAAGAAAGAGAAAGAAACAGACACACTGGGGATGAATGCTCAAAAAACTTTGCTTTTGTATGGGTATGAAATTTTAAGTTAGAAGACTGCTGGTCTAGTTATCATTACAACAAAATTGCTTTAAAAAAATCCACAATCTCCTGGATTTTCCGAAGAATGCCTTCTAAAGAACATGAACTAAAAGCATGGATCCTTCTAAAGAACATGGACTAAAAGCAAGGAAATTTGGTTCTTATCTAATTTCTCCTAATAACTAGCTGTCAGGATCAACTCAGCAAATCACTTCAGCTCTCTGGGTACCAGGTTCATCTGTGAAATGATTTCTCTTTAGGATAGCAAAATTTTCATTTGAAAACCACTCCCTCCTTCTTGCAACTCTTTTCTCCCTTAGTTCCTGTGACATTATCTTCTCTGGTTCTCTAACCCCTTCTTCTTTTTCTACTTCTTCCTTAAGGGATATCTCCTAAGATTGTCCTTGATTCCCCTATTCTTGTACTGTATTTGCTATGAAAAAAATCAGAATGCATACTCAATGCTTCAATGACCACCTGTATACAGTTAACTCAGACAGGCAGTATATGCTTTCGCTTGTACATGCATGTCACACCTACAGACACGCACATGCACACAAGCACACACATTCTCATCTCCCTTCTGAGCTCCAGGTCTGCTTCTCTAACTGTCTACAATATAGCTCTACGTAGATGCTTACCAGCACCTCCCACTGACATATCCAAAATGAATTTATCTTTCCTTCTAAACCTGCTCCTCTTCCAACTTCACTGTCTCTGTCCATGGCATTGGCACCACCTAATCTTCCTGTTTCTTTTTTCATTCTTCCTCTTCCTTCACTTCTCATAGCCACTCAGTTTCCAATTCTTTTTGATCTCAAAATCTCTCACCTAAGACCTCCTATTACTGCTGCCTCTCCTCTAATACAGGTCTTCAGTTACCACATTCTGGACTACCCCAATAGCTTCAGAAATGATGTTGGAAGGGGCCTAAAAAACCATCTTGTTCAACTGAATTTTGGAGAAGGGAAAAAGAAAGCCAAGAAGGAAGAAGACCCTTGCTCAGCATTGCACTGCGGTGAGCAGCAAAACTGACATTCCAAAACATGGCTTCTGTCTTCAAATCTTTTCATTAATCCACTTCTACTTTCCCCCCACCAGCTCCATTCTTCACACTGTCATCAATATTTTCCCAGAATATTTTCCCTTAGATTTGTCTGAACTAGGACAAGTGAAGTGAGCAGAACCAAGATAACAATATACACAGTGACCACAAAACTGGATATGAAAAAGAACACTAAAACAAAATTGAGCTCTGCATGATTATATTGACCAATTTTGGCCACAGAGAACAGACAGGGAAATGCATTGACTTCCTTTCAGTAAAGAGGTGGGGGCTACTCAGAAAGTTGCGTGTCAGTCCCTGTGCTGGCTGGTTTTACCTAATGATTTTTCTGTTATAAGATGAGTGCAGGCATCCATATCTAGGAATGACTGATAGAAAAAGAAAGAGATCAATAAATCATATTTTTTAAAGATATGTTTAAGTCTCATCTCTGCTAACAAATTTTCAGTGATTTCTTGTTTCCCTAAGAAGTCCAATTCAAATCAACAAACATTTATTAAGCTCCTATTATATACAAAGCACTGTGCTAAGCACTAGGGAAACACTTCTTGACCTCAAATAATTCCTCTGTTATTGAGAGAGACAACCTGTACACAGACTAACACCATACACGGCAGAGAACATAGGCCAAGGGAAATGTAAGGGAAGAGAGAGAACAAGAAAAACTGGAAGAGTCAAGGAGAGTTTCAAGGAGGAGGGAGCAACTGAGCTGTTCCTTGGAGCAAGATCAATCAGGGAGTGAATGAAAAATTTTTTATTAAGCACCTACTACATAGGTGTTGTGCTAGGGGCTGGAGAGACAAATACAGTGAATGTTTTCACAATGAACTTACATTCTAACATGGAAACTACAAGGAGATTAGAGAGATAGAGAGATAAAAATACATTTGTGTGTGTACGTACACTGAATAAATATAAAGAAAAGAAATACACATACACCCAAAGTAGTTAAATGCAAGGTAGTTTGAGAGGAAGGGCACTCACAGTTAAGGTGAATAAGGAAACACTTTGTTTAAAAGGTAAAGCTTGAAGTGAGTCTCAAAGGAAAAGAAGGATTCTCAAAGGTGGGAGAAGGAACGGTGTACATTACAGGCATAGAGGGCAACCTGTGTCACTGTACATGCACCAGGCGACAGGTTGCTATGCCGAGTGCATGAAGAGTAGAAATGAGAATAAAGCCGGAGCTGCACTGGAGCCAGACTGTGGAGGGCCTTAATTAGGCTGGAGTTTACCCTTGAAGCAACAGGGGACCACTGGAGATTTTTGAGCAGAGAAGTGACGTGGTGAAATCTGTGCCACAGAAAGATAATCTGGGAAGCTATGTGAGGGACAGATTGGAACAGGTCAAGCAGTTAAACATTAAGTGCTCATTTTGGGACAGGACTATACTAAGCATCAAGAATACAAAGAAAGGCAAAAAACAACAACAACAACAAAAACTGTCCCTGCTGCAAAGGAGCTCACTACCTAAAAGGGGAGACAGCAAGCAAACAATTGTGTGCAAACCAGCTACATACAGGAAAAACTGGAAACAACCAACAGAGGTAAGGCATTAGAATTCAGAGAAATTGGGAAAGGTTTCCTAGGATGTCAGCAGGGTAGATGGGAAGCTGGGAGAACAATTAGGAAACTTAATATTATCTAAGTGAGATATAATGAGGGCTAAACTAGGCCAATGGCTATTTGAGTACAGAAAATGGAATGGATGAAAGTTAGTCTGGAGATAGAATTGACAGAATGTGGCAACTGACTGGATAGAAAAGAGACAGAAGAGTCAAAGCTAACTAGGGGCTTTTAAATCTGGATGACCAGAAGACTGTCGGGGCAGCTAGGTGGCTCAGTGAACAGAGCACTGGCTCTGGAATCAGGAGGACCTGAGTTCAAATCCAGCCTCAGATACTTAACACAAAACTAGCCATGTGACCTTGGGAAAGTCACTTAACCCCAATTGCCCTACCTTCTCCTCTCCAAAAAGCCCGAAGAAGAAGAGGTTGTCGCCCTCAACAAAAATAAGGATGCTGGTAGGAAAGGAAGATTTTGGAAATTAATATTAAGTTTAGTTTTGGACATGTGAGGTTCAAAGTGTTGATAGCCCATCTAGGTAGAAATTACAGCATACAGGTGATTCAGGACTAGGGTGGAATATATAGAGATTCAGACATGAAACAAAGAAAAGAACTTGGAGAAAAGGGTCTAAGACAAATTTGGTGGTAATAGCTAGAGAGACAGACACTTTGAAGTTGAGTTCAAACTTGGAAGGACAGACAACCCATCAAAGGAAACTAATAATTGGGTAGAAAAGACCCAGGGAAAGCAGTGTCACAGAAGCCAAAAAAGGAGCACATATTCAGGAAACTATCTAAATATGTGGGTGGTCAAACACCAAAAAATGAAGAGGAAGAAAACTGAAAAGGTCACTCACTGATTTGGCATTTTGGAGTAGAAAGAATGTTGGGTTTAGAGTAAAAGCTGTTCAAATCCTCCCTTAGCACCTATTTGTATGACTCTTAACAAGTCACCTAACCTCTAATCTCTCTTTGCCTCAGTTTCCTCATCCAAAAAAAAAAATGCAGGAGAAGGTGGGGAGAGGATTACTAAATTATCTAAAGTTTTTTTTTCTGATCTAAATCTAAGATCCTGTGATTTAAAAGTTATGAAATCACCGATAACTTTAGAAAAAGCAGTTTCTATAGAGTAGTGGGATCAGAAGCCCCATCAGAGACAGTTCATAGTGAGGTAGCAAGCCAGTGGAAGGTAAATCAATGAATTATGGTATCAAACAGAAATGAGAACCATTGTTCTATAGGTAAGGATCCCTGCAGTTGTATAATGACTTGGGTTTAAAATGCAATGTTATCTGTTTTATTGTTTTAAAATTTATTTTATTAAATATTTCCCAAACACATTCTAATCTGGTTCTAGCTGCACTGGGAAGTGCTGGGCAGCATGTTTGTCATCTCTGCTACAGATCATGCTTTCTGAAGTTTGGGGGTGAAGGAAGAAAGGAGATTCCTAGTGTAGCATTTTAAGAGAATGGCAGGATCAGTGAATGTTTTTTAAGGATGTTTTTCAAGGACGAGGGAGCTATTGGGCATATTGTTAAGCAACAAGGAGGAAGCCAGTAAATAAATGAGAAAGGGAAGAAATTTTCAAGGAGTAAGCTCCCAGGAGGGACAGGAGGATATGGGAATAAGGACACAAGAGCAAGGAAAGTTTTCTCAGGGAATGGAGCAAGAGGATAGCTAAACATGGAGACAGCTTTGCTCAGCATTTAAGCATTTGCTTGGCATAATCTGGAGACATCCTACCTTTCTACCCTTATTTCACATCTCTTTCCTCCCAGTACTCTTCACTTTGGTCAGACTAGACAATTGTACTTTTTGATCCCTTTCTTGTGTCTTTGTTCAAATTGTTTCTGAAATGATCTTCCTTCCCCTCTTTGCCTGTTGAATTTCTACCCACACCTAAAACTCAACTCAAATGCCACCTCTTCCACGAAGTATTCTCTGATCCCCTATCATTACCATCCTTCCACCCACCCCCACCTCTCACAGTGGTGAAGTACATGCAGGAGGAGCTTAATAAATGTTCATTCCATTGGACTATACAGGGAGTACTGAAAAGAACACTGTTTTTAGAATCAAAAGACCAGGATCTGAATTAAGCCTCTTCTATTTACTACCTGTGTAACCTTGTATAAGTAATTAACCTCTCTGGGTCTTAGTTTCCACCTCTGTAAGGATTCTTCCAGCTAAGAACCCAATCATCCTAATGCTATACATCCCAGCTATCCATGTATTTTTTATATCCCAGTCTAAACTCTATAAGGGCAGGACTATGTAAACAGTTTACCTTCCCCAGAGCCTAGAAATAAGACCTACATACAGTAAGCGCTTAAGGTTTTAATTGTTAAAATAGTTCAAAAGCCTCTATCTCCAACCCTAACCTGTCCTTGCTCAGCATCCTAAAGGAAATTTCCACCTAAAGGACCTACTTACCTCAAAATCAACATGGGCAGAATTGAGCTCTAAAGGCAACCCCAAGCCCCACCCACTACCACCAAATAGATTCCCATGCCCAACTTCTGTCAGTGGTACCTCCATGTCTAAGTCAGAGGGTCAAACTCTGGCCCAACAGGTTACAAGTATCCAAGTGGCTGGTACTCCAAGGAACCCGATTAAACTGTAATTGGGAAGTATTAAATAAAATATGCAAAAATACAACACAGATAATGTGTGTGTGTGTGTATATATATATATATATATATATATATATATATATATATGCATATATATGTATGTGGTATTCTAAATCAGTATACTGCCCACAGGGATCTATTTCTATTTCAGTTTGATACTACTGAACTCTAAGTCACCTCTGTCATGCTCTGTATGTAATTACTCATCAATGTCAGGTTGGCTTTCACGTTTAAAAATATGTAATTATCCTATGTTCTATAACAAGTGATAACATCAGAAATGAGTCATATATTACTCTTCTATAGTTGACAACTGAACAATACTGGAAGCAGTCCCAAGTACTTTTGAGATAAAAACAGATTAGAACCTCAAATTTCACCGTATAGACTTTATTGAGAATAACAACAATTTACAATGGCATTTTGTAGTTTACAAAAGATTTCACCTTCACTATCTCATTTGAGCCTCATAATACCCCTATGAGGTAGAGATTTGATAATACATAGAAAACTGTGATACATAGCAATTAAGAGTATTATATTTGAAGTTACTCCTCGGCTGCCAATGCCTAAAGAAAACTAGGGGGTTGATTTTCATAAAAATCTGAATACTGTTGCCATACTATCCAGGGGTGGGGAACCTTTGGCTTCAAGGCGATATGAGGCCCTCTAGGTCCTCAAGTTCAGCCCTTTGACTGAGTCTAAACTTCACAGAACAAATCCTCTTAATAAAAGGATTTGTTCTGTAAAACCTGGACTCTGTCAAAAGGCTGCACCTAAAGACCTAGGAGGACACAGGATTCCTACTCTTTCGACTTATGTGATAGTTACTCATTCTTCTCCCTTTAGCACTTCATCTTCTTAAACCTTTACACTTCTGTGATTTCCAAAACATACTTGATCAACAAAGACCAAAACTCCTTCATGACTTAGTAGACAATGTCATTATTTGCTGGGCCAACTTACTGGTAATAATTTTTTTGAATTTAGTTCGGCTAATCCTGGAACTACAGGAACAGACTTCAAGTCTTAGCAATTTGAGAGGACCTTCCATATAGCCCTTGAATTCAAGATGACCATGAGCCAGAATAGGACTTTCGTGGAAGGAGAAACATTTACCCAAACTAAATTCTAAAGCCTAAAATGCCCTTTGATGAGTAATAGTCCACTAATAAACTAAGCCAGGCACTATTTGCTTTGAATAAAACTCAAGGAAATTGACAAAAATTACTCTTTCAGTAAAAATGATTGGACAACCAAAAAAACTGAGTAAATGTAATGTATCAGTGCAAATAAATATTCGGAAAATATATCCTCCCAACAGCATAGCTTATCATTAGAAATGCCATAAATTTGTGTCTTAACTTTCATTAAAATATTTTAGATCTTTCAAGAACAAAAAATTAAGGATAAAGTATTCCATTCAAAGTCATAAATGTCAATTTTGATGCTTTCTCCCTCTATAAGACAGCAATTCCTTTATATTAGATTGAATAAATCCATTAGTAGAGTAAGGTAAATATTTTAAAGCAATCAAAATTCAAAATATTGTCAATAGGACAATGCAAAACTTTAAGAAAAATTACAGCAGCTTTTACGCTCAGGATAATCATGAGGAAAAAATAGTATATGTAACCCTTAAATTACATGAAATAAAATTCATACTAAAAGTATATTATAATTAATAAAACTATTCAACAACTAAACAACATCTGTCATCTAGGAGGGATCCTGATTCCCCTTTTTTTCATCAGGGCTTTTAACTACCACAAAAGAAACATAGCCAACCTGCATAAAGTACTGCTATGCTTGATTCTCTCAGTTATAGAAGTTTTAAAGGGCCTATTTGAACCTTAAAAAGGGGAACTTGAGTTTCATTTAAAGAGAGAAGGATACATCTTACTCAAGTTCTATCAAGTTCTAATATTTTAAAGAATTAATTAAGATGGAAGTATATTTAATTACAAGTATATCTGTATCTATAAAGTAACTTTATAGATAAAGATACAGTGGATTTGTAGTTTACGGTGTAGTTGACCTAGTAAAATCTAAGTAATCAATGACATAGAATCTTTATGTATCAGGAGGTCTTGACATATGACAATTAACAGAAGCCTTTAAATTGTAGTTAGCAATTAGAAACACTTAGGCAATAAAGTCTTGGGGAAGGGAGGAGTCTTTAAAATTAAGGTTGATTCATTAAAAGATTCATAATTCCCTAATAATTTAACAAATGGGACTGAATTTTCATTGCAAGAAAGCATATTTTTTAAAACTTCTGAAATAATATATTACTGAAATTGAATGTATTATTGAAAAAAGAATGTCAAATATAGACAACTAGTTGAACAATAATGGGGGTGGGGGAGTATTTTGTTCACTGTCGATTCTATACTATACAACTAATGTGAGTTTGAATTTAAGTTGCTGAAAGAAAACAATGTGCCTAAAAGAAACTGAGGCCACTTTAAGTTATCTTGTCACTGAAGAACTTCCATACTCAAACTGTATCAAGTTGACAGCCTCTGGCACATAGTAGGTGCTTAATAAATGCTTACTCCCTTCTCCCTCTCCCCAGGTGCAAACTAGGTTAGCTCTTCTTTTTAAAGAGGGAACTTTCTTATAATGATAGGGGTAACAAGGAGTGATGAAAGATTACTGTTGTTAATAACTAACATTTCTACAGCCCCTTTCCGGCTGTGCTTATCGCAAGGTATGTCATTTGGTCCTTACAACAACGCTGTGCCATAGCCACTATTATTATCTTCCTTTTTACAAATGAAAAAACTAAGAGAAAAAGTAAGTAACTTCACCTGGGTCACACAGCTGGTAAAGTCTCTAAGGTAGGATTTGGACTCAGGTCTTTCAGCTTCCAAATCCAACTCCCTACCCACAAAGCCACCAAGGAAGTAATAGGAAAGCTCCCACAAGTAAATTACACTTAAGGCACAAACAGCTCAATGGGAAAAGTTGGGATAGATATCCATTCTAACCTGTGGAGAGTGACCAAAAGCCAACTTACAAACCCTTTCCGACTTAGTTTCCTCATCTGTAAAATGAGGGAGGAAAGAGTTAGATAATCTTTAAGTTTCTTTCCTAATATTTATTATGCTAAAATAAAAGAGCTTTCTGTGTTTTCTGTGTTCCACCTGTTACTGCTATATTTTTATAAATGCACAAAAATAAACGAGAGAATCGTCACAAAATTCCATTTCTCAGGGATGTTCATTAGCTAGGCTAGGTAATCCCACCCACACACCTCCATCCTGAAAGGGCATCCCATCCTGCGGTCCCCACAAGTGGTTACACTAGGCCCCCCGACAGTGAAGGACGAGGCTGCAACAAGGATGCATCAGAACTTCCAGCGAGCAAAGGCCACCCCTCCGGCATCATTCATTATCACTCACTCGGTTCTCGGGGCACGGGTTTTTCCAGGAGAGGTCAAGCCCCCCCCCCCCCTCCCAATCTCCCAGTCCCCTCGCAGGAACAGGGGAAGCACCGCCCTCCCCAGCCCCGGCCTCGTTCGGGGCTGGGAGACGGCCTGGCCTAACCCCCGATTTCCATCCTTCCGTCCATCCCTCTCGGACAGGGCGGCGCAGGCCGTGCCCTCCTCTCCTCCGCTGGTCAGCGCAGCCCCGGGCCCAGCTGGCCAGTCCTGCGGCCCGGCCCGGCCCCCCGCCCGTTCGGAAAGGGCCCAGTGGGGGCCGGCGAGGTAGAGCCCCCCGGCCCTCCCTGGCCCGGCTCGGCGCGGCTGGAGGCGGGCGGGCGCCCCTGCGGGGCCGTTGGGCCCTGCGCGGGTTCCCGGGCCTCGGCCCGGGGCGGGGGCGGGGGCGGCGGCCGAGGGGAGGAGGCGGGGAGGGGCCGGGGGCGGCGCCCGCCCGCCCCGCGCCGGCCCCACGCCCTTACCTGTCTTCTCGTGGTCATAGCCCACTACGATGAAGTAGTCCGCCAGCCGCGCCATCGCCACCGCCGGCCCCGTGCCCGGGAAGCGGGACCCAGTGCCCGTCGCCGCCCTCGCCGCCGCCGCCGCCCGCCCGGCCTGGGAGCGCTCAGCATTTTCCCTCTACCGGCGGTAGCAGCAGCGGCGGCAGCGGCGGCACTTCAGCCATGTTTGACAACCGAGGCGTGCTCTGCGCCTGCGCCGGGCGCTGCGCCGCGCGAGACTCGCTCCTCCTCCCGGCTCCTCCTTCCCCTAGGCTTCCCAGAGCTTCCCTGGAGCTACGCAACCTCAACCCCGGCGGCCCCACCCCTTCCCCCCGCCGGCTGCGCTCCTCCCCCGCCCGCTCCCGCCTCCCCTCCCCTCCCCCGCCCGCGCCTGATATTAGAGCAGCTGGGGCTCGCGCAGGCCTTTCCTTCCCTCGGCCCACTTGTGGAGCGGGACCCGAGCGGGCTGGGGGGAGGCTCCCGAAAACTCCGCGGCCAGCGGTCTGCAATCTGCCCCGCCAGGGCTTTTGTTGCTGGTTTCCTGTTTACGTTGCGCGGTCAAGCTTCCGAGACCTCGGACTGGGGTGGGGGGTTGCGCGGTGCCAGGGCTCTGGGCAGCACTGGAGAGGCCGCCTGCTTCTAGGAGGGTGACTGCAGGCCACTGGGGACGGACAGCTCCCACCTCCCACCACCCTGTTCGCCCTCCATTGAATCCTCGGTCATCCGTCTGTGGCCTCTGCTTTCAGGCAATTTTACTGTCCTGGGCACTTTCATCAGATCCCAGAGCCCCAGGAGAAAAGGGGCAGGGAGGTCGTCAGAATCTTTGGGGTACGGTTTAGTCGGGTTGCAGATTTAAAACTCTTGGACAGTCTGAGGTCTCGGATTTCGCCCGTCCTCTTTATCACCAACCAACAATTTGAGTTGCCGAGTTTAACATCAAACCGGTGTTTGCAGAGTTTGGAATGGTCAGATTGAGTCTGCCCAAATGCAGGATACCATTTGATTTAATTTATTCCCCAATCAGTGAAAGCCTTTCCTTGAGTGACTTTAACGATATCACACACCAAGCTTCCACTACACGAAGAGTTTGCCTTGCAAAACGCACGGAGCTCCCTTATGCACGCTCCGCTGGTGTACGGTTTCTTCGACAGCTCACTATGGTTCTCTTCCTCATTCCACAAATTGAACTGGACTCTGCCACCGGCACCACCCCTCTCCCTGTAACTTCCACCCACAACTTCTGCTTCGGTCATTTGATGCTTACAGAGCATATCTGCTTCGTTTCCCACATAACAAATATTTGAAGATTCTCTGAACTAGGAGTAAATGGTGGAAGCAGTAGATTTAGGCTTGTCAGGTAAAATTTCCCGACAATTAAAGCTAGCCAAAACTGAAATGACTGCCTCAGGAGAGAGCAGGTTTCCTTTGAGTAGAGGTCTCCAAGCGAAAAAACTACAAAGCCACTTAACTTGCTGGGTGTGTATGCTATAGACGGTTTTTTATTTCAATGTGTGGATTGGACTAGATGGCCTCTGTGGTGTCTTCCAACTCTTAAGATTCCGTGATGGCCTTTCTAAATCTCTTCTAAGGTTTAATTGCTTAAGAATATTTCATTTAACTTAATTATTTCTAATTCCAGTGCTTATGAATTCAAAAGTATCATTTAAGAAAGAACAACTTGTTTTTAATACGCCTCTCCCCCATTTAAGGTCCTCTGACAAGCCCTATATGGCAAGTTTACAGAATCTGGTTTCAGCATGTGGACTATATGCATAAAACACACATATGTACCTAATATGAGGGTACATTCCGGGTACATAAAAGTATTTCATATACAAATAAAGTAGCTTCGCCCTTTTCTCCCCAGCCAACAGCTGCCTGGAGGCTGAGGCTGATAAGAGTCTGACCACGCAGCCTGATTAGTCGGGTTGGCCAGAGGCCAGAAAATCCCGCGAGATCAACAAAAACACCACCACCTTTCACTAGCTGCCTGAACAAATGCAGATTTGTTTCCCCCTGAGCCTCGGGAAGAAACTCGAGGGCCAAGCCAAGGATGAAAGAGGCAACCGTCTCCAGGATCCAAAGCATCTCCTTCCTTGTCTCAGGGCGGAAATGGCAGAGATAAAGAAAGAAGGGAGGTTTGCCAACTTCCCGCTGCTGCAGAGCTGCTGCCTTTTGTGGGTAAAGTGGCTAGTTCTCTAAAATCATTCAAAGTACTTCCTGTGGTTTGTCTCTGCTCAACAAATTAGTGAGCCGAGGTTTACACGGCAGAAAAGTCGCTGCAATCCTGCCTTGGTTAGCCTCACCACTAATTCATCAGACTTATGTAATAGTAAGACTATTTATATAATATAGGGCTTCCTATGTGCCTGGCACTGTGCTAAATACTTTACAATTATTGCTTCATTTGATCTTCACAACAACCCTGGGAAGTAGATGCTAAGAGCTTTACAAATATTACCTTATTTGATCCTCACAATAAGCTTGGGAGATAGGTATTTTATCATCCGAATTTGGCAGATGAGGAAACTGAGACAAACAGGTTAAGTGACTTGACTAGGGTCACACTGCTGCTAAGTGTCTGAGGCTAGATATGAACTCAGGTCTTCCTAATTCCAGGCCTGAAGTTCTATCTATTGTGGCAGCTACCTGCTGTATACATATACACATAACACATAAATATACACCTATATACACACATAAACATACAGAAAACATTCAGGACATGAGCACATAAGAAAAGCCCCCCTGGGTCAAATCAATAAATCATTCAGCCCAGTGTGATATCCCTGACAGCCTTTTTGGTGGAATTGTATGGCCTGATGGAAGTTGCTCTCCTTAACCTCATTCTAAGAGGTGGAGATGCACACCCCAATTGCTTTCCCTCCTTTCAATAAGCTATTTTGGTGATATCGTTCACTGGATCCACCTGTTTACTATAATCCCATCTGTACTTTGTTTACCCTGTTTGGGTGAGGAGTTTCCTATGTTCATATTGACTGCCTGTTATGTCAAGAATGACCATGCTTGTACTTGTCCTAAAAAACTACAAGTCTCCTTTAAGCTTTCAGGGTAACTCCTTATCTAGTTTAATTATGAACAAGTCTCTGTAATCCTATATGTAAGAGGCAAATAAGACAAACTTCGCCTGGATTAAGAGACTTGAGATCTCCGTTTGTCTTAGGCAGGACTTTCAGTGAACCACCCTGTGCCACTGAACTGATGGGGTGAATCAGACTTTGGAAGTAAGCTTCTCAATGGGTTTTGAGCAAGAGGGTTGTAACTAGGGGGGTATAAAGTGGAATGTTTTCCTTAATCCTGAGGTTCTGGTGTGTTCATTATTATGCTTTGAAGATCCAGGCTAGGAAAAGCAGGATTCAATTTGTGCTTCTGACACTTCTGCTGGCATGCCCTAAGGGAAGTCACTTAAATTCTCCATGCTCTAGGCTACTCTAAAACTATGAAGAGAGGTGCTGACTTGTTTTGGTGTTCAGTCTCTGTCCACTATCCTGTCCTTGACCATAGTGTCAGTTTTAAAATGCCCATCAGAGCTTTATATAGAACTCTTTGAATATACTACCTTTCAAACAGCCTCTTAAAAACTAAGTATAAATCCTACCCAGGTCATAGGGCAAGTTAAAAAGGGAGCCAGGAGACATCAAATGCTTCTTTTTCAAAGAAGCAAATGTTCAATTCTTTGCTTTTCATACGAATAGTTTAAACATTGGATTATTTAGCCTAATTTTCTCTGCAGAGTGTGTTCTACATGTTTAATTGGAAACCAGCATAAGGAAGTGACCAAGAACATTTTTATAATCCAGAGAAGCTTAGAAAAAATGTAGGCAGTGTCATAAACAGCTGTTCAGCCTTTCACCTACTCTCCATTTAACAGTAGACAGAGGGAAAAGTGCTGGCCAATTTTTTTTCTGTGTGTCTGAGAACAGAAAGAAAAGGGATAGTCCCAAGAGTTGGGAACCTGTAGCCTCAAGGCCTCACATGACCCTCTAGGTCTTCAAGTGTGCTCCTTTCTTTGGATTCAGTCGAAGGGCCAAACTTGAGGATCTAGAGGACCATATGGGGCAGTTCCCCACCCCTGGAAGCATTCAGGGCACCTGTAAAAGTTTCACAGGTAGTATGTGTATACATATATGTGTGTATAATTATATCTATGTCTACATACATTTAGAGAGAGGTATGGATAGATATAGATGCAGTAGCTTAGATATCGGTGTCAGTATAGATATGGATAGATTTAGATCTACATGTGGCAGCCTGCTATCCTGGTAGAGAGCCTGCCTCTCACATATATCTGGGTTCAAATAACGTTGCTGATATACATTTGTCCCAGAATCATGGGCAAATCACTTCATCTCTTAATGTCCTGGACTAACTCTAATTCCAAAGGTTACAGACCTAATGAGTTTCTAATCTGCCCTTAAGGTAGGGCCTTTCTATACCTAGTGCTTTTGAAATGCTTGAAATAACAGGTCTAGGCCAAACTCTTATTTGTGGCTCCCCCGGATCTTTTCTTCCCTCTTCTTAGTGAGGGGGGTGGGGGTGGGGGAAGGGTGAAATATACATATCTGTTGCAACTTGTCCCCATTGATTTGTCATCTGTAGGGTTGAGCCTTTGGGGTCTTATGCTCCAAGGCTCTTTTCTTGGCTGATTAGAGTAAGTCAATTCAACAGGCATTTAATATTACCAATAGGAAGTCCTTCCGTGAGGACAAAAATAACCTTTAAGTAAAATTCTGGGAGAACTTATCATTTAAACAGAAATATTTTCCCAACCCCACCCCACAGACTGGGGGTGGAGATCTACTTGGGATTTCTTCCTAAATTTGCACTGACTCTTCACGTGAATCTGAAAAACATTCTTTGGGTTCCAATTTTTCCTTCCTTCTTACCTTTCTTCCTTCTTTGCACTTCCCAAGCCCTGGGCAGTGTCAGGTGAGACTTTCTGCTCAATCTGAATTCACACCCAGAGAAACCTGAATGGATAAAAGCAGACCACGTGAAAAAGAAAGATCTGAATTCTACCAAGGATTATTTCAGTTGGGATGTGACCAAAAAAAAAAAAAAGACTGTCTGTCATAGATTTCCTAGAACAGGAGGGATACGACGTGGTTAAACTCGTCGAATGTCCACAGAGGAATAGATCCCACATAGTGCGCCTGTTTTGCCAAGGTAAATTCCAGGGCATTTTGGAAAACACGCGCTCGCTCCAGAAGACAGCGGGAGCTCCCGCAAACAAACCAGGCAGTGCTGGTTCGCTCTTTGGAGCAGGAAAGCGTCTGAATTAGAGGACAGGGGGCAGGACGCGGGACGGGCGGGGAGGGTGAAGTGTTTTCCTAGCTTCAGATCTAACGTCCCAGGAGCAGCCAGGTGCAACCTGGACTGATAAGAGACGTGCCAAGTTTCAGTTTTGCTGTTTGGCATTCCCGGACGGCCGACCCCCTGCTAGGGAGCGGGGCGGGAATCGAGCGTCTGCCCTCAGCCTCAACCCGAGCCTGGCTCTCTCTTGGCGGGAAAGGGAGGAGAAGCTCTCACTTAAAAGCATAATTTATCCTAAAAGGCCTCATCTTCCAACCCCCCCCCCCCCACTCCTTCCTCTCTCAGGGGCTGGGGGCAGAGTAATGCTTACATCCTTACCTTATACCCTTCTAATTAAAAAAGCGATTTCTCCTAACTGGGTCAAGCACTGTTATCCCTATTTTATTGATGAGGAAAACTGATATCTGAAAAGGTGGAATGACTAGCCCAGGATCGTTCAGCTCGTTTCAGTGTTGGGACTCTTCTAACTCCGAGAGAGCCCACACTCCTCTGGCCCCAAACCTTCTCCGTGGCACTCACTCTAAGTCGAGGCGAACCCGATGCTCTCGCCCACTCCCTTGTGTGACGGAGTTGGAAGCGAGTGAAGCGCTTGGATCACTGACTGGGGGAGTGGGGTTCGGAGACCGGCTTTTGACAGCTCAGGACTCCTCAGGAGCAACGCAAAGGAGCAACCTCCTTGGAACACGGGGATAAAAGCACCCTCCTTCCTGGGACAGTCAGGTTGTCCTTTGATATGACTGTGTCCAGACACCCAGTTCTCCAAAGGAAAAATTTCCTTTCCCAAGGGTGACGACAGAGCAGGGACGACGGAAGGGGACAAACGAAAGTAACCTGTTCTGGAGCAACCGGACAGGCAGAGGTGGAAGCAGGAAAAACAAATTGAAAGGCATTTGGAGTCAATCGCTGCCCTTGGGCTCGAATCCTGGTTCGGCACCTTCACCTCTCGAGCTGCGGTTTTCTCTTCCGTAAAATAGGTGGGGGGAGGGGTGAACCAGATGATTTCTAAAGTTTTTTCCTGCTCTAACATTCTATAATTCAGTTCAATAAACGTTTATTAAAAGTCTATGTGCCAGTAACTGACTGTGTTAAGCTGTGATGAGAAAAAGGAGAGGGGAGAGGGAGGGAGAAAGGAGAGACAGAGACAGAGAGGGAGAGTATGGGGGAGAGAGAGAGAGAGAGAAAGAGAGAGAGAGAGAGAAAGAGAGAGAGAGAGAGAGAGAGAGAGAGAGAGAGAGAGGAAGTGAAAGATATTTTTAAAAGAGAGGAAAATGAGCAACGCTAAAGGGATGAAGCATCCTAACACATAGTAGGCAGTCAATAAATATTTGAACGGTGAGTATTGTCCTTGCCCCACCTGCACAGCTAGGCGTTTCTGAGCCAGGTCCAAGTTAATGAGTCGACAGCCCAGAGAGCCCTCTTCTCGAGTGCACCGGGGAAGCCACTCTACCACAGCTGCGGCGGGAATCCGGAGGCTGCCGCTGCGCCTAGCTAATTCGGGAGGGCAAGGGTTTGGGGGACATCCCAACCTCCCCAAAGCCACCGCAAATCTTGCTCCGGACGCAAGTGACTCACTCCAAGGTGATTGCTCTGACGCAACCTTGATCCAGCTGGCCTTTCCATTCACACCTTAGAAGCAAGGGACGGGAAAGGAGGTCCGGAAAGCAGCTTCCACAAAGCTGGCTGGCCACTCTCCTGGTGAGGTCGGGAGTGGCTCAGGCTCCCAGAGCTCTGGACCACAGACACACCTGTTCAACCAGAGGGCTCGGAAGCCCTGATGGGCAGGCAGCCAGAGGGAGGAGTGAGGAGTCGGGGACTCCTATCTACAGCATCTGCAGAAGACAGAAATAAAGCCAAGTGAGGAACCAGGAGTACACAAGCATATAAATAGTACTTCAGCGTTCACAGACAAGAGGAGGATGGCGGTAATATCACCACCATTTCCTAGAAGAGGAAAATAGGGACTCAGAGAGACAATGACTTGCCTAAGGTCACAGGGCTGAGGAGTACTGGAGCTGGCGCAGGAGCCCGGTCTTCCTTTCCATTACATCACGAGGCAATCTTTAAAGGTTTTATAAAGCCTTACAGTGGTCTGCAAAAGTACTCAACTCCCTGGCTATGATCTTCGCTTCCTCACAAAGACCCAGCCTCAGTCCCAGCCCGCAGGGAGAGGTCCTGGCCCAGGCAACAGCGTATTCACTTTGCTGCCCATCTCACCCTTACCTGGGGGGGGGGGGGGGACCTTGGGGGTTCCAACAGAAGTCAGGAGTTTCTTGGCCAGAGGCCAATTAGTTCCTTCCTAAACTTTCAAAAAACACAACAATGGCACCACAAATTTAACACATACAAAGGCAGGGAGTTTGTTCTCTCGCTCTTGGATTTACACACCGGAGTGAAATATCTGAAATTTCAACAAGCTCTCCCCTTAGAAAAATCCGCTGCCCAAGTTCTCCTGATCTCGTGCCCACTGGTCTTTTCTAGAACCTCAGTGTCTCAGACATTTGTTAGATAGCGTCTGACAAACCTCTCTCGCCCTCATCCCCTCCCCTCGTTACCACGCCTGAGGCTGAGTTCAAGTGCTTCCCAAGACGGCTGCTCCCCAGAGCAGGAGCCTTGCAGGTGGGAAGAAGAGGAGACCCAAGAAGAGCCCCAGTGACCTTGAACGCCTGTGGGCTAGCCCAGTCGCCTTGGCTAGGGGCTAGGATCTCGCCGGGGCATCAGAGTAGGCAGGGGCTCCAAAAGGAGATGATTTGGTGGGGAGAGAGTCGGCACGCTCAGGCCCCGAAGCCATCAATGATAATTCTTACAGCCTAGGCGCTGTGGAAGCACTGGGTGAACATCCTCTTGCAGCTCACCGTATCCTAACCCAGAGAACAGCTCGTTCGCCTTACCCTGGGGAGTCCTGAGGCAGGAAATGTATGAGTGTTGGCGCCCTCGACGCAGGGCGCAAAAGGAAGAGAGGAAAATGATTGCAGTAAGAAAGAGCAGCAGCAGCGCCAGCGGCGGCCGCAGAGGAACCCCCAGCAAGCCCCGCCCCCGCTGAACTCCTATAAAAGTAGGAGGCAAGCGCAGGACACTTCAGAGGTTTAACTGGGGACCTAAAGACTTCCTGCTGCTCCTGCGCCTTCTCTTCGCCTCCTACCTCCGCCTCTTAATAACACTTCTGTCGCCAGGGGTGGGGATCTTTGACTCTCTCATAGGATTACCTTCAGCGGCAGGTAAGGGTGGAACTTCGGGCTTGGAGTGGTGGCAGTGAAGTTGGAGTAGGGCGAATGGGCTTTAGTGATCTCCAAAGTCACTGCTCAGAAAACTCAGGTCCCTGCACTGACTTTCCCAGTGCCTCTTCCAGACAGCTCTGCTGAGGCTGTTGGAGCAGAGATCTGGGGGGGGGGGGGGGTG
>CM053583.1:44228547-44258831 GCA_028627135.1 Pseudochirops cupreus | reverse complement strand
GCTACTCTGAGCTCGGGCTCCCTCCCAAGGGAAAGTCTCCCTCTTCTGTCCCATAAGAATAAGCTCCTAGAAAAGTGAGTCCCAAGCTCAGAATTTAGGGAGTGCTGCCTGGTGGGGTGAGGGAACTCCCCCCTCCCTGCTCAGTCTGTCAGTTCAGCAGGCTGACGGATGCAAAGCCTGCAGGCGCCTTTATCTGTTCTGGCGCGATAAGCGATTGAGCAAACAAGAGCGGGGACTTGGTTAGGACACTTCTGGGGCCACCGGTCTGCGGCGCTCAGCCAGCTGGGGCTGAGCTAGGGCTGCGGGGTCAGGGAAGGGGCTAGGGCCGGAGCCAGGACTAGAGACAGACACTGACTTCTTTGGTTCTCTCTTTTAACCAGGGTGACCGGATCACAGCCGGAATGCAGCTGGTGCCAGTCGCCCTAATTTACCTGGGCTCCTTCGCCTTCCTGGGGGCGGACACTGCGCGGCTCGATTTGGCTTCGGAGTTCAGAAAGAAGTAAGTCCCGACAATGTTCTCTAGCCAAGTACTTGGGTTCAGGAGCTAAAAGACGCTCCAGAGGGAGGAATCCTCGGTTAACTCAGGGTACAGGAGAAAGGGGTACGGTGTTGATGCTACCACTCACCAAGGGGAGAGGGCGCTGGGATTCGTTCCATGTGGTGCTAATGGCGTCGCTGTTGGTTACTTTCCAGATGGAACAAATGGGCTCTCAGTCGGGGAAAGAGGGAATTGCGTGTGCCGGGCAATCCCCTCGGTAGCCCAGCCGAAGTGAAGACTAGTCCTGTCCAGACATTTATTCGAACCCAGGACGTGAAGGGTGCTTCCCGCAGTCCACAGCCCAGGTAACTTTGTGGGTCCCTCCCGGGGAATCCCTTTCCTCTCCGAAGGTGCTACTCCCATCCCCCGCGGCCCCAACTCGGGTTTGGTCTAAGAAAGGTGCCTCGATGGAGCAACATAGAGTCCCTGTTACCCGCCCAGACTCTCCTAGCTAGGCTAAGATTCCGACCTAACTCATCCAGGTCCCAGGGATCCTTCGGGTTGTCTAACTCCTCTCCATCCCTCCTGTCTCGCAGCAGTCCGGACGCAGCCCGCATACGCGTCAAGCGCTACCGCCAGAGTATGAACAGTTTCCCGCACTTTCAGAGCCTACGTATCGGCTGCCGTTTTGGGACATGCACCCTGCAGAACCTCGCGCACCAGATCTATCAGCTTACGGACAAAGATAAGGACAATTCGGCGCCCCCCAACAAAATCAGCCCCCAGGGCTACGGGCGCCGGCGTCGGCGCTCGCTTGCAAAGGGCTCTTCTGCCCGGACACTCTCCTTTTCCTCCTCGTCCTCCTCCTCGTCCTCCTCCTCCTCCTCGTCCTCTTCCTCCTCCTCAGGACGGCTACAGCAGCAATAGCAACAGCCGCGCCTCTGGCCCCTCAGCGAGCCAGGCTGAGTTGCGAGCCGATTGCGCCCGGCGCCACTTCGAGGGGCCGCCTTCCTCTGGACATAGGGGGCGGTAGCCGGGGCAAAACCACAGCACTGCACCCAATGGGCGCGAGCGGGGAGGTCACCAGTCCTGCGGGATGGAGAACTCGGACGCAGGAAGCGTAAGGTCCACTAGAGGAGCTCCCGCAGGCTCCCTCATTCCTCTCCCCAGGCAGTAATGCATCCTCTCCAAGTGGGGACTGACCGCGGTTGCATTTTGCCTTCCCGCCCTTTGCTTCACCGGGACCCCAACACGCATCCAAGCTGCGGGGACCCAGGCCGAGGCTAGGGTCTCCTGAGGAATCATTCAGAAAAGGCTAGGGCTGGGAGAAAGATGCCCGGACTTGGCGCCGTGTGAAGAACGAAGATCGAGGGAACTTGAACTTACCGAAGGGGCCCAAACTGAGAATCTGCCGGCTTCTTCTCCCCGCAGTCGGGCTGGAGTCTCGGAACTACTTGATCTTTTCGTAACAGAGGGAAAGTGCAATGGTGGCTTTTAAAAATGCATTTTCATAGAGAGGTAACTATCAGATATTTATCTTGCTGTCAGGTTGTGTTTTTTTGTAAATTCAGAGTTATTTTTGTACGTTATATATTGTATTGTATTATATAAGGGCATTTTAAAATAGTGTATATCTCCCTCCCCTTGTGTTAATTTTAATATGAGAATGTCACAGATTGGTCTCAGCCTGGTATAACCCTCTCACAGCCATGTTGGGGGTGTGTGTGAAACGAGTGTGTGGAGAGAGAAAGTGTGAGTGTATGGGTGGAAAAGGAAAATCCCTCGTCTCTGTATATTTTATTTTCTTAAAAGGGGTGGTGATATGGCGAATAGTAAAACTAATAAACAATTACAATACTGACGTACGTGGTTCTGGACTTGTCTTTGGAGGGAACTGGACTCTCTAATGGATGGTAATGGCGGGGTAAAGTGGACATCCTCTTCCCACTCCCCCTTTCATTAAGTAGAAATATTTTTCCTGGTACACTCCTTGACTTTCTCGGGATTTGACCCTGAACTGTTACGAATGTCAAGTGACACGCTGCCCCAAAAGCCTCATTTTTCCCAACCCAGAAATCATAATGGCTTATAGGATCACAAGGTCAAGGATCCATCCGGGGCTCCCTCTCCTCTCCTTCCCCATTCCCCGGCACGTGCTCCTTCCGTGCTTTGGGTCCGGGCACCTTACGAGGTCACAGTGTCTTGTCACAACTTGGACTGCTCGGGTGGGGTGTGCTGCTGCCCGGCAAGTCTTTTGGGGAGAGGCCAGACGCGAAGTCGACTTACCATTGCGCAACAGAGCCCGGGATTGAGGGACCTAGCCCTCCCAGGACCAAGAGAAGTGACCTAGAGAGATGGGGTAGCGGCTTTCAAGGGTCTCTAAGTGAGGGGTTTTCTCGGGCCGGGGGTCACAGGAAAAGTTAGAAGGCACCGGATCCGTGCGCCCTCCCCGCGCACCTCCGGGAAAGCACAGACGGAGAAGACAGAACATCCCCCACCAACCAGCTGGAGCCAAGGCCAGAGGAGGCTTGATTGGACAGGGCTGCAGCGCCCCCTGCTGGAAGCCGCAGGGCGGACACTTCAGCCCGAGCCGTCATGCGGTACGTGCGGTTTGATCCAGCCTCGTACGTGGGACTCAGCACACAACTTTAACCAGGAAAAGAAAAGAGGAAAAAAGTTCACGGATGCCAACCGGGGCCGGCTTCCCCAAGCCCTATGCGGCAGCTCCCGACGCTGGGACAGTGACTCAGTGCCCTCACGCTGTGCTGAGCAGCTGCTTCGGCCGGCCAGGGCCGGCCAGGACAGGATAGGACGTGCCTGAGAGCAGTGCGGGGACCCCCAGAAACACCTGGCCGTCGCTGGCCTCCCCCCCCTTCCTCAACCCTTGCATTCTCTCTTTGTCTATTCCACTGCCTTCCTCCTCCTCCTCTTCCTCCTCCTCTTCCTCCTCCCTTTTCCGTCTCCTCTTCCTCCCTTCTTTCCTCTTTTTGTCTCCCCTCTCTCTCCCTGTTCCTTTTTTCATCTTTTCATTTTCTTTCGGATTTTAATTTCAAAGTGCTGCCTAAGTCTCCAGGCTGGAAGCAGGGCTTCCGTTCTCTACTGTGTGACCCGGGATAGGGCACCGAGGGAAATTTTAGCAAGTCTTGGAGGGGAAAGTCGCCAAGTTCCCTCCCCTACCCCTGCCCATGGTGGACCAAGTGGTTGGATCAGGGGAACCAATGACCCCAGACCTTGGGGGTCCTAGGTCCCCGGCCCATACCCAACTACCTTCACCCTCGGAGTGCTACCCTATCTCTGTCCAGAACTACCACACCGACCTTGAGAATTTTCCCTGCCTTTCTCTCGTGACCCGAAACTGAATTCGTCTTAAAAGGTCCTCAGACACCTTTCTAGGTTGGTAAAGAAAAGAAAAAAACCTCTAGGTAATTGGGGATAAAGGAAAGTAATTTCTGGAAATAGTAACGTTTCCCTTTGGCAATTGGTTGCTCTATCCCCAGGATCTTGCTGTCTGGTTACTTGAGTGGCCTCTGCCGAGATCCCATCCCCTTTTTCTGTCTCTCTCAGGTGTCTTTCTCACCTTCTCACTCAGGTTGATAATTGGGGAGACAAGTAACAACTAGATTCCTAGTTGGGAGGGCATGGGAGATGGGAAACAGACTAATACCTGGAAGGTACTTGATACCAGGGAACCGGCTGCCCATTTGGAATCAGAGGATCTGGATTAAAATCCCAGCTCTGCTATGTGTGACCTTTGTGACCTCCGGCACATCAACCTCTATGACAGTGGTTCTCAACCTTCCTAATGCCGCGACCCTTTAATACAGTTCCTCATGTTGGGGTGACCCCCAACCATAAGATTATTTTCGTTGCTCCTTCATAACTGTAACTTTGCTACTGTCATGAATCTATCTGATATGCAGGATGTATTTTCATTGTTACAAATTGAACATGACCCACTGGTTGAAAACTGCTGCTCTATGAGATTCCCTTTCCTTGTCTGTAAAATGACTCCCCCTTCTGACTCTGAACTTAAGACTTTACCACAATGGAGATAAATAGACTCAGGTCTTTTTTGCCTCAGTCTCTCTTAGTCAAATTAATTTACTGGCTATTTATGGATCCCATGAAGCAAAGATGCTATTCCTAGGGTATGGTAGGGTCCTTAAAAGTCTGAGTCTAAAGCAGGTAATCAATGAACCAGAGGTCAGGGCTTAGAGAATGCTGAATTTAGAGTCAGAGAACTTAGTATAATGATTCACTGAGGCCTGGGGTGGTTGTTTAGTTGCTTTCCAGTGTGCACTGGTCCAGTTACTTCATGGTGCAGTGGATAAAGCACCAGGCCTGGAGTCAGGAAGACTCACCTTTCTGTGTTCAAATCCAGCCTGATATTTACTATCTGTGTGGCCCTGGGCAAGTCACTTACCCTGTTTGCCTCAGTTTCCTCATGTATAAAATGAGCTAGAGAAGGAAATCTCAAACCACTCCAATATCTCTGCCAAGAAAACTCCCCAAAGGAGTCATGGACATGACTAAAAAACAGAAACATGACCCAAGAGCTTCCTCTTAAAGAACTGTCAAAGGCTCCTCCTCACTGGTTTGGCCTGATGACCTTGGCCTGGTAGGATTCCTGGTTGGACTCCTTCCGTACTACTGTCCCTTTCTCGTTGTCCCAGCTTCCATTCCAGGCCCCACCCCAGGCATCTTAAGCATCTTTATTTCAATGGAAGAAAATGCTCCAAATAAATTACTTACTGCTTTCAGAATTAACCAGTTCAGCTCATATTTAAGACCTGATAACATTATTTATGAGAAGGGGTCTTCCAAATGTACTTGCAGATTAAAACACACTACTGACTTACATTTTATTTATCGCAATAGTAACTTATATTTCATTTATCACATTATATTTATAAAGCACTTTTGTGGGGAGGCAGTATATAATAGGATGGTAGAGAGGAAATAGCACTGAATTGATAATCAAACTTAGGTTAGTGCCACTTAACGCCTTCCGGACCTTGGACAAGTCACTACTAATGTCTGGGTCTTCCTTTTCTCATCTTTCAAATGATATGTTCGGACTAGATGATCTCTAAAGTCTCTTTCTAAAATCCTATGATTTCTTTTGATTCTAACAATGAGATTATAGTGTAAAGTTAGCTCGTGTTGCATCCTCCCATTAGGCTTTAATCCTAAAGCAAGTGATGGAGTGATTTCTTGAGAAATGAGCAGCCTAGCTCAACTCAAAAGTCCAAATGGTCAAGGGAGGGGGTGTCATTATCTTCATCCAGTCTAACTGCAGTGGCAAAAGCCTTTCCTCATCTACAAAACTTAGAGCAGCAGTTCTCAACCTGTGGGTCGTGACCCCTTTGGGGGTTGAATGACCTTTTCACAGGAGTCGACTAAGACCATCAGAAAACACATATTTCCGATGGTCTTAGGAACCAAGACACCGCTCTTCTATTGGTCTCCAGGTGGGTCTGCCCACATGCAGATACGCCCACATCAAAGTATTAAAGAATTGCAGCATTAGGAAGGTTGAGAATCACTGACTTAGAGCCTTAGAGTAAAAAATGCCTAAAAGGTCCTGTTGATATCAAGGCCACCTGGATAAGATTCTGGAAAATGTTTTATGATTTCCCATGGGAATGAGAGAAAGCCTACTTGAAACTGTTCTTTCATTTCTTCGTTTACCTAAGGAGTATCCATTGGCTATGAGCTCAAGGCATTGTGCTGTTCACCCTTTGCACAGCACAGTTAAACCAAAGGCAGCCAGTTGGTCCTTATTTGCAGCAGACATCATAAATCAAGAGTCATTTTATTTTCCCTCACTTGAGCACCCTGCCTGAGCTCTTACTTTGGTTCGGATGACCAAATATAGTTAGCACATACACTAAAGACTTCAAGGCTTGGCATGGGAGGGAGAGGCCTCTCTCTCAGACTTCTCCTTGTTTAAGGCACAGTTCCCTGCTGCTGCTAGTGTTGGCCCTGGAGAACACCCTAAACCTACAAAGTCAACCGGACTTTGGGTGACTTTGGGCATCACTTTATTATAAGTGTGGCTGGCCTTAGGGCAGGGATAGATTTAGAGCTGGAAGGGACTTTGACATGGGTACAAATAACCAGAATATTAATATGATGTATAATCTAGCAAAACTCCTCATTTCCTGGATGAGGAAGGTGAGGCCCAGAGAAGTGAGATGAGTTGGCTGGGAAGAGCAGGACCTAGGTTCCCTGACCCTAGTTCCAGCACTGTCTGCTGGGCTAAGGCAGCTTCCATTCAATTTCATTTTAGAGAAGTTATTCTCTCTCCCTCATAAGCTCATTGATCACTAGGGCTGGAAGGGACCTCAGAAACCATTTTGTCTAACCCCTTTCTTTTACAGATGAGGAAACTGAGGCTTAGGGATATTAAATGACCTGTCTAAGGTCACTGAGTCTTAAACTATGCCCGAGAGAAAATCATCTGGGGATAAGGGGTGGGAAAGAAGGGCCTTGTGTCTCATACAGAGGTGGATTCATAGATTCTCAGAGCTAGAACAGATCTCAGAAATGATAAGGTCCCATCTTGAACTCCAGGTTCACCCCAACAGGTGTTTACCTAGCCTCTACCTAAAACACACAAAGACAAGGTGTTCATTACTTTGCAAGGTAAGTCTGTTTCATTTGGGGGCAACTTTGATGGTTAGAAAATTCTTCCATGGATTAAGCTGGAATTGGTCTCCACCTGCTGGTCTCATAGAAGTAGCTTGTTGGTTATCCAGCTGGCAGCAGTGAAGAGTATATGGACAGAGCCATAACTAAAGTCAGGTAACCAGAGCCTTGCCTCAGGACACTGAATTTGGAAGACATTGACAACACATGCAGTCCTTAAGCAGTTACAGCACCTAGTGAGAATAATTCTTTAAATTAGGAAAATACCTGTTGGCAAACTGGGATGAGTTCCTTGTCCATGGTCCTTTGCTCTCCACCTGCTTCTGTGGCAGCCTCCTGAGCAGTGAGCTTGCACTGGTCCTGTGATCCCAGTCTTCCCCCACTCTAAGTTGGTGTTTTGCCCCCTCCCCCTTCCAAATAAGGGTATGTTTCATGCCATTTGCCCTGGGCAGGATTTATACTACTTGCCATGTGTACAAAGATTCCTACTTAGGGCTCAGTGTGAGAGACATTCTGATTGGGGAAATGTTCATAAGATCCTACATTCAGAATTAGAGGCCATCTAGTGCAACCTTCTTACTTTACAGATCTAGAAATTGAGGCCTAAAGAGATGAAGCCACACAGAGGGAGAATGTGAGCCATTTTACCCTGCCCATTCCCTTTGTAAATATATTTATCCCTTACTCGATTGAACAGTTTACACATTTTTTCTCTAGAGTTCAGATGAATAGGCTTAGAGTTTCCACATTTCATATACACAAATCTACAGTTAGGTTTTATCTTTGCATTTGATATATGATGCTGTGCAGGGTTAAAATTCATGATTTTCTCATTTTATCTAAACTTCGATTGTCTGAAAACCAGGAAGGGATTCTGATTGCCATCCACAGGATCCCCATGGAGCAGCCCATGGTCTGAACCACTGTAGGCAGCTGCCAAGTGAAGTTACCTAACCTCTCCTGTTCTTTATGCCTTCTGTCCCTTCAAGGAAAAAAAAATGATTAGCTTGTCAAAGAAAATGTTTTGCCTGAGTTCTCTGCCATCATCTTCCAAATTAAAAGAAAGAAAAGAAAAACTCTTTTGAAAATGCTCAGTGTTAAATTTGCAAAGAGAGAACTCCATTATGTAGGAGCTATTCACCAGGGCACACTTAACCTTGAATAGATTCAGCTCTATTACCCACTATTGCTCTATATACCCATTATCCAGATGGATACACCCACAAGGCAAGAGCACAATTAAAGAAATTTATTGATATCATTTGTTTTGATATCAACTTCATTCCCAAATATATTTCTACCTTTCCTCTTCCTAGCTAGCATGCTGTAAAACAATGAATAAAAAATGAAAGGCAGAAAAACCAACCAGCTCATCAATCATGTCTTTTACATATCCTCCTCTCCCCTCTTCTCAAAACAAGAGAAGAAGGTACATTTTCTCAACTCTTCTCTGGGGCCATGCTTGCTCATTGTTAATTACGTAGCCTGGAGTTTCATCGTTCTGGTTTTTTTTTTCCTCCCTATTTACATACACTGTTGTATTCATCTTGTATGCCATTTTCCTACTTCTACTTATTTCACTCTTTACCATTTCTATGCCCCTGGAGCCCTGCTGAACCACCTGGACAGCTCTTCAGTCTCAGATGAGTATGTTGTTGACATTTACTCTAATCTATACCTTCATAAGAACTGCGTACTATATCTTCCCATATTTCTCTAATTCCTCATATTGGTCATATCTTATGGTCCAATAACAATAAAGGCATAAGTCATCTTTTCTGTGTTTTGTTGTTTTTCCTTCATCAGGTATTTATTCAAGCCTTTCTATGAACCAGTCATTGTGCTAGGAAGTGTCTATACAAAGACTGTACATTCTGTTAAGAGCAAAAGACATGAGCACATATAAGTGACTACCAAATAGAGAAAGAATCCAATGAGTCTGTGATCTCAGGCATGTGGACATTCCCTCCAGTGATGCATGTCTCATCAGTTCACCACACAGGATCCACCCAATGTGCTGGAGGAAAGGCACAACTCTTAATAGACTATGAGCAACTTCCAAGAAGTCTGCAGCCATGTTTAATTCCTATTTCTTTCCAGAAAAGAACACTGACCTATGTTGCTCTGTGATGTCTAGGGACAAGAGAGAGTTGGGGAAATCCAAATGTCCATACCTCTTCCTCAGTCTGTACTCTCAGAGAGCCAAGATGCTCACCAAGATTTCTGGTCGTTCAGGTTACAGATGGGTGATTGGTGAAAAGGTCAGCTGTACTTGATCCTGTTGCATATGGTAGTGAAAACCAGCAACCTTTAAACTTTTTTATTTTAGCACAGTCCCTGATGCATAGAAAATATTTACTAAATGCTTATTTACCTACCTAACCTAGAAACTGGAAAAAAAAATTTCTCTTTCTTCCATAGTTAGGCAATGAGAGACAAGGGCAATCTGACTTCTTCCTCCCCACAACATGCTCCTTAATTGAAAATAGAAATTGTGCACACAATCACAATTCCTGATGGATGCCTTAAAAATCTGGGGACATTGATAAGACTCTCTAGAAAAATTGCCAGGAGGGGCCAGAGTGAAACTTTTTCTTCAGAAACAGATGACCAAAAAGGGGATACTAATGAATACTTTGGCATGGAACAGCCCCTTTTCTGGCTGCTTCAGGACCCAAGAGCCACTAGGTCATAATTAAAGCCAATAATGGTAACTCCAGACAGTTAGTTATCCAAATAGTTTCCTGGTGCTGTCAATTTTCTGCTCTGACTGATTTCACATCATTTTTGAGTCGTGGGGGACATAAAATGTTGATAAGAGTTCTGGAACATCAGTCCCTAATTGCCCAAATAGATGTTGTTTATTGCATGCAGAGGAATTCTAGAATGTTTTCCTCATAAGATATTTTTAAAGGGCCCTTTCAGCTTAAGTAATTCTCACCATGGAAGACTTTGGTCCTTGGTACTTGCTCTCAGAAGGAGAAAGAGCACGTCTCCAGGTTTGAGATGAGAATCTCCAGTTACAGAACTAGCCTTTGTTTACCTCAAAGGAGGGTTATTTTGGGTCCTGGAGCAAATACAATTGTGTTACACCCTTTCATTCTCCAAGCATCTTGGAGAAAAAGAGAAAATATCCCCTGAACCAACCAATACATTGTTCTTTTCTAACAAATGTGGGCTTTTCATCCAAGTGGGAGATCAAGTAACCGTATTGAAGTTCTGTGTCTTCTTAACATCATTGCAGAGCCATTGATCCATAACTGGAGAAGAAAATCTTTGATCTGAAAAATTAAGCACATTTTGGTAACTGATTTTTTGATCCAGTTTATATACTTTTTTTTTAAAAAGGGAGGAAAATTGGTATATCCCATACGGTGTATTTTGCACAAACTTCCATGAGTGATTGTTGTCTCCTCTATTAGAATACAAGCTCATTGAGAGTAGGAATTGCTTGGTTCTTTGAATTTATGTCCCTAGTGCCTGTTGCACAGTAGGTACTTCAATGCTTCATGAGTGATTAAGTGACTATTTAAATAGGTTTATGAGTTTGGGCCCACTGGGGAGGCAGCTGGCCCACTGGAATAGAGGTAACTGAGACCAGCCCAACCATGAATTACTCCTCATGGTATAAAGATGCTCTGGACAAGAAACTTGGGTTCCAGTCCTTGGAAGAAACATCCTCTTCCTGGGCCTCAGTTTCTTCATCCCTTAAAATGAAGGAGCTGGATTCCAAATGATCTCTGAGGGACCTTCCTTCTAACATTTTGTGATTCTTTTCCTGTTGGGCTGTGGATATTAAGTATAATGTGCTATTAACTTCAGTAACTTTTTGGAGAGATTATATATAGGCTTAGTTGTTGGGTTTTTTTTTCCAAACATGGTCCTTAAATCTCATTTTATTGACAGAAAATCAGAGTCTACCTCTACAGCTCTTAATGGCTTACCTGCCCTTGTGTAGGGGGAAAGATCTGTTACCCTCTTCTTCCTCTATCCCTTAAAGAACCCCAGCTTAAATGCTAAGGGCCCCCCATTCTGCTGATTTTTGTGATTAAAATTTATCATTGGTATCTTTATTTTTTATGTCAATTTTATTTATGAATATATTCTCTCCTCCTCTCCTACCCACTGAGCCATTCCTTGTACCAAAGAATGCAATAGATGATGGGGACAAACATTCAACAAAAGGAACTGACACATTGGTGAAATCTGACGGTATATACAATGCCCCACACCCATACTTCACCATCTCCAGAAAGAAGAGAAGGAGATGCCAACTGATTTATCTAAGGTCCTGTATTTATTTTGCTAATGAACAGGCTATTCCCAGTGTCCTAAAATAACTACCCTAGGGAAGGAGATAGTTGTATAATGAGTAGAGCATTGGATTTGGAGTCGGGAACGTCTAGGTTTGAATTCTGCTTCATACACTTATTCATTGTGCGACTCTTGGCAAGTCTCTGGGCCTCTGTTTCCTCATCTGTAAAATGAGGGGATTGGAACTGATGACCTTTTGAGGTCCCTTCCAGTTCCAGACCTATGGGTCTATGACTATTAGACTTTGTGACCCAGTCTTATGGAGAGTGATGAAGGTGCTACAAAGGGCAGGGGTAAAATTCCTTTCCACTCCAGTCATTTTTAGGTCATTGGGGACTCTTCCAGTGATGAACTCTCCCAACTAATGAACTTGGCCCATCACTGAGGGACTTGCATACTTTCTACCAGGACCAGCTGGCAACCTCTGAGATGAGAGGATTATTCCATAACATGCATACTTTCACTAGAATCCAAGTGGTTTTATTTTTAAAACACTGCTGCCACCTGCTGTTTTCCTGGGTTTTCTTGGTTAGGTTAAATGAAAGAATCATAGTTTCAATCCCAGTGAACACATTTTTATTAAGTGCTTACTACTGTAAGGCTTTGGTCTAAGCTCTGCTGATAGAAATACAAAGATAAGACAATCCCTGCCCTCAAGGACCTTACATTTTTATCAAGGGAATACAACCTGTTGATGAGTAAAATGTAAGGCAATTTGAGGAAAGAAACAAAGGTGAGGAGGGAGTGGAAAGCTAAGTCCAGGGTACAACTATTTGGCTGGAAGATGAAGTACATGAAGAGGAACAGTGTGAGAAAAGGCCAGAAAGGAGTAGTAGAAGGTTGTATTTTCCAGAAGTATGAATTTATATTTTGTCATAGGGGTAACAGGGAGTACATAAGAGTTTTTGAACAAAGGAGTCACATGATCAGACTTATGCCTAAAGAAGATTATTTGGGCAGCCATGTGAAAGCAGGAAGAATGATCAGGAGACTATTACAACTACTCAGAGGAAGTAGCTGAGTGGCACAGTGGATAGTGGATACTGGGATGGGAGTTTAGGAAGACCTGAGGTCAAATCTGACCTCAAATACTCACTGGCTATGTGACCCTGGGCAAGTCACTTAACCTCTGTCTTAATCCACCAGAGAAGGAAATGGCAAATTGGTCTAGTATCTTTCCCAAGAAAACCCATGGGCAGTATGTCCACAGGGCATGAAAAGTCAGACACGACTGAATAACAACAACAAGTCAGGTAAGAGATGAGAGAAATGGCTTAAAATAGGGTAGTGGTGTTGGGAATGGGGAAAAGGGAATAGATGGGAGAGTTCTTTTAGGAGTTGAATTAATAAAAATTGGCAGGTAATTATGAAGGTTCGAGGAAGAGGAAGAGTCAAGGATATATCTGAGGTTATGAACCTGGAAGAAGGGTAGTACTTTTGACAAAAACAGGAAAATTTGGAAGAGGGTATAAGCTTAGAAGGCTGGGTAAGAGAATGAGTTCATTTTGAATGTGTTGACTTTGAGATATTGGTGATGCCCCCAAGTGGATATATTTAGCAATTTCAATCCAGAGAAGATCTGCATAGAAATTTTAACTTAAGGAACTGTTGAACTGAGAAAGAGAAGGAAAGAGGGAAGAGAAACAAGTCCAGGAGAAAAAAAAACCCTTGGAGGTAATCAGTGAAAAATACCAGGATTTCCATGCTACAGTGTGGGTCCAGATGCAATTAAATATGATTTATAGTGGATACAATCAGCGTATGTGAATGATTTTCTCCAGTTGTGTCTAGGTATAGGAGAGTAGAGTCAGAAAAAGTAGATAGTTGGGGTTTCTCAAGGTGTGGGTACTGATAAGACAAAGGGACAAGAGATTCAAGGGTAGAAGACAGTGTATAATATATACTTTATGTATCTATACAATAGGGGGACTGGGCAATGAGAGCTCAGTCCTTGGATCGTGCCTTTCTTGGTGGTTTACTTATACACACAAGACTTTCTGCCTGCTGCAAATTCAACAGGTGGAATTTTAGAACCCAATCTCAGTCACGATTAGTCAAAGTTAGTATTATATGATAACAGCTAGAGCAGTAAGCATAGCAGTCAACCCAGTGGTGGACTGGCTCAGCAGTTGAGGCATTCTTGCATCCTACAAGGAACCAGCCTAGATAAGTAAGTAATGAACTCCTGCCCAGGGCCAGGAGTTGAGAGGAACTTCTTGATCCCTGCATGTATTACATTATATACTTGCCATTCCTCAGGAACCTTTTGTGTAAGTGTTTGTAAGGAGACAATGTGCCTCCTAGTTTGGAGGATGTTTTGGTAGCTCTTACCTTGGTTTTATCTTTTCAGCAAAAAATCATTTATCTAAAAGCTATTTGATATCAGTACATTGGTCAGTATTAGAAAGCACACCAGATGAGGGTTCATGAATGATAGTTGTGAGTGACAGCCCTCAAGGCTGCCCCTAGAACCCTGACGTTTTGGAGACCCAACCTGCAAATGTGAATGGGCCTTGAAGAGAGAGCCTTGAGGGTGTACTGTAATTGATCAACGATGGAATTGAGACTGTGAAAGAATGAAAATGAAGCCACAGTAAGGGTGATGGTCTAGGAGTTCAGGGAGTAATCCAGGGGTGAGAAATCATAATGAAGATGAAAAATAAATTGAGGAAGAGTGATTCAAGAGAAGAGAAGCAACAATAGGAGAGAATGATTAGAGAGAAGAATTTTGGAGTTCATTGCTACAACACAGACACTGATATGGGTGATGGCAAACCCTATGGTATATTCATCCCTGGGATTGCTCAGGTACAATAAAGATATAAACCATGTGAGCTGAGGAGGGTGATGTATCGGGAATCCAGTACATTTGAGGGAATGTCGACGCATATGTTGAAGTCTGACTTGGAGAAGAAGAATAAGCATATTAGCCAAGTACTGAACTCATTGAGAAGGGAAGGGGGATGATCTTGTGGCTAGTAACTGACAGCAACAAGAATCTGAACCTGGTAAAAAAAGACAAATGGGGTCAAACTCCAAGGAGGCAGGATTGCTGAGTGATGGTGGGAGAGGCAAGGTTTGGAAATGACCACAGGGAGCAAAGATTTTGTTTATTTTGCTTCTGGCTCATGAAACAGAGCCTCAGAGCAGCTCTCAATACCAGAGGGGGTGACCAGAGATGCAGTTGTTCCTTCTGGTGGAAGCCAGGTTTCCAGGTACATAAGAAAATGGAAAGAGCATGAGAAGATGAGATTTAGGATGAAAGAAAAGTCATTAACAACAGAGCAGGGATCCAAAGGGCTGAATATAAAAGGAGGGAAGTAGAGGACATGGGTTATAATGGCATAGGACTGAGCTGGATGGTGATGAGAAAAGAGGGAATGATAGGAGGGGAGAGGAATTCTTGCCTCCTTTGACAAAGGTCCTGAATCACAGGAGAAAGGAGGACTAGGAGAAGAATTGGGACATTTCTTCTTCTGTTATACAATGAAAAGAGGAGAAAACAGATGCTGCTGCTAAGATGGTTAGAGGAAGAGGGGAGAGATGCTCACAGAGTTCCCATCAGTTGACCTCAGTCTTTCAGTGAAATAATAGGCTAAATCATTTAACATTCCTATGGGGAGATGCACTGGAGATGAGAAGAAACAATGAAAGGTTTAGAGCAATTACTCCAGGTAACAAACTAGACAGTGAATAAGAGTACAGTAGAAAGATTGTTCAGTAGGATGGGGGAGACTTGGTTAGACAATTGTTCATGTAAAAATACCTATGAGGACTTACATAGAAATGTGTTTTGCGTGACTACACATGTATAACCTATGTCAAATTGCTTGCCTTCTCAATGGATAGGGCAGAAGACAGAGGGAGAGAATTTGGAACTCAAAATTTGAAAAGAGAATGTTAAGGGGTGGCTAGGTGGTACAGTGAATAGAGCACCAACCTTGGAGTCAGGAGGACCTGAGTTCAAATCCAGCCTCCCACACTTAACACACAAAAAAACTAGCTGCGTGACCTTGGGCAAGTCACTTAACCCCAATTGCCCTACCTTCCCCTCCTCCAAAAAAAAAAGAATGTTAAAATTGTTTTTACATGTAATTGGGAAAATAAATAAAATACTAAATTTAAAAGAAAAAAGAAAATACCCATAGGTTTTAGTAGACTGAAATTTTAAAATAAATCACTAGTACAGCATTACAGCCAAAATAACTGTAGCTAACGTTGGCATAGCACTTTAAGGCTTGCAAAATACTTTATATTAATCTCGTTTGATCTTCAAAAAACCCTATGGGGTGAATACCATTACTATCCACTTTTAATAGATGAGGAAATTGAGTCTAAAAGAGATTAAGTGACTTGCCCTGAGTTACCGCAGCTGCTAAGTGTCTGAGGCAGGATTCAGACTCGGATATTTCTGAGCATAAGTTCAGTACTCTACCACTCTACACTGCTATCTCATAAAATTTGTTCTTAGGTTGCATTCAGAGTGGCATACTGCCCAGAATCTAGGATGTTTGGATCCTGATGGACCCTGCTCTGGTCAGACCACATCTGGAATACTGTGTTCAAATCTGGGCATCACATTTTGGAAGCAAATGGGCAGTGCATCCTTAGGGCAAACAGGATGAAGGGACTTAAGGCCAATCTAGTGGTAGATCTGTTCAAGGAACGAGGGTATTCACTCAGGAGAAGAGGAACCTCAGAAAGGACACAACAGTCTTGTCATATTTGGAAGAACATCATTTAGGAGGGGGATTAGATTTGTTTTGTTTGGTCCAGGAGGACACAACTGAAATCAATGGAAGGTGTAAAGATGTAGATTTTGACCCATTAAGGGGAAAAAATCTTTCTAATAACTGAAGCTAAGCAAAATGGAATGAGCTGTTTCAGGAGGGAGTTCCCCAAGAACCAGTGGTCTTCAAGAAGGGTTGGGGCAGCTAGGTGGTGAAGTGAATAGAGCACCTGCCCTGGAGTCAGAAGGACTTGAGTTCAAATCTGACCTCAGACACTTGACACACTTAACTAGCTGTGTGACTTTGGGCAAGTCACTTAACCCCAACTTCCTTCCCTTTCCCTCCTCCAAAAAAAAGTCATAAGGTCAAAATTTTGGAGCTAGAATATCTTGTTACATACTTTAATATCTAAACTTAATACATAAAGATACGTAGTTTAATGTCTGAAGTTAGATGTACAGTTTAATATGTAATATGTATAATATATAGGCAATATGTGAAGATATATAGTTTACTATCTAAAGTAAGATATACCCAATCCAATGCCCATATTTTACAGATGAGGGGACTGAGGCCAGGGAGGTTAATTGACTTACCCAACTTCATGCAGGTAGTTAGTGGTAGAGGTAGAATTTAAGCCCAGGTCTTCTGGCTCCAAATCCATTTCATTGCTGAATGGCCACTTGTTGGGAATGTCATTAGAGAAATTCCTGCTCAGGTAAGGGCTGGATTAGATGATCTATGAGGTCCCTTCAAACTCAGATTTTATGGATTCCTTCCAAGTGGAAAATATTTAAAGTAGGGGCTACCCTAATAGGCTGAATGGAATCACATGGAGTCTGTGATGGAGGGAATTTACTAAAGGGCGGAGCAGAGCCCACAGGAAGCTGGTCAGAGCTAGCAAGATGGTGGGGTAGAGAGGATGCTCAGGCCAAGAGTCAGATAGGCTCGTGAATAGATATTGATCTGGTATTGGTTTGTGGGAAGGCTGAAGGATGCTGTGGCTCTCAGTGTTATTATGGCTTCTGAATATCTTTGGTACTACGATGGAATCGGCTTACTGGTTTTGAGATTTGGTTTTCTGGTATCTAAATAAATGCTTCAGTTCTGTCCTCTAAAAAAAAAATAAAGTAGGGGCTAAAACTTCCCCTGTTGTTCAGTTGCATCTGACTCTTTGTGACCCCATTTGGGGTTTTCTTGGCAAAGATGCTGGAGTGGTTTGCCATTTCCTTCTCAAGCTCATTTTACAGATCAGGAAACTGAGGTAAACAGAGTGAAATGACTTGCCCAGGGTCATACAGCTAGTAAATATCTGTGGCTGGATTTGAACTCAGGAAGATGAGAATTGCTGGTTCTATCTGCTTTGCCACCTAGCTGCCCATTGGGCAGCCCCTCCCAACTCCTATTCCCTGCTCCCTCCTCTGGTTGCACCTTAGCCCTGAGGTGGAGGAGCAGTGAGGGAGAGTAGTATGAGTGTGGGAGTCATTAGGATTCATGTACCAGCTCCAATATTTATTAGCTTATATGACCTTGGGCCAATTATTCTCCTCCTCTGAGTTTTAGTTCCTCCTCTGAAAATGGCAGCAACAATACTATCACAGATTGAAACAGAAGACTGGTATAAAGTGTTTTATAATCATGAAGTCTGGAGAAAATGCAATGTGTTGGTCACCTCTTATCTCATCCTGGTGCAGATATAATTCCCAGGTTCTCCAAGGTGATGGCCATGAGGATCAAACTCTATAGTTTCTATCAAGGTGAAAAGGCTGTGAGGACCAGTCCAATGAGGAAATATTTGAGGATAAGCTTAGCCAGGTTTGAAGAAGCTCTCAGTCAAAAGACTGACAAAAACCAGGTGTCAAATTAAAAACTGATTTTAATTCTATTTTGCTACGACTCAGTCAAGCTAGATTTAATATTCCCTTTCAGGGATTCTTCTCTGACTAAACTTCACCCACCACCCACATCCTGGAAAAACTTGCATAAAGGTCAAGTGTTTGTCTTGCAATTATCTCCACCTTTGTAACCCTACCCATCACCCACTTTCCAGAGAAACTTGATTAACCTAAAAGGTTAAATCTCATCAATTTAAACGGTGGTAGCAACTCCTATCACAGAGAACCTTTGACTTGTGATTCTGATCACATGTCTTGGCTGTGGTTAAGGAAGTTTCAGAAGGAGATCGGAATGATATACACTCAATTCTGATTATGTTACTGCTAGCCAGGCAGAAGATGCCTGTGCTGCTTGAGATTTTCCTGTCATCTTACTGATTGTTATAAAAGACCCCGTCAGCCCTCGCTCAAGGTCATTGGTTACCAGAGGCAATAGACCTGGTTTATTTGTTATTGTTAGCCTAATAAATTGATCATCCTCAGAACTTTGTCTCTCCTTAGTTATGTCTGACTCTTCATGACCTCATTTGGGATTTTCATGGCAGAGATACTGGAGTGGTTTGTCATTTCCTTCTCCAGTCCATTTTACAGATGAGGAACTGACAGGGTTAAGTGACTTGCCCAGGGTCACAAAGGTAGTAAATGCCTGTTGTAGTGGATATTTAAACCAAGAAAGCCTGAGTTCAAATCTTGCTTTGGGCATTACTGGCTGTGTGCCCCTACACGTTCACTTTAACCTTTCTGAAGCTCAGGTTTCTCATCTGTAAAATGAGAGAGTTGAACTTGATGGTTCCTACCAGCTCTTAATCTATGACCCTAGGAAGTTCTTTGGAAAATGAGGAAAGTGTCAGCTCCTGAAGGAGGGAAACCCTGCTTAGAAATGTTGTATGGGGAGTGTACTGTCTGCTTTGGTTCCCGAGAGGCTATGTAATATAATGGATAGAGTGCTGGACCTAAATTTAGGGAGATGGTCGTTTACATTCCCTTTATAATGCATATTGACCATGTGAAGGTGGACAAATTTCTGAGCCTCGGTTCCCTTTTCTGTAAAATGGGGATTGTATTACCTGCCTCACTTATAAAAGTCCTTAGGCTGATTCTTTGAATGGCACAAATTGTTAGGTGTGGAGTTAGGAAGACATGTGTTCCAATCTCACCTGAGGCATTTGCTAGCTGCATGACCCTAGGCAGGTCCCTTAGCCATCCTTTTCTTCTATTTCCTCTTATTATAAAATGAACAAGATGGTTTCAATGACCTCTAAGGTCCCTTTCCATTCTAAATCTCCACCATGTGACCTCTCCTATCCATTGGTGTTTTCTTGACCTAGTTCAATGTGAATTCCCTTCCTGATACACACCCTCTCCCAGACTCTCATTGCCCTGGCTTTGGACTTGTTGCTCCTGGACCCAGGCCACATTTCTGTTCTCTTCTGGAGCCCCTTGGATCTGCTCATAGATTTCTGACTTTGACCTTGGGGCTATTTATTGGTTACTCTCCCAGAGCATTGCACTTCGACCACACACCCCTTTCTCCCAATCCTACTGAAGCCCTCTACTAATTCCAAGCACAGGACTCTTTACCCTACATCTTAGAGAATGAATAACAACAGTGGCTTATAGAATGTTTCAGGTTAGAATTGGAAAGCCCTGGTTTAGTAAACAGAGTATTATTAGATTTTATAGTCAGAAGAATTGGATTTGAACATGGACTTTGCCACCTGCAATCTCAACTCTGGGCAAGTGACTTCACTTTCTGGGACTCTTTAAAATGAGTTGGTTCAACTAGATGATTTCTAAGGTTCTATGCCAGGTCTAAATCTATGATCCTGTGATTCATTTCATATAAGGCCATATTTATCCAATAGGAGGAGTTTGACATTTTTCCATTTTTGGAATAGTTTATATAGCTTATATGTTATATAAATGTTTCACAGAATTGACTTATAAATCTGTCTAGACCAGGAGGTTTTTTTCCTTTGGGAGTTAATTTATAGCTTGTTCATTTTCTCTTTGTGAGATCTACTGGCTTAGATTCTCTATTTTCTGTTTTGTTAATTTGGGAATATAATATTTTGGTAGGTATTCATCCTTTTTGTCATATAATCAAGTATACAAGCTTCTAGTAATCTTCTAAATTTCCTCTCCATTTACTGTGAATTCCTCTGTAATTTTTATCTGGGTAATTTGGTTTTTCTATCTGTAAAAAAATGAAGTTAGCTTATTGTTTGTTGATTTTTGTCAGCTATTTAAGGAAAGGTTTTGATTTGTCAGTTTAATGGTCCTTTTCTACTTTTGTTTGTCTCTCCTTGGATTCTTCAAAATTTCTTCCTTTTTTGGAAAATTAACCTATATTTCTAAGTCATGATCGCCTTTATAACTTATTCTCTGCCACACTCTTTATTGTTGTTATTTTCCAGTTTAAATCCTTGTATCCAGGAAGCTCTGGGATCAAGTCCTGTCTTTGATTTTCTTAAAATAAAAATCTGACTATCCACAATCAGTTGTTTAGTCATTTCAGTCATGTCTGGCCCTCCGTGACCCCATTTGGGGTTTTCTTGGCAGAGATACTGGAGTGGTTTGCCATTTTCTTCTCCAGCTCATTTTACAGATGAGAAACCTGAGTCAAACAGAGCGAAATGACTGATGGTGTTTGAGGCTGGATTTGAATTCAGGTCTTCCTGACTCCAGGCCCTGTGTTCTATCCACTGATAACACCTAGCTGTCCCAGCTTCCTTCAAACCTTAGCTTAAATCCTACTTTCTGTAAGAGGCCTTTCCCATTCTCCCCACTCTCCTCCCCCTTTTCACAGTATATCTTATATCTACATTTTTTGTCACCCCCTTTGGAAGGTGAGCTCCCCAAGGTCGTGCACTGTGTTTTTTTCATTTCTTTGTATCTCCTACACTTAGTTACATTCAAGGGATACAGTAAGTGCTTAGTAAATGCTTATGAACATACTGTCTGTTTGATCCTGGGCAAGTTCCTTTGCTTCTCAGGGTTCTCCAGAGGTGTCAAACTTGCTACAGGGTCTGTAAAACTCCACAGGGCCACTGAAATGGATTAAAATGTAATTGGGAAATGCTTAACAAAACACAAATACAGTACACTACTTTTGTTGTTGTTCAGTCACGTCCAACTCTTCATGAACCCATTTGGAGTTTTCTTGGCAGAGACACTGGAGCGGTTTGCCATTTCCTTCTCCAGCTCATTTTACAGATGAGGAAACTGAGGCAAACAGGGTTAAGTGACTTTCCCAGGGTCACACAGCTAATAAGTTTCTGAGACCAGATTTGAACTCAGAGAAAGAAGTACTTCCTGACTCCACCTAATTGCCCTCCAAAAATATAATTCAACATAGATAATGTTAATTTGTGGTTTTCCAAATCAATAAAGGGCCCACAACACTTGTCACTATTTCTCTAGGCAACTCTCTAAAGGCTAAAGTTGCAGAGGAGGTGCTGACTTGCATTGGTAAAGTGAGTTTCCTCACCTGGAAGTTTCCTGTATTATTGAAATTACCAGTTTGTCCCTATACCACTCGATTTGTCCTTATTTGTACAAGGTTATTGATTCATTTAGGAAATCTACTTTAGTGGAAAAAGTCACAAGACTTGCATTCAAACCCAAGCTCTGATACTCACTAGCTGTGTGGTCCTGAACTCACCTAAACTTCACTTCCCTCTTCTATAAAACGGGAATGATAATCCTTGAAATTGCTCTAGAAAATGTAATGACAATAAGCTGATTGAGGGCAGGTATTGTTAAATGGTTCAGCACAGAAACAGAATATGCTTTTTTTGAGTGGAAATGGCAGTAGAAAAGATCCATTAGTAGCCAGTAGTCTACTGCCCCCAGGGACCAATGAGGCCTTTCCAGTTGACTTGTAGTTGAAACCTCTTCATGTTAAAACCTCTCCTCATTAAAATGAGAGTAAGCATAGTCTTGTTTTTGTACTTGTATCTTTTCACCTAGTAACTGCTTAATCAGTATTTTATGGCTTTTTTTCCCATTAATTTCATTGTCATTGCAAGGGGCGGAGTATCTAATCATAGCCATTGAAGTGTTATTCCTCTCTCATCCTCAAAGACCATCTACCAAAGTCTACTTAGGTTATGTTCTGCATCATTGTAGAGGGTACCTATACTTCAGGGACCCTAGATCCTAGAATTTGAGTGTTTTTCAAATGCACATATTTTTACAAGCTCAGCAATGGATAATATGTCAGGCCTAGACCCAGCCTAAGTGTGGAGAAACTCATGAGAAAGGATAAAATCCTTTGGCCTCAGTAACTCTTGATGTACCATTTACTAAGGTTTGGAGTGGGTTTTGTCTGCATCAGTGGAGACAGGACTGACAAAATCATGGACCTTGTTTTCTGAGACTGGGTCTCCCTATTTTGCTCCCGCTGAAAGCACAAGGACCACAAATGTTGCACCAGATCCTAATGCTTATCAGCACAGATGCTTTAACTTGCTCCATTTTCCCAAGCTGGGCCAGTCCACTCCCCCTTAGGCAGCCTGGTGACCCTCCACTCCAGGGCTTATTATATTGGTACTGAATTTACTGTCCAGTAAGCTTTTGCCCAGCCCAGAACTCCCCAGCTCAAGCAATCGGCCAACCTATCCTCCCTGGGAGCAGGAGTCACAGACGTGACCATGCCTGGCCCTTCTGAAATAAGTTTCATCTTCTCCCAAATGAAAATGGGGGTGGTTATCTTCTCAATCTCTGAGGACAACTATTGGTCATAGGAAATGGTTGTTGCCCTGACCTTTGTCTCTTCTCTCACCCAAAGGAACTGCAGGGGCAGAGACCGAAGAACACCTCGAGTGATATTTCATAGAGTTTTAAGTTTACCGTGAGTAAGAGAGGCAGGAATTACTCATAGGATGCAGGTCTGTAAGTGACCCTAGCAATCACCTTGTGAGAAACAAAAGAAGGAATTCTGTTTCCATAGGATTAAAACTACTCTGGGCTTTGAGTGATAACAGGATATAAGTCAGATCCAACTGGTTCTAATGGGAGCTGTGACTTAGCAGAACCAGGCTTCTGATGAAGTAAAAGGTCAGGAGCTGTTTAATGTTATCCAACCCCACCCCCCCTCCAAGGGCGAAGCAAGCTAATTTACAAGGAAGAGGGAATCATATCAAGATGGAGAACATAAAGTGGGCAGTCCAGGATGTTACATCTAGCCAGTGGAGAACAAGGGGGGAAATCTGAATTGGAAACAGAGCATAAATAGCTTTGCATTTGTCTGAGCAAGCCTACTCCTTTAGGGAGTTACCCATTCATAAGTGATGTAAAATAAATAAAATAAGAGCTTTTTCTGGCTTCACAATGAGTATTGTTCTTTCTGGAGTGAGCACGTTTCTCATAACCTAGTCCCATCTCTACATATACAGATGAAGGGTCTGAGACCCAGAAAGGCTAAATGCCTTACTTAAGGTTACAGAGAATGAAGTATCTAGGAGGTAGTCAACAGCACATTGTAGCATAATGGCCCTGAAATGTTAGCAAAAGCTGATGGCCATTTTTTAGTAACTACCTATTGGAAGAATTCTGTTATCGTTGGTCTGGGCACATAGGATAGTGGTTTTCTGTTTTATCGTCCTACAGCAAGTGGTTGTCGACTTGTTTATGTTGGCTCTAAGATGTTTCCCCTGATTCTCACCATTTATGCCTTTAAGAAAAAGAATTCCATTGGCCTAAATCCCCACCACAAGTATTCTAAGACAGTTGCATCCAACTCAAATAGAAGGGAAGGGGCGCTAAATCCTACATAAGGATCCCTGTGGCCAGTATATTGACTTAAAAAACCACATATTAACATTATTTAAGTCTGATAGGATTTTTATTTATTTTATTAAATATTTCCCAATTATATTTTAATCTGGTTGGGGCTTCATTCCACTGCTTGATGTTGTAAGAGGCTCTGAGGAGCTATCATGGAAAATATAGAGTAATGGAAAGTATAATCAGTGAAGATTAGGGGAGACAGAAAGAATGCTGGAGTCAGAGGACCTGAGTTCAAATCCCATTTCTGCTACATATTAGCTAAGTGACCTTGAAAATCACTGCATCTCTCTAGGCTTATATTTCCTCATCTGCAAAACAAGGGGGTGAGCCTGGACGGCCTCTAAGATCTCTTTCAGTTCTAAATCCCATGAAATCAGGGTCATTTGGATGCAGTATGGGATAGAGGGGAAGTGCTGCATGGGAGATGACCTGGGAGGTCCTGTCCATCTCTACATCTATGGCCTGGGTTCAAGTTCTAGCTTGCCATTTAATCTTGGACAAATCACTTCCCTTCCTTGAGTTTCAGTTTTGACCTTTGCAAAAAGAAGGGATGGGACTGGGGGATGCCTGATGTCCTTTCCAGCTCTGTTGTTCTGTGAGTCTACAGAACATCCATACTATGCCCAAAAGGCTATAAAACCATGCATTCTCTTTGAACTAGCAATACCACTACTAGGTCTGTATCCTAAAAGAGATAAAAGACAAAAAGGAAAAGGACGTATATGTAGAAAAATATTTACAGCAGCTCTTTTCTGGGGGCAAAGAATTGGAAATTGAGGGGATGCCCATCAGTTGGAGAGTGGCTGGACAAATTGTGGTATATGATTATAATGGAATATTATTGTGGTATAAGAAATCCTGAGCAGGATGCTCTCAGAAAAACTTGGAAAGACTTACATGAGCCTGTGCAAAGTGAAATGTACTGTGTACAAAGTAACAGCAATATTGTAAGATGATCAGCTGTGAATGACTTAGCTATTCTTAGCAATACAATGATCCAAGACAACTCTGAAGGACTTATGATGAAAAAGGTTATGCATCCCTAGAGAAAAACTGATGGTGTCTGAATACGGATTGAAGCACACTTTTTTTACTTTATTTTTCTTGAGGTTTCCCCCTCTTTGGTCTATGATTTCTTTCACAACATGACTATTATGGAAATATTTTGCATAACTACGCATGTATAATCTATGTCAAATTGCTTGCCTTCTCAATGGGGGTGGGGTAAGGAGGGAGGAAAGGAGACAATTAGCATCTCAAAGTTTTTAAAATGAATGTTAAAAATTGTTTTTACATGTAACTGGGGAAAAATAAAATACTAAACACATGTTAGAAGAGAGAAAAAATAAAGAGCATCCAAAAAGCAACAAGGAGTATGGAAGAGAGGCAGCTAGGCGGTAGAGTGAATAGAGCACCAGCCCTGGAGTCTGGAGGACCTGAGTTCAAATCCAGCCTTAGACTTTTGACACTTAAATAGCTGTGTGACCTTGGGCAAGTCACTTAATCCCAGCTGCCTTGCCTTCTCCCCTCCAAAAAAAAAAGATATTTAAAAACAGTGAGTATGGCAGGACCTCTAGATCATGCTATAAGTATATAGGTTGAAGGGAACTAGTTGGGGGATATTTAGCAAGGTAAAGAGAAGATTTAGGGGATACCCTCATCAGTCTTCAAGTATTTGAAAAGCAACTGTAATATGGAAGAGGGATTAGATTTCTTTTTCTTGCTTACCCCTAGAGAGGAGGATTAGAAGAAATGAGGAGAAATTACTATGAAGTATATTTAAGCTGGATATAAGAAAACTTCCTAATAATTAGAGTCATTCACAAGTGGCATGAACTACCTAGGGAATTCATTCATTCATTCATTCATAGTCAACAAGCATTTATCAAATGCTTACTATGTGCCAGGCATTGTGCTAAGGGCTGGAGATAGAAAGGAAGGCAAAAACTAGTTCCTGCCCTCAAGGAGCTTACATTCTAATGGGGGGGGGGGGAGATAACATGTAAACAGCTAAATAAATATGAGTAATACACACACACACACACACACACATATATAGATATAGATATACAGAGTAGATGGAAGATAATAGGGAGGGGTAAGTCATTAGTATCTGAGAACACTGGGAAAGACCTCCTGAAGAAGGTGTGATTTGAGCTAAACTAAACCCAAAGAAGGTGAGAAGGCAGAACATTCCAGGCATAGAAGACAACTAATGTAGAAGATATTGAAAGCATAATTTTGGAAAAATTGCAAAGTATGTAGAGGGGTCAAAAGTACAAGAAGAATGGATAGGTAGCAAGGGGTCAGTTTGTGAAGGTCAAACAGAGTTTCTATTTGATTCTGGAAGTAATAGGGAATCACAGGAGCTCATTGAGCTGGGAGATTGACATGCTCAGAAGTAGTGGGTTCTGCCTTACTGGACATCTTCAAACAAAGGTGAGATGATCACTTGTTGGGTACATGGTAGAGGGCATTCTTGTCTAGGCACAGGCTGGACTCAATGGTCCCTTCCAACTGGGAGAGCCTGGGGTTAAGTTCCATGAGTGGGCAGTACTCTTGGAGAGTCTCATTTAGCTAGTGATGAAAAGGGCAAAAGTCTGCAAATGCTCCAAGGGAGAATTGGAAGCTTTTAAACACAACATCTTGCTCTTGCTGTTGCTTTAAAGGTCATTTGCTGGTTCACACTTACATCAGAGTCTAAATATTATCAGAAAATGATCCCATTTGCCAAGACCATGAACAATTAAGTTACTTAAATGCACATCCCAGAAATCCTCCAGGAGAGCCTGGCCTCTCTTCATCATGGCACTTGGATCTTTTGATGCTCTGTATTAAGACCTTAACAAGAAGGAAAAACATCAGCTGCCGAAAAAGCAAACTTGGGCATTTTGTACTGACCACACTACAAAAAACAAAAAGAACCTTAAGCAAGGATTCATTTACCCAAACTCCCCCTCTCTCTTCAACTCCTCCCCCCTTACCTCCTTGAACTTCCCAGGAAGCCTGCAGGGAAACAGGAGCAAATGTAGTTTCAATAAGTTATTTGAGATCAGTCCAGCGTGACTAAGAACAACTCATTTGCCAACCCCCAAATATGCCTCAGAAGGCCTTCAGAAGCACAGGGCACTGTGTCCCCTTGGGAATAAATATTCATATCTCAAACCTGGTGAGTCAGTATATAGTACTGAAGAGGGGGCTGGCCTTGCTAAGGCAACTCTCTAAAGCGCTAAATTAAAGATGAGTTGTTGATCTGCTTCCATGCCTGGAGTTCCCCACACGGGTGAAATCTCAAGTCCAGACAAACAAAATAACACAAAACAAATCAAAACACATGAAATAAGAAAAAAAAAACCCTTGTGATCCACAACTGGAACAATCAGATTTTTTAAAATATTAATTACTTCTAAGTCAGATCTCTCCCCCTACCTTGTAATTTTAAAAAATGTTTTATTGGAACAAAAAATTTTGTTCTAATAGATGCATGGACAAAGAATATAAACAAACAGCAAAGGACTAAAAACAATATGAAAGACTCCTCAAAAAAAAACTAATCATAAGAAAAGTGCAAATCAACACAACTCTGAGGTTTCACCTCACACCTAGGAAACTGTCAAAAATGACAGAAGATGTGAATGGTCAATGTTGCAAGGGTTGTGGAAAGGCAGTCATAGTAATCAATGGCTTTTTGTTTTTAGTTTTATTTTACTTTTAGTTTTTTTTCTTCTGAATTTAAACACCAAAAAAAGCATTTCCATATGCATAGCAGAACATAAAAAAGACTGCATTTGAAAACATGAATTAACATTTCAGATTGCTTGCTTTTTTAAAAAGGGTATGATAAATTCCAAATGCTACTTTCGTGTTTTTGTTTTTGTTTTGCTTTTTTTTGGAGGGGAGAGGGCAGGGCAATTGGGGTTAAGTGACTTGCCCAAGGTCACATGGCTAGTGTGTCAAGTGTCTCAGGCTAGATTTGAACTCAGGTCCTCCTGACTCCAGGTTCAGTGCTCTATTCACTGTGCCACCTAGCTGCCCCCAAATATTACTTTCAAACCTGTCTTGTGTGTTTTTGCTTCCTTCTGAATTTCCTTCTCTCCCCCTCTATGCATTTTAAAAAATGTTTCAGTGGCCCTCTTTTTTGCCATCCCTATTGCTTACTTCCTTGCCCTTCTCTTTCTATCTCCCAATCAAATACCAAGAGAACAGGTGGGGGAACCTTGTAACAAATGAGCATTTCCAAGCAAAATTAATCCACACAGTGGCCATGCCCCAAAATGTCTATTTCTCTCTCTTTCTGCAACTTGAGTCCATCACAGAAGACAGGAGGTAGTTAGCATGGTTCATCATATTTCCTCTGAAGACACGGTTGGTTATTGCATTGGTAAGAGATCCTAGTGGGGGTGGGTGACAAGAGAGAAAAGGAAAGAATCTAGAATTTAAAATGTTAAAAAATATATATGTATATTTATAATTATTATTATTATCATTTACATGCAACTGGGAAATAAGATATACAGGCACTGGGATAGGGAGATCCATCTTGCTCTACCAGAAAGTCAGAAGGGTGATGGGGGAAGATATAGGAGAGAGCAGATTAGGGGAGGGAGTATACAGTGGGATCGCAGTTTTGGGGGGGTGGGTAGGAGAAAGACAGGGAGAAAATTTGTAACTCAAAATCTTGTGGAAATCAATGATGTAAACTAAAAATAAACAAAAGTTAATTACAAAAAAAAAAAATAAGAGTTCCTAAGTTTTTCGGAGTTGTTTTTCTTCACAATGCTGCCATCATATAAATTGTTTTTTTAGTACTGCTCATTTCATTCTGCATCAGTTCATACTACCTAGAATTTTCTAAAATAATCTCTCTGGGGGACAAATTTATTCTCCTTTCTGAATGTGTTTGACCTTATGTTTATATTTCAAAGTTCCTTTTAAAAAGTTCATAAAAATGCTTGAAAGTTCTCTATTCTATTTTTAAAAAATCCATTTCCCCTCATTTAGTACTATATTCAGTTTGGCAAGGTTACTCTTAGTTGCTCACCTAGATCTTTTGAAATATTGTATTCTAAGATCTCCTTTTGTTTACAGCTGAAGCTGCCAAGTCTTGTGTGATCTTGACTGGTACCTGAACTTCTTTCTGAATGGTTGTAATATAATTTCTTTGACAAAAGGACTCTGGATTTTGACTATGACCTTCTTAGAAACTTTTTAGAGTTCCTTTCAGGATGTGATGTGTTCTTTCTATTTTTACTCTGCCCTCTGGTTCTAATAACTGTGAAATTTTCAGTTATAATGTCTTTAAATATAGTGTCCAGGGTTTTTTAAATTACACTTTTCAGGGAGTCCAATGATTCTTAAATTATTTAATTTGTTTTCTAAGTAAGTTGTTTTTGAAAGCAGTTTTCTTGCATTTTCATCTATTTTTTAAAAAAATCTTTTAGTTTTAGTCTAATATTTCTTTCTGTTTCATAAGGTTGTTAATTTCTGTTTGGATTATTCTATTTATTTTACTGTTCTATTTTTACCACTTTCTCTTCAGAACTATTTATTCTCCTTCCAATTCTTTCCTTGAGTACTTTTATTTCATTTTAACCCTTTCCCTGATTTCTTTTAGGTATTCATGTGGTCCCTTCAGAAAATTAATCTTTTCTTTCATTTTTTTGCTTGCTATTGTTAAGTCAGGGAAAGGAAAGAGAAAGAAAGAAAGAAACTCCACCCCAAACCCAGTCCCTGATCTCAAGAAGTTCACTGTCTAATGGGGGGCACAACATTCAAACAACTATGTCCAAACAGCATATAAATAGGATAAACTGGAGACAATCTCCGAGGGAAGGTACTAAGATTAAGAACCAAGAAAGAGTTCTTGCAGAAGATGAGATTTTAGCAGAAACTCGAAGGAAGCCAGGTAGGAGGCAGAGATGGAGAAGCAGATAATTCAGTGGCATGAGAGACAGCCACTGAAAATGCACAGAGTCGGAAGATGGGGTGTCTTGTTTGAGGAACAGCAGAGAGGCTGAAGGAACTGGAGCTAGTTAGAGTAAAGAAGACTTGGCAGGTGTGGGGCAGCAACTGTCTCCAAGTATTTGAAGGGTTATTCCATGGAAGAGGGATAATGCATTTTCTGTTTGGGCCCAGAGGGTAACACCAGGAACAATGGAGGGAAGCTACAAAGAGGTCAATTTATGGCTAACATATGAACAATTTCCCAACATTTATTGCTATCTCAAAGTGTAATGGACTCCTTCCATTAGTGGATTCCTTCTCATTGGAGCTTTTAAAGTAAGGATGGGTAGCTTCTTTCCATGTTGCTATAGTAGGTTTTTCTTTTGAGCATGGAACTGATTGAGCCAAACCACCAGGGTCTGAGGCAATCAATCCCTGAGGAGAGAAATGGTGGCCACCCACCATGAGGATGCAGTGGTT
>CM053583.1:44215579-44228447 GCA_028627135.1 Pseudochirops cupreus | reverse complement strand
GATTTCAACATTGTTTCGTGGTCTAGACTTGTGAATCTTGACTTTGTCCCTCTGCCTCTGGCTCCTGACTACTTTCTCCCTTGACCCCATTACCTACAACCTTCTTGTTTTTGGCCCCTCGATGCCAGCACTGTTACTACTGCAATTATCTTGCCCCACCTCCAATCTCAGGTGCCCAAAGATTCAATGAGATAATATATGTGAAAGCACTTTGGAAAGTATAAAGCATAGAGCACAGTGGAACAAGGACTTGGCAGATGAAGACTGGTATCCAAATCCCAACTGCCTTGACTTGGACAAGACACTTCATCTTTTGGGGCCTCAGTTTCCCCATCCATAAAATGGAGTAAAGAATACTTGTACTACATTCCTCTCATAGCTGTTGTGAGAAGTGTTTTGTTAACCTTAAAGTTCTATGGAAATATAAGTTATATTACATTATTAGTATTAATTAAATTATATTATTAGTGTTATTAAAGAAATATGTAGTGTCACAGATGTGCTACAAAATCTCAGAGTTGGAAAGGACCTCAGTAACCATCTAGAGCAACCTGGAGCTGAACAGAAATGCCTTCTAAAAGAAATGTTTTTCTAATTTATGACTGATAACTCCAATGAAGGGAAGCCCATCACCTCCCAAGTTAGTACATTCCACTTGTGGACAGCTGTCTTTGTCAAGAAGTTTTTCTTTACAGTAAGACCAAATCTATCTTTCTGCCCTCATTTCTCTGCCCCTTGGGGCCAAGCAGAACAAAGCTAATCCCTCCACCATGTGACAACCCTTTAAATGCTAGAAGAAGAGTTATTATGTTTCCCCCTTCCCCCAGTCTTTTTTTCTCCAACCTAAATTTAGCAATTCCTTCGGCTGATGCCCCTCTGGCTTCAGTCACTTCTCTTATCATCTTGGTTGCCTGACTCTGGATGAACTCCTATTTTTCAGTCTCCTTCCTAAAATACAGCACCCAGAACTGAAAACAGCACCAGATAAGGTCTGACCTGAATGGGATGCAGCAGGACTCTACTTTCCCTTGGTCTGGTCACCATGACCATCGATGCAGTCTGGTACTACATATCTTTTCTGGATGCCATGTTACATAGTTGGCTCATATTAACCTTGCAATCCACTAAAAAAACAAATAAATTCCCATCTTTTCACATAAGTCTTCAAGCGATAATTGTTTTTCCATCAAGTTGACTGGTTTGTTTTTTTTTCTCCATTGGGTTTACTTAAAAAAAAAATTGCATAGGCCCAGCCAGAGAGTACCAAGAAATAGACTGAATCTGGGAGCCAAAGTGGAATAGAGGAAACAGCTGGATTTAGAATCAGAGGCCGTGGGTTCGAATTTGCTCTTTCTCCTATTACCTCTGTAACTTTGACCAAGCCACAAAATCTCTCTAGACTCCACTTTCATTCATGGCTTCCAAAATGTAGAGGTTGGATTAGATACCTTTTGAGGTTCTTTCTAGCCCTGAATCTATAATCTTATGGGGCCTGGAGCCATCCCCAAACAATAATTCTCCTAGTCCGTGCCTCTAGAAGTGTACAACAACATACATCTGCCCAGGTACCTACCATGCACCTACCAGGGGAACTGCCCATACCAGTGAAACCTCTCCCATTGCTTCCCTTGGTCTTTTGGTCCTCCCCTCTTGCCTTGTTCTCTTGACACTTCTGTCCCTGCCAGGTGCATAATAAATACTTAATAAATGCATCTTGCTGGCCCCATCCCCAGACTGTCATCGCCCCCCTGGGCCTGCTTCAGTACCAGACTCTGTGGGACTGCCCAGTTTTCCTGGAGTTAGAACAAGCCTGAGACTTTTGCTCCATTTCACTCTAAGCAGAGTATCTTCATGCCAAATCCAATAGGAGCTTCACCCACTGTACACAGATTCATTATCAGAAAGTCACCCTTTGGCCTGTTTGGGAGGCTTGAGAGTTGGTTCTGATGTCATTTGTTTTCCCCAAATGCTACAGAAGGCATCTTTAGGAATGTGCTAGCCTCGAATTTGTGCAGCTGAACTTGGCCAAAGATGATGGGTTTGGAGATGAGGATGGGGGAGGGAGGAGGATAGATTTACCATCTGCCCCGCCATGGACTCCCACTTGTAACCCAGAAGCTTGGCCATAAACTACAGAATGTGACAAGGGGCAAGAGAGCTGAGTGCTCAGAATAAGGCTCCAGAGGGGGAGGACACAACCCAGAGGAATCAGCCCAGGGTCTGCTAAGGCCCCTGAACTAGCTGCCCAAGCTGGGGGTAATGATTCCTCCTAGGAGGGCATCACAGAGCTACATGAAAGTGCCGAATTGTTTCTGGGGTGCACTCTCGCCTGCTGCTCTAGTGTGAGCCCCAGGGCAGGACAGAGTCTTGGCTGCTTGGGCCTGTTTTTCCATGGGCTTCATCCAGAGGGCTGAATCTGCTCTGGCTATAAAAGTACATTTTTATGGGGATGGAATTCAGCTGGCTGTCAGCCCCCTGGTGTGAAATCTTCTGGGCAACTCAGCTTCATCATCAGGGCCTCCATCCCATCCTTGCTCTATTTGGTGAGAGGAGCTCTAAGGTCACAGGGTCATTTGGGGAACACCATTCGCTCCAGGCATACTGCAGGGATGGATAACCAGTCCAGTCCTGGTACAGCCACTCTGCCACATGGTCAGTTTAATACTGGCGGGTCAGGAGGGGGAGCAGCAGACATCTCTCCCAAGGGCACATTGCAGGATCACATGGTGCATTTGTGATTTCATAACCAGTTTCTGAAGAGGGCAATTATTCATGAAGCTATTTTTCTGATAGGGACTGTTCCACCAGAGAAAGGTGTCCTTCAGGAGAGAGAGAGAATGTTATGGAGGGGAAAGAGAGAGTCAGAAAGCCTGGGCTTTTGCTAACTTGCTGCATGATCTTGGGCCAGTCCCTTCCCTTTTCTGGGTCTTAATTTCTTCCTCTATTAAGTGAGGTTTGGAAAGTTTCCAATATCTCTTCCAGGTCAGTGATATCAGTACAAGTAGTTTTTGTGCAAATGTGAATGTGTGTACACCCAAATGGGGGTGGGAGGTGGGGAAGAGGTTCACAACAGTGATTTCATCTGTGTGAAAGCTTCTTCCACCCATAGCAGCAATTCTTCCATTACTTTTAGTCTTAGAGAATTGGGGGGTTTGGGGATGGGGGCACCAAGAGCTTACATGACTGGCACAGAGTCACACAATGAATGTGTTGAGGTAGGATCTGAACCCAGGCCCTCCTGACTTGAAGGCTGTCCCTTTCTCTATTATGCCATTCTGCCTCCTAGGGCCTAGAGTTCAGGGGGAAAGTATCCTAAGGGAGTGGGATAAATGGAAAAGTTGGGACTGCAGATTAGATAGGGCAATGATTTTTCGTTTTTTTTATTTTTGCTTTTTGGAGGGCAATTGGGGCTGTGACTTGCCTAAGGTCACATGGCTAGTTTTTTGTGTTAAGAGTCCGAGGCTGTATTTGAACTCAGGTCCTCCTGATCCCAAGGCCAGTGCTCTATTCACTGCTCCACCTAACCACCCTGGCAATGTTTTTTAAAATAAATTTTTATTGTGCTCTTTTGTTTTTATAATGGGCTAAATGTCACCGTGTCCCTTCCCTTCCTCTCCCTTTTCCAGAGAGCCAGCCCTTAGAACAGAGAACTAGGATAATGTTGGTTTGCACTGGCAGGACAAGACGAGAAGGATAATTGTGAATAACAGAACGATTAAATACCCCCTTCTCAGAACTAAGAGAGAAGGGGCTGGAAGAAGATCCACAGATTTGGGATGAAGGGCTGAGAGCTCAGCTTTGATGACAGCCACCATGGTTTCAATAGTCTCTTGTACTGGGAAAATAAGTGATTCTTGGGCACAGAGGGGAAGAAGCCTTTTCCACCAGGGTGCTTTTCACCTGGATTTTCTCCCAGTAGAGGAGAAAATTTCATGGGACACCTGTAGTCAGACTTTGGAATGTATATGATCTGAGAGAGCTGGAAAGGACCTAAGAGGCCATCTGACCTAGCTCCCTCATGTGACAGCTAAGTGAACTGAGGCTCAGAGGGGTTAGGGGATGTGTTCAGGGTCAGAGTAACCCCAGGATCAAAGCCTATTGGTGTGGGACCTTTTCCTTATTGGTGGAGATCAATGCCCCATGCCTGCATTAAGGGTCTGGGCCAAGCAGAATGGTGTGGGGGGAAGAAAGGGAGAGAAACAGACAGACAGACACAGACAGAGACAGAGGCAGAGAGAGGGAGGAGAGGAGGGGGAGACAAAGAGAGAGACAGAGAGACAGAGAGACCAAGACAGAGAGAGGGAGGAGAGACAGAGAGACAGAGAGAGAGAGAGACAGAGATAGAGAGACAGAGAGACAGAGAGAGAGAGAAGGAGAGAGAGAAAGAGAGAGACAGAGACAGAGGGAGGGAAGAGAGAGAGAGAAAAGAAGAGAAGAAAGAAAGAAAGTAAAAAAGAGAAATAAAGAAAGAAGAGAGCTCTTCGGGTCTTTTTGGACCTTTTTTGGGCTCAAGGCTCTTTGTACTCTGCAGTTGCTTCCAATTTTGAGAGAGAAAATGGATGTGCAAACCCCACTTTGGATTGCTGAAGGAAAAGGCTCTGGGAAGAAACTGACATGAGAGGAGCTGGCAATCTCTGTGATGTCCCTATCCCCATCTTGCTACACTAGAAACTTTGGGGAACTGGCTGGGATCTAGGTCTCTCTCTCTCTCTCTCTCTCTTTCTGTCTCTCTCCCCGCCTTCCTCCTTCTCTCCCTATTTCTCTTTCTCTCTTCTCCCTGTCTCCCTCCTCTCTGTCTCTCCCTGTTTCCCTTTCTGTCTCTTTCTTCTCTCTGTTTCTCTGTCTCTGTCAGTCTCTCTCTCCCCTCTCTCTGTCTCTCCCTGTTTCTCTTCTCTGTCTCTCTATCTCTGTTTCTCTGTCTCTGTCTCTCTCTCTCCCCTCTGTCTCTCCCTGTTTCTCTTTCTGTCCGTCTGTCTGTCTGTCTCTCCCCTCTCTCTGTCTCTCCCTGTTTCTCTTGCTCTCTGTCTCCCTTTGTCTCTCTGCAGAGGATTCCAATCTAGGTCTTCAAACTCCAAATCCATCATTCCTTCCCTTTGCTTCACTATCATCTCTATTCCTGTCCTTTCAGCCAAGTGGAAATTTTGAAACTCCAAATACCTATGAAACATTTCCACGTGGATGTTCCATTCATTGTTAGTTCAACCTCAACATTTGCTTGTAATGGAAAGAGCCGTGGCCTGGGAGTCAGGGGACTTGGGTTCCTCTTCCCACTCTGCCACTAATTCTTAGTCAGTTCACCTCTGGGGTTCAGATTCTTTTTCTGTAAATGAGGAGTCTGGACCAGCCCAAGGATTCTTCTTGATCTTCCTTGCCGTCCTCTTACTTCCTGGAAACACTACTCAGGGGAGCCAAAATTATCTGAGCATCATTCCAGGAGAGAAAGTACTTGGGGTGTAGCAAACCGACTTTCCTTTGACCACCAAATGGAAGTGATTTAGGCTCTGGCCCCTCTGCAGAATTTAATGGAAGCACAGCTCAGTTCATTTCTGGGGAATGTAGCTTAATTCTTCAGGTCAGGGCCTGGGATAGCTTGTGTCTTTGCCTAGGAGGGCCCTCTTCTCTGCCAATGGTAAAGTTGTGTTGGCCATTCCCCAGCTGCTGATCACTGCTGGCCTGGCCAGCTGGGCAGAGGGGGCCCAGAAACCAGGGTCAAGCATTCAGTCTGGATAAACCTGCTCTGGGCTTGTTGGCCAAGTCATGATCTGGACAGGAACAGAATGACATCCAATTCAAATAAAGCTCATCGTGGAGACCTAATAGCTCACATCTGTAGGTTGGGCCTGCCAGCTTCCTGGCTTCAGCTCCCAGGAACAGTTTCCATGACCAGTCCTGGGGTCCATTGTGCTGCTTTGACTGAACCCATATACCTGGATGAGTTAGGCATCTAATTTTTGGACTTAGGCTTACATACCTTCATTGCCCCTTCTGCTGCCATCACCCAGGGACTCAAGCTCTATCTGCCCTTCTCTTTCTTCTTAATCTCTTTTCAGGATCAAGGAAACTCCTTTGCTTGACATTCAAGGCCCTTTGAGATACGGTCCTAATCTGTCTTTCGTGTCTTATCCCTGCTTTACATACCCTGTACACCAGCCAAGCTAGACAGTTTTCTTTTTTCTGAACATGCCCGGTGATTTCCTACTTCTATGTATTTGTTTAGGTTCCTCCTGGAATGCTTCTCCTTCCACTATCTCTACCTACCTAAATATTTCTCATCCTTCGAAGTCCAGCTCCTGTGCTACCTTGTCTACGAAGCTTTCCTTGTTTCCCAACCAGAAGCATTATCTCCTTTCTTTGAAGACTAAGACTTCACACCTCTGGTCACATTCCACCTTCTATCACAATCATTTGAATGTTACTCTCTCAACTAGACTGCAAGTTAGAATTTACAATTAACTATGGACAATGCTATATTCATCTCTCTATCCCCCTCAATGCATAGCATAGGTTCCTGACCAGAGGAGCTGTCCCTAAGCTATTTTTTGAAGATGAATGAATGAACAAATAAATGAACGGTGTCTTGACCCAGGCAGACAAAACTACTTTAGTACGTAATTATCAGGCAAAACGACTTGTGTTCAAATTTTGGCTCTGAGTTGCTAGCTTGGTGACCCTGGACGTCTTTAACTCTCTGGGCTTCAGTTTCCTCACTTGTTAGATGAGAGGCTTAGCCTAAGTGACTTCTAAGGTTCCTTCTGGCTCTGAGCCTATAATCCTAGGGGCAGACAATGCTCCAAGAAGAAGTAGACAATCTTTCATTCTGGACTCCTCATGAATGGCCAAAACTCCCACCCTGCTGGGAGGCCATGGGTCTGTAGAGCAGCTACTCTAGCCCTGGGTTTTTGTATCCATGTGTCCCACGAAGAACAGTGGTGGAGGACTCAAGGGTGACCTTGAGCAGTGATGGAGCTGATGCAATAGAAATGTCTGGTATTAAAACCATGTTTAGTATTTCACCCCTTTTGCTGGATTCAGAAATCATGTACTTTGGCTCCCCTCTGTGTTCACGGGGGAGAATTGCAGGCAGGTTCCCGGCAGGACTTCTAACAGCTCCTGCCAGCGCACACAGCTTTGCCTTGAGGGAAGACAGGTAGTCACCAGAATCTTTCCCTAAACTCTGTCCCATCCAAGGCCTGGAAGGGGCAGAAGGTCAGCTGGCTTCTGGACCAGGAAAGGAGAAGCGTGGATACATGGGATTTTATAGCTAAAAAATCCTGGAGAAGTCCTTCAATGTAGCATTTATTTTTATGTTTACTTATTCTATTTCAGACTCTGTGCTAATAGAGTGTATCCCTCCATAGAGATCCAAAGACAAAATGAAAACAAAAGCGACTGTCATTACAATGAGGGAAACAACAGGTCCTTCTGTGTATGCTAACATTAAGAAACTAGTGCTGGCCCAAGGCGCTGGGGCGGTGCACCTTCTTCCTCTGGCTCTGGTCCCATACACTGTCTGGTTGCATTTAGTCCTAGTGGAGCCACCTTGCATCTAAAGGGAAAACTGGGCCCCCTTTTCTCTGACTCTTTGGTTCATTAACCCCCATCCTGGGGCCCCTAAGAAAAAAAGCACTTAGAGCTTAGGTTTAACTCTCAACTAGGTCTCCTAAAATGTATAATATGGGAAAATTGAGCTTCAAGGATGTGAAGCGTGGGGCGGGGGTTGGGGGTGGGGTGGGGAAGGGATGCTCAAGTCCTTTATAGGGAGTGAGGCTTCTGAGAAAAAGTCTTTGAAGGTGACCCTCCCCCTCCCCTTCCCCCCCCCCTCCCCAGCAAATGGAGCACTTCTTTCTTGGAGAAGATATATTGAGCTTGGCCTTAGGTGAGCATGAATGAGGGGTTGGGAGGGAGGAGAGGATGCAGACGGCACTTATCTTCTAAGCACTCACACTTAGTAGGGTGCTTTGTAGGGTATTGAGAGCCTGGGTAGGAAGGGCATTTGCAGAACTAACATTAGACATGTCCAGGGAGAACTGTGCAGGTCTAGGGTAGGAGTGGAGGGGGCAGGGAGGGAAAGAGAGACCTGAATTGAACGAAAACCCTTTGAAGACAGGGGATGTTTCAGTTTCGTCTTGTATCTCCAAAGTAGTACAAGGCCTGGCATTTAGATGGGACTTAATAAATATCTGTTGAATAAATGAATGCTTTTGAATCATAGAAACTGCTTATACCAACGCAATGCTCATGCAGACATTGGAGGGACAGCCCTGCTGGGAGGCTATGGGTCCGTAGAGCAGCTGCTCTAGCCCTGGGTTTTTGTATCCATGTGTCCATGAGCAACTATCACAATGGAGGCAGATTTAGCTTAGGGGTTAATGAAAAGTTCATCAAAAGCTCCTTGGGCCAGAACCTAAGGTATTCCTGCTGATTCCAAGGGACAGGTGCCTTCTAGGGATGGAGGTAGGGGAGAGCAATTTTAACCTAAAGCCAAAAGATCCAGCCAAGAAAAGTGCCTGCTTTTGTAATAACTTGGGGTGGTGGCAAGAGATTGCTTGGTCCAGGCTGAGACCCTGCAACCTAATGTTGGTATCTTTCCTGATCCATTCCTAGGCTTGGCGTCCTCAGTATCTGTCTCTGGTTACTTGCTCCCTCATGGCAACCTCAGTATTTATTCCTGGTCAGTGCAGTAGCTTGGGGTCCCTTGGCTTCCTTTTCTCATAATTATGTCTATAACAAAGTCTCAACACTATTTCTGCTTGCATCTTTGGCTTCTGCCATTTTAGGTTATTTCCCCAATACTAAATTAGCTTGCTAGATGGTGAGGTAAATCCAATTCATAGGGTTATTATGCTTTGACTTATGTACTTAGCATAGTGCCTGACACACAGTAGGTGCTTTATAAATGGTTATTGATTAATTGGTTGATTTCTCTACACCTTGTAGTAGAATGGGAGAGAAAACGAATACCACTTGATCTTGGAAAGAATCTGCATGTCTCGGTTTTGTGGCTTCCTGCTGGGGGAAGGAGCTGTGCTTGCAGCCCAGAGGTAATAACTCTGTGGACCCTGAGGAGCACGTTGCCCCCTTCTTTATTTTGGCAACTCCATCGAACTGAGTCTCCAGGAATATGGACCATGATATTTGATCTGATTTCTTTTGTCCTTTAGTGTTGTTTTCAATGACCTAATTTTATACCCTGTGTATGTGTTTCAGCTGATCCTGCTTATTTTCTTCTGAACCAGTTAATACAAGTCTTCCCATTCATCATTTTTTAAGATTCTATGACATTGCCATATCACAATTTGTTGAGTCACTCCTCAGTGGATGAGCACATACTTTGTTTCTAGTTTTATTGGCTGCTATGTATATTTTGAACACACATGGGACATTTCTTTCCGTCATTGACCTCCTTGGGGTATATATACTCACAAGTGGAATCATTCATTGAATAGTTTAGTAATGTTTCTTGTCTACCACCCAATTGATTGCCAGAATGAGTGGACCATTTTACTACTCCACTAACAGGAAATTAGTAAGCTTGTCTTCTCACAGACCTTACAACACCAACTATTTCTGTCACTTTGACCAATTTGACAAGTGTAAGGGGATACCCCAGCATTCTTTTAATTTTAATATCACTAATTATTAGTGATTTAGGTTATTTTTCTCATAAAACTGCTGTTTACACCTGCTTTTGAAAATTGTTTATTGATCTCCTTTGATCACTTATCTTTTGGGGAATGACTCTTGATCTTGTGTCAATTTCCCTACAAAACTTAGGTGTAAAAGGTATTGGTAGCAAAGATTCCCTCCCTGACCCCATATTGTAGTGTCTCTTAAGCTAGTTGCATTGGTTTTGTTTGTGTAAAAATCTTTAAGTAATTTATATGGTCTGTTTTGCCTTTTGTAATTACCTTGTCTGACTATGAATTCTCCCTCTAACCACAACTGCATCCACATCTTTCTATTCTTATCTAACTTTTTAAAATGATATTTTCAAAATTAGATTATATCCATTTGGAGTTAACTGAGATGTGGTAGAAGATTTTTAAAAATTCATTTTCTACTAAAATGCTTTCCAGGTTTTTTTTTTCTAAACAATATTTGCCAAATAGTTTTGTTCTTGAGTTTATCAAAAACTTGACTACTGTGTCAAAACTTTTGCTTCTAGGTCTTGCTTGCTCTTTTAGTCTCTCTCCCTCTACACCCCTCAAAAGATTTTACACACATAATTCCCTATAGCCATACCCTTGGCTATAGGCAAGTCCTACAGACACCCAGTATGCTAGAGAGGAATGGACTGTATGAGGAGGAATGTTTTTTTTGGGGGGGGGGGCGGTTTTTAGAAATCATTGAGACTATTTTAAAGATGATGAATTAAAGCCCAGAGAAAGGGCATGGTTTCCCCAAGGATACACTGTGGGCCTGTGAGAATGACTAGAACCCAAGCCTTCAAACTATGAGTGGTGTGTCCTTGCTAACAGGTCACACTACCTCCCTTCTTTCCTTTGGATTACCAAAGATGATACTCTTTAGCACTAATTTTATTATGGTACCCTTTCTGTTGGCTCAAAGGGTAGCTTCCTTGGGCTCTCTACAAGGTCTGGAGCAGCTGTGACTGTCCCTGGAAAGGATTGCCATTCCAGGCCAGAAATTTTCAGGGTCAAAGAAGAGAGTGGTAGGTGGTATAGAGAAACAAGAGGAAGCTCATTTATCTCTTGTATGTTTATGTTTCAAGTTCAATACCTTGAAAAGTCCACCCCCCATTCCAACAAAATGACCCTTCTTTTAACCTCAAGTAGAAATATTTTACAGGGAATGTAGCCAGAGAATTGAACTTTCTGAAGTGTCCATGGCCATCTGAACTCTACACACACACACACATACACACACACACACACACAACTTCCCCCTCCTTCTCTTTCCAATAGAAATATAAATGACTCCTGGCAGGATTAGTGTTTGCTCTGCAGTCCATCTTGTAATGTTATTCTCTACAGCAGATTCTTTTTCCTGATTGAGTTCTAACCAAGGCTATGGGCAGCATGCCACAACAGTGTCCTTGATGGAGAAGAAACTTAGATGAGAGAAAACGAGGAGCTCAGATTGGATGATCTCTGGGTTCCCTTCCAGCCCTAGATCTTGAGAAACCTATGGAATGAGAAAAGAAGGAGACAGAGAATCACAGTAGGTCAGAACAGGAGGAGACTTTAAGGACTACTTATCAAAGAATCACAGAATTCTAGAGTCAGAAGAGACTGGAGAGCATCTGACATACATCTAACCCCCCAAATCTTTACAACATCCCCAACAAATGGTCATCCAGCCTTTACTAGATGGAAGAGTTCACGTAAGTCCCTTCCAACTCTGAGATTCTGTGATTCTATGAATTGAGTTGGCCAAGATTTTATGCCAAGAGTATCTACACAGGGGGTGGCTAGGTGGTGCAGTGAGTAGAGCACCAGCCCTGGAGTCAGGAGGACCTGAGTTCCAAACCAACCTCGGACACCTCACAAACACACACACACACACACACACACACACACACACACACAAAACTTAGCCATGTGACCTTGGGCAAGTCACTTAACCCCAATTGCCCTCCAAAAAGAGGGGGAAAAAAAAGAGTATCTACACAGGACGGCATTACATTAGATCAGTGTCCAAGGTAATCCCAAAGGACTCATGATAAAAATCCAGAGAAAGAACTGATAGAGTCTGCATGCAGATTGAAGCATACTGTTTTTTTAAAACTTTTTTCATGTTTTTTTTTCCTTTTGATCTGTTTTTTTCCTTCACAACATGATTATATGGAAATATATTTTACATGATTGCACATATGTAACCTATATCAAATTGATAATTATCTTAGGGAGGGAGGAAAAGAGGAAGGAAAGGAGAAATTTTGGAACTCAAAATTTTAAAAAATTGAATGTTAAAAATTGTCAACATATGATTTGGGGAAAAGAAAATATTATTTTTTTAAAAAAAGGTTATCAGTAGGGGTGAGTCAAGATGGCAGTGCAGAAGCAGCAAAACTCCCCAGCTCTCCCCTTAACCACCTCAAATACCTATAAAATATGACTCTAAACAAATTTTAAACCTCCAGAACTCACAAAATGACAGAGTAACAAAGCTCCTGCTGAAGGCAGCCTGGCAGGCAGCCAGGAAGGGGTTCATCACAGGCGCTGGGAGCCCAGACCAGCACCATATGAACCCGCAGCTGGAGCCCTAGAGCCACCAGAATAAGCCGCGGCCAGAGCTTTCAGGAGAGTGAATCACTGGCAGCTGTGGCACTTTTCCAGAATTACCAACCCATAAGAAACAAAGACTAAGTGAAAGGTCAGTGGAACTCCGATAAATTCAGGAGAGAGGGTCCGGCCGACTGCCCCAGGGTCTGGAGGCCTCGTAGCCACCTCCACATGGCTGCTTCAGAAGCTTCTGGCCTGCAGATTGCAGGGCAGCCAAGTGATCATTCAGAGGCTAAGTGCTCTTGCCTTGAGCTGCTTGGATTGAGATCGTGGTTTGGGTGGTGGTCCTGAGGTATGTTTTCAGTGAGCCAAAGCTGGTGGAGACTGCAGAAACGGTGGCCTCCTAATAGCTCTGGCAGCTGCAAAAACCCCAGTGATTTGGGACAGAGCTCTCCCCTCTGAAAGCAGAGTTCTACTGAACCTAAAAGTCAAGTAAATGACTGGCAACATGAGTATGCAAAGGAAGCAAAGCAAACCCAGCACTGCAACTTTAGATTCCTTTTTTGGGGACAAAAAAGATCAAAGCATGGAATGGGAGGAAGACAACACAGTCAGAATTCCTGTACCAAAAGCTTCCAAGAAAAATGTAGATTGGTTACAAGCCATAGAGCAGCTTAAGAAGG
>CM053583.1:44187980-44215079 GCA_028627135.1 Pseudochirops cupreus | reverse complement strand
TTAGAGTCCTATTTTATGGGTATTTTGGGGTGGCTATGTGAGAGCTGCGATGTGTTGCTGCTTCTACGCCGCCATCTTGGCTCCGCCCCCCCGATAACACCATTTTTTAAAAAACCAAATGCTCCCAAAGCTCTGTTTTAGATCTTCTTCTCCTCCCTCTATATTATTTCACTTGGTGATCTCATCAGTTCCCATGGATTCAATGATCATTTCTGTGCAGATGATTTTCACATTTATTTAGCCTTAACCTCTCTCCTAACCTTTAGTCTTGCATTCCAGCTGCCTATTGGATATCTTTTTAAAATAGTATTTTATTTTTTCCATTTACATGTAAAGACAATTTTCAACATTCACTTTTCTATAAGATTTTAAGCTCCAAATTATCCTCCCTCCCTCTTCTCCCCCCTTCCCAAGACAGCAAACAATCTCTTATAGATTATACATGTGCGATCATGTAAAACATATTTGCACATTAGTCATGTTGTGAAAAAAGAGACAACAAAAGGGAAAAAATAAAGAAAGTAAAAAGAATATGCTTTGATCTGCATTCAAATTCTATCAGTTCTTTCCCTAGATGTGGATAGAATTTTCTATTATAAGTCTTTTGAAATTGCTGAGAAAAGAGAAGTTGATCATAGTTAATCATCACACAATGTGATATATTGGTGTACAATGTTTTCCTGGTTCTGATCACTTCACTTTGTATCAGTTCATACAAGTTTTCTCAGGTTTTTCTGAAGTCTGCTTATTCATCATTTCTTATAGCACAATAGTGTTCCATCACATTCATATACCACAACTTGTTCAGTCATTTCCCAATGGATGGGCATCCCCTCAGTTTCCAGCCTATTGGTTTTCTTGAACTGGATATCTCATAGACATCTTAAATTCAACAAGTTCCAAACTGAACAAATTCACCCCTTTTCTGGATTTCTCTATTATAGTAGAATGTACCACCATCTTCCTGGTCACTCAGGTTCACATCCTAGACGCCACTCTCAACTCCCATATTCAATCACTTATATAGTCCTGTCAATTCTACCTTCATAATATCTCTCATATATGTACCTTTCTCTTCTCTGACCCTGCCAACATCCTGGTGCAGGCTCTTGTGCCCTCACACCTAGAATATTAGAATAGCCTGATGCTCTTCAAGGTCCTCTACTCTCTATTCCAACCTCCACTCAGTTGTCATATTGATCTTCCTAAAGGAAAAGGAGAGAGTTTGTCTCACCTTGTCATCTCCCTACTTAATAAATGCCATTGGCTCCCTATTACCTGTAGGACCAAATAAAAAAAAAATCTCTCCTTGGTTTTTAAAAGCTTTCATAACCTGGCCTCTTTCTAACTTTCTATCCTTAAACTTTACCACCCCTTCCCCACCCATCCCCAATGTACTGTTATATAGGGATACTGGGCTCTTTCTCACATAAGACAAGCCATCTCCAGATTTTGTCAATTTTCAATGACTTGGCCCTCTGTCAAGAACTCTCTCCCACCTTGGTCTCAGTCTCCTGACTCTCTGGCACCCTTCAAACCCTAGCTAAAATCTCCCCATCTACAAGAAGTCATTTCTAGTCCTTTTTAATCTTCATACCTCCCTCTCTAGATTAATCTTGTATATATCTTGTTTGTACATATTTATTTGCATGTTGTCTCTCCCATTATACTATGAGATCCTGAGAGCAGAGTTTTTGGCTTTTTTTGCATCTCCAGAACTTAGCACAGTACCTGATATATAATAATTGTTTAATAAATGTTTGTTGACTGACTAATCTGGGAAGATCATGAAAGAAGCTGGACTTTGAAGAATGTGGTGAATCTTGGCAGATATGACAGGTATGAATTGGTATGTTTGACATTTAGAGTCTTTCACAATCTGACTCCAATTTCTCTTTCCCATTATTCTCTCTCATCCAGTCTATGTTTCAGTCAAAGAACTTTGTTTTCTGTTCCCTTACTTGAAATGCTCTCTTTCCTCACTTCTTGGAGCCCTTAGCTCCCATCAAGATTCATCTCAAGAGTCTCCTCTATAAGAAACCTTTCCTGGTTACTCTAATTATTAATGTTCTTCCTGTCTCCTCAAATTACCTGGTACTTCTTTTCTATATATTTTAATGAATTATCTGTGTACATTTTGTCATTCCCCTCTCCTTGCACACCCAAGAGAACATAAGCTCTCAGAGAGAAAAAAGTGTTATTATTCTCTTATATCTCCAACATCTAATAGTGCCTGATGCATAGTAGGCATTTAACAAATTCTTGTTGAATGCAATTAACATGTCTCTAGAACTTCTGTCCCAAAGATAAATCCTTCCTAATCTTCCTTTTTGAAAACAACAAAAATAATTACAAGTAAACAAATATGGGATATGTGTTGGTGAATCAAAAAGGGACCCTTATAAAAATGATAAATTTTGAAAAGGATGTGGGAAAATTGGGACACTAATGTACTGTTGGTGGAGTTGTGAGCTGATCCAGTCATCCTGGAGAGCAATTTGGGACTATGCCTAAAGGGCTATAAGATTTTGTGTACCTCTTGATCCAGCAATACCACTACTAGGTCTGTATCCCAAAGAGGTCAAAGAAATGGGAAAACGACCCTGATTGACTGGATGGAGGTACAGATGTGCTTCTATAGATATTGGTGTTGGGGAAGAGAGAAACAGAGACAGACAGACAGACACACACACACACACACACACACACAGAGAGAGACAGAGAGACAGAGAGAGAGAGAGACAGAGAGAGAGAGAGAGAGAGAGAGAGAGAGAGAGAGAGAGAGAGAGAGAGAAAGGGGAAGAATCTTCCTAGAGATTCCCTGTGAACTGTGAATAGATTCCAAAAAAAAAACAAAACAGGGATCATTGAGGGGAGGGCATTTTGCAGGGGAGAGGATAGTCTTCAAAGTCAAGACCTCAGGAATAGTAAGAACTTTGTCTTAGCTTCTCACTTGTTTAGCAAAAAAGCCTCATAATCATCACCAGAGAAGCAAAAAACTTTCACTTGTTTCAGTCTTGTTTCAGATCCAGCTAGTGTTTCTGAGCTTTCACAGAGCTCCAGAATCTTGGCGATGGAAAGGAGCCTAGAGGTCACCTTGTCCTACCCTGAGAAGATGAGCAGGAAGTCCTTTCCCAAGTTTCAGTCCTCATCAATTATTAGTTTCAGTGTTATGGGCATGGTGTCCAGAGGCTGGGCTCCTTGTTCCTGGCCCAAAGGAGGAGGAGCCTTGGATCAGCTCCCCACTCTGGGAGAGAAGCCACTATCTATCTGTTTGATAGACAGGATTCTTTGGCTTCATAGCCCACCTCTGGTATTTGTTGACTGTGTGACTTTGGGCAAATGATTTGACTCATGTGGGCCTCAGTTTCCTTATCTGTAAAATGGTAGTAATAATACTTGCAGTGTCCAATTCATGGGTTTGGTGCAGAGAAGGCACCATACGAATGTAAGCTTTTGTTCTGAGGACACCTAGAATAGTGAAATGAGTTCCAGATTTGTAGTCAGGGAACTTGAATGGGAGCCCTGCCTCTGCCCCTTACTATCTGTCTGTGTGGTCTGTTTCCTCATCTCCAAAGTGAGTTTGGGCTGAATGATCCCTAGGGACTTTGGTAGCTGTAAAGTTATCTTCAGGAAACTTTTCTGTCTCACTAAAACACTGAAATGTCCCAAGGACCTGTTGTTGTTTTTGCTTTTGACCAAAAATATAGGGTCAGCCAGGCTTCCCTCAAAAGGTCACACAAATATTAAACATATCTTTTATGGACTACAGTAAAATACAAGGGACCCCAGAAGGAAGGATTAAAAATGAATTGGAGATTAAGTAACTTAATCCTAGAGAAAGGGTAGGTCAAAGAATATATCATAGAACCAACATATAATTTCATTAAAATAATGAGATAAAATACCAAAAATTTTGGGATATAGCCAAAGCAGTTCTTAGGCGGAAATTTGTCTCTAAACATTTTCATCAGTAAAAGAGAGAAAGGACAGACCAACAAGTTAGGGTGTAATTCCTAGAAAACCAACAAATTATACCCTCCTCAATGAAAATTCCCCCAAAAAAGAAATCCTGAAAATCAATGAAGAACTTAACAAAATTAAATTAATAAATAAAACAAGAAGCTGATTTTTCGGGGAAAAAGTAAACCATTAGCTAACTTGATTTTTTTTAAAAGAAAGAGGTAAATTAAAATATCTATATAAAAATGAAAAACATAATGTGTAACAAAAAAAGAAATAAAGGAAATTATTAGATAATATTCTGCTCACTTATATATCAATAAAACAGATATCTAAATGAAATGTATAAATATTTACAAAAATATAAAATGCCCAGATTATCAAAACAAGAAATAAAAGAGTTAAATAAGTCAATCTCTGATAAACCCAAAGATTCCAGCTTCTGGGATAAAAACTCACTATTTGACAAAAATGCCTGGGAACACTGGAAAACAGTACGGCAGAAACTGTGCATAGACCAGTATCTTACAATGTATACCAAAATAAAGTCAAAATCAATACATAATTTACATAGGAAGGCTGCAAACTGGGAGAGCAAGAAATAGCTACCTGTCAGATTTATGGACAATGGAAAAATTTATGACCAAGCGAGAGATAGAGAACATCATAAAATGCAAAATGGATAATTTTGATTACATTAAACTGAAAAGGTTTTGTACAAACAAAGCCAATGCAACCAAGATTAGGAAGAAAGCAAAAAACTAGGAAAGAATTTTTACAACCAGTGTCTCTGATAAAGGCCTCATTTCTAAAATATATAGAGAACTGAGTCAAATCTATAAGAATACAAGTCACTCCCCAGTTGACAAATGGTCAAAGATTATGAACAGTTTTCAGAGGAAGAAATTAAAGCTATCTATAGTCATATGAAAAAATATTCTTAAATCACTATTGATTAGAGAAATGCAAATCAAAACAATTCTTAGGTACCACATCACACCTGTCAGATTGGCTAACATAACAAAACAGGAAAATTATAAATTCTGCAGAAGATGTGGGAAAATTGGAACACTAATGCATTGTTGGTGAAGTTGTGAACTGCTCCAACCATTTTGGAGAGCAAATTGGAACTATGCCCAAAGGCCTATAAAAATATGCATACCCTTTGACCCAGCAATACCACTCCTAGGGCTGTATCCAAAAGAGATCATAAAAACTGGAAACATGTACAAAAACATTTATAGCAGCTCTTTTTGTGGTGGCAAAGAATTGGAAATTGAGGGGATGCTCATCAATTGGGGATTGGCTGAACAAGTTGTGGTATTTGAATGTAATGGAATACTGTTGTGCTATAAGAAATGATGAGCAGGTGGACTTCAGAAAAACCTGGACTTGTATGAACTGATGCAGAGTGAGGGGAGCAGAACCAGGAGAACATTATACACAGTTACAGCCACATTGTGCAATGATTAACTTTCATAGATTTAGCTCTTTCAGCAATGCAAGGCTCTAAGCTAACTCCAAAAGGCTCATGATGGAAAATGCTACCCACATCCAGAGAAAGAACTTTGGAGTCTGAATGCAGATTGAAGCAAACTACTTATTCTCTTTTTTGCTTTATTTTGTTTTGTTTCTTCTTTCATGTGGTTCAGTCCATTGGTTATAATTCATCTTTACAACATGACTAATGTGAAAATATGTTTAATATGAATGTACACGTAGAGCCTATATCAGATTTCATGCCGTCTTGGGGTGGGGGAGGGAGTGAAGGGGAGAAAATTTAAAACTCAAAAGCTTGTGGAACTGAATGTTGAAAACTAAAAATAAATAATCAAATAAAGAAAAAAAAACCCAGTCTCAGAAAAAGAAATTGAACAACCCATAAATAAACCTCTACAGTCAAACTCTCAAAAGCTTATGCTATAGACTTAGAAAAAAACACAAACAAAATTCTTCTGGAGTCGAGACAACAAATATTTATTAAGCGTTTAGCAAGTGCTAGGCACTGCACTAAGCTTTGGGGATACAAATAGAAACAAAAAGCAAAAGGGTTCCTGCCCTCAGGGAGTTTATAGTCTAATATAGGGAAGATAGTGCACAAAAGGAAGCTAAAAAGCTAGGGGACATGGGTGAGAAGCATGGTAGAAAAGTACAGAGAGTCAGGAACAGAGCCTAGTGAACATGGTTGACCTGGGGGTCCCTTCCTTCAAGGAGGTTCTAAGAAGAAATGATCAATCAAAGGCAGGGGTCCCAGGGGCAGAGGAATCTTCCAGGTTGAGAAGACTGCTGAAGTGTGCCAGCAAAGGCAGCTTCCAAGGTGAGAAGAAATAAAGGATCAAGAATCTCAAAGGAAACAGGGAAACAGTTGAAAGGAAGGGGGCAAATCTAAAACTATAAAGTAGTGTTGTTGTTATTCAGTTGTTTTCCAGTTGTGTCTTACTCTTAATGACCCTGTTGGAGGTTTTCTTGGCAAAGATACTGGCATGGTTTTCCATTTCTTTCTCCAGCTCATTTTACAGATGAGGAAACTGAGGCAAATAGGGTTAAGTGACTTGCCCAGGGTCACATAACTAGCAAGTGTCTGAGGCCAGATTTGAAATTAGGAAGATGAGCAGGGCACTCTGTTCACTGCACCACCTAGCTGCTCCATACTATCAAATGGTAATCTAAATTATTTGCTACTGGCAAAGAAACAGGTTGCTTAGTAGAATAGATTGGGTATACATTATTTAAAGGGAAAAAATGAGCATAGTAGCTTAGTTTTTGATAAACCCAAAAATGTCAGCTATTGGAGGGTAAGAACATGCTATCTGACAAAAACTACTGGGAAAACAGGAAAGCTGTTTGGCAGAAAATAAGTACAGTCTAGCATTTCATACAACATAAGCTCTAAATGGGTATACGGCCTTGTCATGAAGGATGTCATCATAAACAGAGGAGCAAGGAAGAAAATATCTTTTATGGTGGTGGAGATGTTCAAGAGACAAAGTTTCTGAGTAAATTATAATTGATTTTATTAATTATGGCTAGCAAATAATCATCATAATGAGCTCATTTGTTCCTCTCAGTGAACAAAGAGACCTATCCTGTGGAACTTTGAATACTTATAAAGCCTTTGGGAAAACGCATACACTTGAGGGCATAAATCAACTCTGATTGGTTAACAAGTAATAAGAGAGAATAAATATTATAATGAGAGGTGGGCTTATTCTAATGAAGATCTGGAGGTATGAGTCTTGATCAAAGAGGGACACTTCTATATCCATACTGCCCAGTTTAGCCTAATCTAGACAAAAGAGGGAATTCAATTCTACTCATAGCTATCTGACTAAAACACAATGGGCTGGAATCCACCAATTCACCTAAACTGGAATTTCCTTGTCTTTTGATAATCTAAGTTTTCCTAGTTTTGACCAAGATTTCATCTCATTATCAGCCTGCACTTCAAAGGCTGGTTGGATAACTTACTGATTTCTGAATGAGGAAATAGGAAGGGGAAAAACCGTAGTCTAGTTTAATAATTGGTTATTAACATAAGGAAGTAATAATAATTTCTCTTGCTTTTGAATCTATTGATAGGGGAAGAATTCCAAAAGGATAGAGTCAGGATTACAGAAGATAAAATGGACAATTTTGATTATATAAGTTAAAAGTGTTTTTGCACAAACAAGACAAAAGCAAGTAAAATTAGAAGGGAAGAAGGTAACTGGGAAAACATTTTGTAGCAAGTTTCTCTGATATAGATCTCATTTTCAAGATATATACGGGACTCATTCAAATTTATAGTAAAGGCCATTCCCCAATTGATAAGTGGTTAAAGGATAAAACCAGGCAGTTTTCAAAGGAAGAAATGCATGCTTATAAAGAGCCATATGAAAAATTCTTCAAACGTCAATAATTAGAGCAATGCTGTAATTATTAATTAATTAAATTAATAATTAATTAAGGCAACTCTGAAGTTCTACCTCAGTACAAAAACAGGCATATTAATACATTGTTGATAGAGCTCTGAACTGGTTCAGCCATTCCAAAAGGTGATTTGAAATTATGAAACCAGATTTATTAAGCTGTCATCCACTTGGACCTCGCAATAGCATTAATATGTCTATACCCCAAAGAGATAAAAGAGGAAAAAAACTCATATGTATAAACATTTATAGTGGCTCTTTTTGTAATGGCAAAAAATCAGATTCTAAGAAGGTGCCCATCAACTGGGGAATGACTGAGTGTATGGGTATATGTAGATATAATGGAATATTATAGTGATGTAAGAAATAACAAAAGTAAGTTTCAGACACAGCTGAGAAGACTTGTATGAACTCCTGTGAATGAAGTGACAACCAGAAAAATGATTTATGTGATGATAACATTGGAAAGATAAACAACTTCGAAAGACTTTGACAACTTTGAAAGAACTCTGACTAATGCAATAACCAACCACAATTCCAGAGGATTCATGATGAAACATGCTACCTTCCCCCTAAAAGAGAGGTGATGGGTTTATATTTTTGAGATATGGTCAATGTAGGGATTAATTTTGCTTGACTATACATAGTTATGGGCAGCTAGGTGGCACAGTAAACAGAGCAGTGAGCTTTCATCTTCCTAAGTTCAAATCTGGTCTCAGACACTTACTAGCTGTGTGACCCTGGGTAAGTCACTTAACCTCGTTTGCCTCACTTTTCTCATCTGCAAAATGAGCTGGAGAAGGAAATGGCAAACATCTCTAGTATCTCTGCCAGGAAAACCCCCAAAGAGGTCACGAATTATTGGATGTGACTGAAATGACTGAACAACATGCATATCTATTACAAAGGTTTTGTATTCCTTCCCATGGGAGGGGGAAAAGGAAGTGGATTTTTAAAATTGAAAACATGTTTAATTTTTTAGAAAAGCTAAGACACATAGGGAAGGTATTAGGAACTCAGGCCATGCCTATTCCCTCTGCCCTCCTGCAGCGGCAACCACACTGGCATAGCCAGGATGGCTACTAGCACAGGTTCTTAGATCTGCTTTACTAGGAAAGGTAGCTGTTTAAGGGGTCAACATTTTTTTAAAATCACATTCACTAGTTCAGGGGAAAAGTTAGCACCCTGAATTTCAGAGAAAATACAAACAGAGAAAATACAAGCAGAGAAATGAAGACCAACAGACAGGGCTCTGACTGCCTGAATGCACTATACTCTTTACATACATCCCTGGACTGAGAGAGCCTTTACATTGGAGCAGTCGGGGAACTCTGAACATAGTCACTCAGAATCTCGACCAGAGAATCACAAGATCCTTCTCATAAGTGAGCCCCCAAAGCAAAATACCAACTCAGAGTATAGATACACTTCTCAGAGTCAGAAGACATCACAACACTCCTGACTCAGTGTCTAATTAGAAATTAGCAAAAGGTGTGGAAGTCTTCCTATGAGCAAGCCTCCCCTAAGCAAGCTTCCCTTAATGGGCTCCATGTGAGGCCTTTTAATAGGCAGAGAAGATCTTATATCCCATTAACATTACATCTCTCCAGAGCAAAAAATCTTATTCTCCTTGGGGAAGGCTATGCCTGTGTTCATAGGAGACTGTCTCCAGCCATCCTGTCACCAACACATCATTCCAGCTATGCATTCTTAGGGAAGTCACTTGCCAGCCTCTCTTGGTCTCAGGTACTCACCTGTAAAATGAGACCATTAGACCTACTTTGATTCTATGATTGTAGGTTCTGTAGGCTCTAGGCTGTATCTCACAGGCCACCTAGATATAGTATGCACTTTTTTCCTCCTGTTGTAAACATTGCCTTCTTCTGATAAATTTTTTTATAGCAGCATCCATCCATCCATCCACCCACTCACCCATCCATCTATCCATCTATCATCCATCCATCCATCATCCATCATCCGTCCATCCATCCATCCATCCATCCATCCACCCATCCAGGATCTGCAGTCTAGAGAGTCAGATTTGGATCCCTAGCTTCACAATTTTGAACAAATCATTTAATTTCTCTGAGTCCCAGTCTCTTTACCTGTAAAATGGTGATGCTGCTTCTACCATCTACCTTTCACAGTTATTGTGAAGAAAATGTTCTGTAAACCACAAAGTGTTACACAAATAGGTTATGATTATTATTAGAAATAGGGGATGAATCTATGATTCATTGATAAAGGGATGATAGGAGTCCTTCTGACAACGCAAATCCATACCTTTTCTCCTACTTATCGTCTGAGAAAGTTGCCTAGAGCACTAAGAAGGTATTAAGTGATGTGTTGCAGGCCACAGCCATTATGCGTAAAAGGCGATATTTGAACTCATGTCTTTCTGGCTAACATTAATATAACACTCATATGTCATCTTATCCTCACAACTCCCCTAGGATGTAGGTGCTATTGTTATCCCCACTTTACAGATGAGGAAACTGAAGCAGGCAGGATAAATGACTTGGACAAGGTCACCCAGCTATTAAATGTTTAAGGTCACATTTGAACTTGAGTCTTCCTGACTCCAAATCTACCATTCTCTCCACTTACAATTCCTCCATGGGATGATGGAATTAAAGATTACCCCGGAAAAGCTGAAGAAATGAATCTCTCTTTTCTGCAAGGGAGCAGGGAGGTGGGGAACTCTGGGTATAGACAATGCTGATATTGTCAGACACATTTGATGCATTCCTTGGTTTTGCTAAATTGTTTTCTTTTCCTCTCTCTTTTTTTACTCTTGTAGCCCAGGGTGGCTTGATGGGTAGGGATAAGGAAGAATGAATATATTTGGAAATTAAGGTGATATAAAAAATATTAATAATTTTTTCAATAAAGAGGCTGGACTAGAAGACCTCTGAGGTATGAACATTGCAGCTTTAAACCCACACTCCAATAATCCTCATTCTCTCAAGGCCAACAGGAGTGACAGTTTTAACTTACGTGAACTGATGCTGAGTGAAGTAAGCAAAACCGGGAGAAAATTGTACACAGCAACAGCAACATTGTTCAATGATCAGCTGTGATAGACGTAGCTCTTCTCAGGATCTAAGACAATTCTGGGGGACTCCTGATGGCAAATGCTGCCCACATCCAGAGAAAGAACCATGAAGTCTGAATGCAGATCGAAGCAGTCTATTTTCTTTTTCTGTTTGTTTATTCTTTCTCTCAGTTTTTCCTTTTTGTTCTGATTCTTTACTCACAACATGACTAATGTGGAAATGTGTGTAACATAATTGTACACATATAACCTATATCAGATTTCATGCCGTCTTGGGGAGGGGGAGGGAAGGGTGGGAAAAATTTAGAACTCAAAATCTTACAAAAATGAATGCTGAAAAGAACCTGACTAATGTGGGGATATGTTTAATATGATTGTACATGTTAAATAAATAAATAAAAATAAATTTTTTAAAGATTGGGATAAAAAAAAAAGGAGTGACATTTTTAACTCTAAAACAATCTCAAACTGATCCAGGGGTTTAGCCTATGCGGGAAAACTGGATTAAGTTTCTTAACTCATTCTTCTCAACCTTAGGTAGTTCGCTGGTGTAGTGGACAGAGTGCAGCACCTGGAGTCAGGAAGACCGACCTCAAACACTCAGTAGCTATGTTTCCTTGGGCAAATCACTCAACTTCTTTCTGTCTGCCTCAGTTGCCTTGACCATAACATGGGGATAGTAATAGCACCAATCTCCCAGGGTTATCATGAGCATCAAATGAGACAATATTTGTAAAGCATTTAGCCTGTAAAGCATTTAGTAGGTGCTTAATAAATGCCTCAGGGTCATTCTCAATCAGGCAGTATGGCCAGGTGGACAGGGCACTGGATTTGAAAGTTGCCATTGGTTGTTATGGTTCCATCGCATCTGACTCTTCATGACCCCTTTTGGAGTTTTCTTGGTAAAGACACTGGAGCTGTTTGCCATTTCCTTCTCCAGTTCAGTCTACAGATGAGGAAACTGAGGCAAACAGGGTTAAGTGACTTGCCCAGGGTCACACAGCTAGTAAATGTCTGAGGCCATAGCCAAACTCCTGACTCCAGGTCCAATCCTCTATGCATTATGGCGCCACCTGGCCACCCTACTAGACTTGAAAGACCTCAGTTCAAACCTTGCCTCCTACAACTCTCAGCTGTGTGACCCTAGACAAGTAATTTGGCCTTTCTGAACCTGTTTCCTCATCTCTAAAGTGACCCTGGCCTTTAAGGGTCTCAGTCTCACAGACTATGACAGCAGGAGTCTTTTGGTGTTGTTCCCATCTTACTGCACAATGCCTGAAATCTTGGATGTTTCTCCTCCCTCTTTCCCAATGTGGGAAGGAAGACAGAGAACCATCACACAGGATTCTAGTTTATCCCAACACCTCACAAACGATGCACAGATGCTGGAGGCCACCATGGGCCCCTGGGGGATGTTGGTGAGTGGGGTGAGGAAGGAGCATGAGCTTGGGCAGGCCAACTCCAGGAGGTCGGGCTAGGACTTGGTTCCTATGGAAATGCAGCATCCGGAGGGGCTTGCTACTTGCATCTTGGGGCATTTTTTTGTGGGGGATAAAGGGTTAGGGAACGTTAGGTACCCGTGATTTTTATTGGTGTGGAAACTCTCTACCCATGCAGACCTGGCAAGTGGGTCTGTAGCCTAAAGCCTAAGAGAACCTCCTGGGGCCCGAGGGGTTGTGACTTACCCAGGGTCACAGAGCTCATGGTCAGTCAACCAGATGGCCTGTGTCAGAGGCAGGGCCTGGAAGCAGGGCTTTCTGCCTCTGCGGTCAGACACTGAGCTGCTATACCACAATTCTCTTTTTTTTGTGTGTGAATACAAAGTGAAAATGACAGAAGAAAAAGGAGCAGGATGGTGCGATGGATAGAACCTGGAGTTTAGGAAGGCCTGGGTTCAAATCCAGCCTCAGATACTAGCTGTGTGACCTTGGGAAAGTCATTTAACTTCTAGCTGCCTCAGTTTCTTCAACTGTGAATGGGGGAGAAGAATAGCACTTATCTCACAAGGTTGTTTTGAGGCTCAAATGAGATAATATCTGTGAAGTGCTTAGCACAATGCCTAACACACAGTAGGTGTATAAATGCTATAAATAAATAAATTCCTATTCCAATAATGTCACAGCTTCCCCTCCACTCTCTTCCTTATTGCAACCTCCAAAAGACTGGCGCTTTCCAACAACAACAACCCTTGGTGGGACGCTGTTCCAGAAGGTCCTGATTCCTGGGGCCAGAGCGACCCTAGGATGGGATGCCAGACAGGAGGGGCTGGCTCATTTCCTACAAGGCTCTGAGGAGGAGACAGCTCTACTTTTCTCAGGGAGAAAATTGCCGCCTGCTCTTTCCTATGGCTTTCTTCCATAACCCCAAGGACCTTGTTAGGGAACTTTAGAGACCAAGCACCCCTCCATCTCTGGAACTCTCCAGAGAGGGACTCTTGTCAACGCCCAGCTTTCTACCACTGGGGGCTAGAGTGTGATAATTGCTGTGGGAAAGGCAGGACTGAAAGCTTGCTTCTCTTGGGAGAGGGAAAGCTTGCCTTGTCTCTCTCTGTGTTTGGTGGCTTAAGGGAGCCAGCAGACCCAACTTCCAGGCACACCAGCTGATTTTGACCATCATCCTGACTTCTGAGGCATCAGGCAAGACCAGGTCTCTAAGGTTCCCAGGCTGCCATACTCTGCTCATCCCTACAGCCTGCCAGTCTGGATGACCACTGAATGCCTGGAAGGTTCACAGGAGATCAGAACTGGAAAGCACCAAATAATAATAACAGTTCACTTTAATTTAAGGCTTGTAACGCCCTTTATATGTGTCATCTCATTTATGGTGTTGTTGTTGTTGTTGTGGAGTGATTTCAGTCACGCACAACTCTTCCTGACCCCATTCGGGGTTTTCTTGGGAAAGATGCTGGAGTGGTTTGCCATCGCCTTCTCCAGTTCATTTTGCAGATGAGGAACTGAGGCAAACAGGATTAAGTGACTTGCCCAGGGTCACACAGCTAGTAAGTATTTGAGGCCAGATTTTGAACTTAGATCCTCCTGATTCCAAGGTCAGTGCTGAATCCACTGCACCACCTAGCTGCCTACTGTGTGAGGTAGGTGCTCTTATTAATTTCATTTTACAGGTAAGGAAACTTGAGGCTGAGAAAGTTAAGGGACTTGTTGATAATGAAATTTATACAATGATTTATAAAAATACTTTATACATAATGCTTTACACACAGATCTTTACATATAAACACAAATACTTGAAAAACTCTAGAAAACTGATGGTAGCAATGCCTGATAAGTGGTAACACTGCAATTTGTTTCATGGGCCATTGAGACCCAGACATTGATTCCCCTGTGGCTAACTTGAGGCAGCTAGGCGGTATGGCAGATAGAACTCTGGACATGGAGTCAGCAAAATCAGAGTTCAAATTTGGCCTCCTACACTTACCAGCCTCCCTAGCAACAAACACATTTTAAAAGATGCTATTCTGTGTTCATACTCTGAAGTTCATGAGCCTAACACAACCCACTCCTCAGGGATGAGCACAACTTTGTACTGCTTACAGGTAATCGTCTGAGGTCTCCTTCAGGTCTTCAACACCAAGAATTCCTCTGAAGGACTGAAATAAAGGAAAAGGGCAGCTAGGGGGCACAGCGGACAGAGTTAGAAAGACTCATCTGGAGTTGGAAAGACTCATCTTCCTGAATTCAAATCTGGCTTCAGATACTTATTAGCTGTGTGACCTTGGACAAGTCACTTTACTGTGTTTGCCTCAGTTTCCTCATCTGTAAAATGAAATGGTAAACAACTCCAGTATCTTTGTCGAGAAAATCCCACATGGGGTCACAAAGAGTCAAATGATTGAAACGGCTGACCAATAAACAACAATAAAGGAAAAATCAAATTTTAAATAAGGGAACGTCTGTGGCAAGGGCTGTGCAGGAACATCCCAGAGGGGTTTGGAGTCCAGTGAGCAGGGGCACATTTGTAGCAAAAGGGGAGATGAAGTGCTAGGTCCGAGCTTCCAGCTTTTCTCTGTGCTTAGGGCAGGGACTCAGGAGGCTATCTGGAAAAGTATGGGGGATGAGAAGTATGCCCTCAAAGGTATCAAACCGGGAATACATCTACCTGGCCTATCCCCTAGAAATCAGAGAAAGGGGAAAATAACCCACATGTACAAAAATATTTATAGAAACTCTTAAAATAGCCAAAACCTAGAAACTAAGAAGGTGTCTACCTATTTGCCCAATAAGAAATGACAAAATGGATGATTCCAGAGAAACCTGAGAAGGTGTGTATGAACTGATGCAGGATGAAGTGAGAAGAACCATAACAATTTAGACAATAACAACAACGTCGTAAAGACAAACCGTTTTGAAAGCTATAAGAACTCTGATCGATGCAGTGACCGATCATAATCCCAGGAAGTGGATAGTAAAGCACGTTACCTATCTCCTGACAGAGAGGTGATGGCCGCAGGGTTTAGAACAAGACATATGGCCAATGGAAGAATTTGATTTGATTCAGTATATTTGTTACAACATTTTCTTTTTCTTTTTCTTTTTCTTTTTCCAATGGAGGTGGAGTAAGGTGAGAGGAAGAAGAAATTAGATTCTTGTTCATTGAAAAAAAAATAATTAAAAAAAAACCTCTGTGTGAGGGACCCCAGTACCCAGTTTAGAGGCTGTTTAGAAGCTTAGGGTCCTTAAATTTCCAAGGAAATTATAGCTTGGGCTCTCATCAGCTGTTGCATGCCCTCCCTTCTTCCTCTGAGACTGAGTCAGAGGACCTGTGGTCAGTGCTGAGCAATGTCTAAAGATGTCAAGTTTAGATTCACACATTGACGTTTAGATAATTGTCATCTTTCATCTTCAATTTGAGTGGAATGGAAAGCAGGCTGGTGCTCCCATGGATCATCACGAATCCAGGGATTCTACCATGGAAACAGATGTGATGGGATTTTGAGCCTCTCATTGTTTTAAAATCATAGAATGCTGGAGGAACTTCAAAGTTCTAGTGCCATCCCTCACTGAGCTTATCAGGTCATGGAAAAACAGGGACCAAAACCCAGGTCCTCTGATTATTCTCTGCCAAGGCTCTTCTATTGCCACCATATGACCCTGATGGGGGGGCAGGGTTATAGCATCTCATTTGATTTCAATGATGATGTTATGGCAAGAGTGGAAAGATCACTGGATCTAGGGTCTGAGGCCTTGGGTTCGAAGTTGGATCTGCCATTGATGATCCACGTGACAGTAGGCAAGTTGTCCTGGGCAAGTCTGAACTTCACTTTCTACGTCTGAAAAATGGAAATAATAATAGCTCCTTTATCTACCTCACAGAGTCATTGTGGGGATCAAATGAATCAATGTGGCTGAAAGGACTCAAAGCCATAAAACACAGAACTTTCTGCTTGCTTCTATCTTTCTGCCTTCTTTATACTTTTTTCCTCTTCCTTCCTTCCTTCCTTCCTTTCTTCCTCTTTCTTTCTTTCTTTCTTTCCTTCTTTCTTTTTCTTTCTTTCTTTCTTTTTTTCTTTCTTTCTTTATTTCTTTCTTTCTTTCTTTCTTTCTTTCTTTCTTTCTTTCTCCAGACCTGTGATTTCATTGAAATAGGGAACTCTTGATGAGGAACTCTCCCTATGAATGTTTTGCAATCTTAAAGAATTGCCCAGGACACTGAGAGCTTAAGTGATTTGCCTGGGACCACACAGGCAGAAATGCATTGGAAATAAGACTTTAATGCATTATACCAGCTACCACTCTATACTCACAGGATTATTAATAAAGGATTATTATATAGCCTTGAATTCTGTTGGAAACCATTAAGATAAGAATCACTTGGTAAAGTTTTCCAAGAGTAGTTTAGCCTGGTAGGACAAATGGTCAGATCTTGCTGAAAGGCAGATAATTCCCAAGTCAACTTTTTATGACACCTCACTCTTCTGTTCTCTGAAATGGGAAGAAAGTTCTTCAATTCACCCAGGGTACTTTGAGAACTGCCTCACCTGAGAACATGGGAGCTTAGGGTAGGAGAATATCAGGCAGACAGTGGCCTTAGTAGTGATGTTGCCAAGCAATGTCTTCCTGAGGACTGTAGTTTTCCCACAGTGAAATTCTGTAAATTTCCATGCAATTTTATAGGGAGAATTTCCCCCTAACTTTCCATGAAGCTGAACCAAACCAGTATGCTTGGGAGAGTTGAATGTGACTCAGCATGGGTGGTCCATGATAACAAGGCTGAGTGTGGAGGCAGAAAACCCAAATGTTCTCCAGTGTCTTTGAGATGACTGGCTTAGAGCTACCCAACACAAAAATGTGGCTCTACCTCTGGAGAATAGAGAGAGGTCAGAAAGTGAGCCCAAGAGCTGACCATGGTGACTCTCATGCCACATCCAAGCCAAGGGTTCTGTGGTTAAGAAGCACTCTGCCTCTGGACCAGGATTGCTAGTTTGGGAAATGGCAGCTTCCCATTTAACAAGGCCTCTGAAAATCCTCTAGGCCAGAAAGAGAGAGAGAAAGAAAGAGAGAAAGAGAGAAAGAAAGAGAAAAAGAGAGAAAGAAAGAGAAAAAGAAAGAGAGAGAGAGAGGAAGGAAGAAGAAAGAAAGAAAGAAAGAAAGAAAGAAAGAAAGAAAGAAAGAAAGAAAGAAAGAAAGAAAGAAGGAAAGAAAGAAAGAAAGAAAGAAAGAAAGAAAGAAAGAAAGAAAGAAAGAAAGAAAGAAAGAAAGAAAGAAAGAAAGAAAGAAAAAGAGTCTTGTTCTTTCTCAGGAAGAGAGCAGCTTTTTGGAGCTCCTGAATGACCACAGGGAGGCAGCAGAACATTATATTATAATTGAAGAGAGGCCAGGGTAGGGAAAGTTATGTTGTACCCATTTTATGAAACTGAGAGGGGAAGTCATTTGTCTAGAGTCACAGAGCTAATAAATAGTTTAAATATATAGTTTAATAATAGTTTAAATACAATAATAGCTTAATAGTTTAAAGTAGTTTAAATAATAGTTTAAAACAATAGTTTAAATAGTTTAATAATAGTTTAAATAATAGTGTAAAAGCAAGTATTTATGCTATAAATAGCCTACTATGTGCCAGGCACTGTGTTGGTGCTGCCTAAGAACAACGATCAGCTAAAAAGTGCTTTAAAGTTTGCAAAATATCTTATACACCTTATTTAGATTTTGCAGCCACCCTGTGGCCCAAGGCCAGAACTGCCAACTCCCAATCCAGGATTCCTTCCTTGACAGGCTGCCATGCTGCTTCTCCTATTTGGAATTCTGGGTGAGCATGTGGGAGGTAGGGGAGACTTGGGCTTTGGAGCACGGGCAGACTTAGTGGGCAGGTGAGGAGGAGCAGGGGAGAAGAGGGTGACTGAGTCTTAGAAGCTGGAATGAATGTAGCTTGTATGGAAGACCGTGAGGTATATACGTATTTGCATCCTTTGAGAAACTAACCTTGCCCAACCCGGGAAGCTCTGCATGGATTTGTGGCCTCTTCTTCCTTCTGTGTCCCCCTCATGAGCTGGGGCTTTGTCCATTCACAGAACTTCAGAGCTCCAAGGGCCCTTGGACATCATTTAAAATGACACCCCCCCCTCATTTTATAGATAGGGAAACTGAACCCTAGGAAAAGGAAGGAGTTCCTTGGAATCTTTCATAGGATAACTGGCTGCCCTATTTGTCCCCTCTACGGCCCATGGCTGGGTACTACCTACCAACTCTGTGCCTTCCACCAGTGAGCACTGCATGGACCATCTGGCCCTGTTATCAGCAGATGTACAGAGGGTTAGAGCAGGAATATCAAATCTGAGAGAACCCCTGGAGCTCACAGAGGCCAAAGGGTCTGGCTCCTATAGTTACAGAAATGGAGTTACAGTCCAGAGCCCCGAAAGAGAGAGACCTCCTCAAGCCTTGTTTCTCCCAAGTGTAGTCAGTGTCTGGTACTCTGGCTCTTTTCTTAGTAAGAGAGAGGAAGGAGAGGGACAAGGACAGCTCCCACCTCAGCCTGTGGTGGGCTAGAATGACTTGGTGAAGTTCAGCCTCTCTTAAATCCAAGTCATGAGCAAGTCAAGACATCACCCATAATGCCTTTGGTCAAATAAACCAGAGGTCCTCAACCTGCCGGTCGAGACCCCTTTGGGGGTTGAATGACCCTTTCACAGGGGTCACAGGGGTTGTCTAAAATCATCGGAAAACACATATTTCTGATGGTCTTAGGAACTGAGACACCGTTCCTCTATCTGTCTCCAGGCAGTCCGCCCACATGCAGATACGCCCACATACCAGTATTAAAGGGTCAGAGACCTTAGGAAGGTTGAGAACCACTGAAATAAACAAACAAGGACAAGAAAGAGTGAGGAGATCTGGTGTACAGCCTCAGCTCACCTCCCTCCCATTGATTATTCCCCCTGGACAAGTCTCTACTCCCACCTTAGCATCTCCTTTCCTGGGTCTGTGAAATAAATGAGTCCAGATTAAGCTCTTAGGTACCTTCGGCTCTCAAATTTTGTGATTCACCTTTCTGGTCTTTATGCAAATTAATTGTATCTCTCAAGGCCCGTTTATTCACTCTTTGAAAGGAAGGAAGGGTGGGGTGAGATTTCATTTAAGAATTGACTGAGGGGCAGCTCGGTGGCTCAGTGGAGTCAGGAGGCCCTGAGTTCAAATACGACCTCTGACACTAGATGTGTGATCTGGGCAATTTACTCAATCCCAATTGCCACCACCACACCCCTAAAAAAATAATTGATTGAAAATACTTTAGATAATAATTAGCCTAGAGGAGAAAATTCTGGGTTGGGAGTATAATAGCTCTTAAATATCTAAAGGAGAGTGGAATAGAAGGAAGATTAAATTTAGAGCTATGGGCAGAACTTGCATAGAGGTAGATTAGATTCTATAGAAGCGGAAAATTGGACCTCTGAAAAAGTCTGAAAAGGGTTGTGTCTGTTCATCTCCTGGCAAACTCTAACACATGTGACTTGACCATTCACAAAGGCAATGGCCCCCAAAGCCAGGGAGAGCAGGATCTTCTACCATTGACTTGCTTCAGCTCTGCAAAAAGTTATACTGTACAATGTTCTTCATTGGCTGCTCTCTTTGTGCTGTGTTCTGGGACACTGCCAGTTTGACTCACTTCTAGACCAGGCTCTGGAATAAAGGGAAGCCTTTCTGGAACCCCCCTGTCCAAGCATTCCCCTCCCAAAACCACTTTAACTACCATCTATCTATGAATATATACACATGCATACACATATACATATATACTATGTGTATACATATATACATATATGTACACACACATTATAGCAGTGTGAAGTCTTTCTGGAAGACTTCTCTCTGTCCAGTAGTGTACTCCCTCCAAACTACATATACATACATACATATACACGCACATATATGTATGTGTATGTGTATATATGTGCATGTATTTATATGTCATTTATAAGCCTTCTGTTTATGCTGTGTGTATTTTGATATGCACTTGCAGTCTCCCCCATCAGGATATAAGCTCACTGGCGGCAGGGATGACTTCATTCTTTGTGCTTGTATCCCTCTTGCCTAGTACGGTACCTGACATGCAGTGTTTAGTCATTTCAGTTGGGTCTGACCCTCTTGGCAAAGATATTAGAACAGTTAGCCATTTCCTTCTCCAGATCATTTTGCAGATAAGGAAACCGAGGCAAAGAAGTCTAAGTGACTTACCCAAGGTCACACAGCTGGCAAGTGTATGAGACTGAATGTGAATTCAGGTCTTCCTGACTCTGGGCCACTTAGCTACCTCATCTGACACACAGTAGGTACTAAATAAATATTTGTTGATTTACTAACATGAATGGGAAGTTTGGGGAGATTATCTGACTCCAGTGGAAATGATGAATTGGAATAGAAAAATTGGAAGCATCTGTGGGTCATGGGGGTCATAGATCTGGATGGAGAAGGGAACAAAAAAGCCAACTAATACAACCCCTTTATTCTACATATCAGGAAACTGAGACCCAGAGAGGTCGCATTGCATGACCGAGATCATAGGGAGTAAGTGGGAGTTGCTATGACTGTTATTTGCCCTGTAGAGAAGGTGAGGAATAGCCCTGAATATCTAATGATATCTCCACCCCCAGCACGCTTATCAGAGGAAATGAGTCATTTTGATGAGGTGCAGGCTGTGGGAAACCCCTTGAAGTCTGATTGAATCTTCCCACTTGATGAAGCATTTGCAGAGGCCATAAGTATTTCACTGTGGCTGGGCCCAAACCTCCGTTACTAGCCTGGCCCTCCATTGTCCATCTGCTTCCCACCCTTGAACCTATCAAAATATCAATCCATTCTTGCATTGACCTCATTAACTCCTCCAGAAGAACCTCCCCAAACTCCTCCTCTAGACCACCCCTAGATTCCTCTGTATATAAGAATCCCATCTCCCTTCCATGTGGTGTGAGAGTGCCACAGAAGGCTCTAGTGCAGCCTTACTCTGTGAGAGCGCCATAGAGTTTTCTAGCACAGACTTGCTCTGTGAAAGCACCATAGAATGACCTAGCATAGACTGGCTCCTCAAGAGTCTACCTGGCAAACTTTTAATGAACTTCCAATAAACTTTACTTTTCTTTGGCTGAGAAGACTTGAGTAGAATTCTTTTGGCAGGACCCGGCATGTGGGTATTTTGGGGTCTTGGGCAACCCTAACCCTTTTGGTGGGTAAACCTCTTCAATATCACCTAGGGTCCAGTCAGATGAACTCTTAAGAGGCTTCTTGAAGAGTTTCTCTCCTTTGAAGAGGCCCTTAAGGACCTAAGGGCACAACTTTGCATTTCTGGTAGTTATTATCACCCAGATCTGCCTGCTGATTTCTCTGGTCAGTTCTTAAGCCTGGTTTCTGTGCCCTAAACCTGACACCTTGTCTAGACTTGGGCTCTTGACTAGCCCATCACCTCTGTGAGCTCTTGGTCTCATCCAACATTGTACCATGGAAAGAGGTTCTGCTACTAAGGCTCTGGAATAAGATGACCTTGATTCAATTCTGCCTCTAATATTTACTGCCTGCATGACCTTGGACAAATCACTTTATTTTCTTGGGCCTCAAGATTAATTAATTAATGGATTTTCTGACTTGAACAGAAATGAGCTTTCCTTCCAGTCTTTGACAAAAAGAATTGGGCTGTGACCTCACTAGGGCATTTTCTTCCTTTCTCGCCAGTCTTCTCCCCTCCCCCACTGGCCCTGGTTATTTAAAACACAAATCATTAGAGTCAGGAGGAACCTTAAATTTCAGCTAGTCCTCTTGGTCTTATTTTATATTATTTTTAGATCTTTTTTTAAAAGTTAATTTATTTATTTTTAGTTTTCAACATTCACTTCCTGCTCTTATTTTACAAAGAAGTTAATGTGTCCAGAAATGAGAAGGGATTTGTCCAAGTTAGTAATAGAACTGGGACTGGAAACTAGACTTCCTGCAGAGTCTAGGGCTATTTCTACAACCCCAGGTTATCTCCATGTGCTGTATGGCCCCTATCTTTATTTCTGAGCACTCATTTGTACAAAATTACTACATGCGATCTTAGAATCCATACCACAGCTGACATAGAAACTGCTTCATTTTGGGTGTCTCCATTTTTCCATCTGTACAACAGAGAGACTAAACCCCATCCTTCTTTGCCTCCATAACTGGTAAAAAGACAAAAGAAATATTTGTAAATCAATTCTGAACTCTCTAGGAGAAATGTGCAGTGTCCAGGCCAGGTATGAATATCATGATCCTGGAAAGTAAGGCGAATGAGGAGGGAAGTGTCCTGGTCCTGTCTGGGATGGCCTCTATAAGCTGCTGCTATATTTTAAAAGCAGCTGGGACTGAGGAGGAAGGTATGGACAAGTGGAGATTTATTTATTCATTCATTCATTCGTTCATTTATTTGCTTTTTGGAGGGGGTAAGGCAGGGCAATTGGGGTTAAGTGACTTGCCCCAAGGTCACACAGCTAGTAAATGTTAAGTGTCTGAGGCCACATTTGAACTCAGGTCCTTCTGACTCCAGGGCAGGTGCTCTATTCACTGCACTGCTCAGTCACCCTTACAAGTGGAGATTTAAATGGAAGGTCCTGATGAGGTCATCTTGTTCATCTCTTAGCTTGGGGGTAATGGACTGAAGGCAGCAGGGATGGGGGCTATGACGTAGACTGGGTTCTCTTCAGAGGAGCTGAAGGGAGGTCTGGGATGCAGGAGGATATCAGGGAAAGTAGGGGGAACCAAATCATACCACCATCTCCCCTTTTCTCTTGGCAATCAGAAACTTTCCGCACTTCGTACTCATCTCTCAATTCCACCCATATAAGGACAGGTCATCCTGGTTATTGCTGTGAGAATTGGAGGTGGGGAGAATATTTTATTATTTGTTACTATTTTTAAATGTAGCTTTATTTGACAGGATACTGTTTAACCCAGAATGTGAGAAGTGGGTCACGCTGACCTCAAAGATCCTCCAGGAAAGGTCTCTGCAAGGAATGCTTGAACTCCACCCACATCTTGGGTCCTCCCAAAACACTTTTGTTTTGACTTCATCAAAATTTTATTGGATGTTTATACCTAATTGATGGCATATAATCTCAAGCAAGCTACTCAGCTTGTACCCTTATCTGAATTCTATATAATGTAAAACTCAGAGATTTGAGGGGGAGCCAGGGAGCGCACATATTTTCTGACTCCTTCCTCTATCAACTGACTTAATAAAATTCTAAAAACAGATAATAGCTAGAATTTATATGGCATATTAAGGTTTGTGAAGAACTTTATGTCTGTTATCTCATTTGATTCTTAACAACAATCCTGTGAAGTAGGTGCTGTTATTATCCACATTTTACAGATGAGGAAACTGAGGCTGAGAGGTCAAGTGACTTTCCCAAGGTCACACAGCTAGTAAGTGTCTGAGGCAAGATTCAAACTAAGGTCTTCCTGACTCCAAGACTAGTGCTCTATCCACTGTGCCACCTAGCTTTAAGAAAGTTTACAGGTAAATCAGTGATAACAAATGCCCTCTGTGAGACCCTAGACACAATCACAAGACCTCTCTCTGTCTCTGTCTCTCTGTCTCTGTCTGTCTCTCTCTATTTCTCTGTCACACACACAAAATACCCCAAAATACCAACAAGCCGGGTCCTGCCAAATTAATTCCACTCAAGTGGAATTCTCTCAGCCAAAGAAAGGCAAAATTTATTAAAAGTTCACCATAATGGGTAGACTCTTAAGGAGCCTAGGTATCTGTAAGGTTTGTATTGGTATGGAGCAAGTTTGTGCTAGAAAATTCTATGGCACTCTCACACCACATGGAGGCAAGATGGGGTCTTATATACAGAAAGGTTGTGGGAGGAATCTAGGGGTGATCTAGAGGAATAGTTTGGGGAAGGTCTTCAGGAGGAGTCAGATGAGGTCAGACTCCAGTAATGAGTTTGGGAAGGGTTTTCAGGAGGAGTTAATGAGGTCAGACTCCAGTAAATGAGTGATTAAGGGTGAGAAGTTGCTGGAGGCTACCTGGAGAGCCTGACAATGGCAGGCTAGGTCAGTTCAAGGGTGTAACAGATTTGGGTACAGGTATTTTGATAGGCTCAAGGGTGGGAAATAGATGGACAATGGAGGGCTAGGCTAGTAAGAGTAAGAGATTTGGGCCTAGCTATAATGAAAGGCCTCAGGCAAATGCCTCATCAAGTGGGAAGATTCAATCAGAGTTCTAGGAGTTTTCTCAGAGCCTGTACCTCATCAATTACTGGAGTCTGACCTCAGTCCCATCAAAGATCCTCCTTAGACTCCTCCTCAAGACCCTCCCCAAACTCCTCCTCTAGACCACCCCTAAGTCCTCCCACAATCTTTCTGTATATAAGATCCATCTTGCCTCCATGGCGGGACTGAGAGTAATCTAGCACAGACTCAGTCTGTGTCCCAAGTGTCACAAGTACTTAGACTTCTTAAGAGTCTACCCATTATGGCGAATCTTTAATAAACTTGGCTTTACTTTGGCTGAGAGAAGACTTGAGTCATTCATTTGGGAAAACCTGGAGTATTTTAGGGTCTCGAGTACCCCTAAACCTTAAACCTCAACATTGGGGGGGTTTTAGGTACTTCTTGGAAAGTGACTCAGACTCAGGTGAGGGGTGTGTGTGTGTGTGTGTGTGTGTGTGTGTGTGTATGTGTTCATGAGCATGTATATACATACACATTTGAATTTCTCTTCTTCTGGGTATCGTGTGTGTTTTCACTGTGCTTGTCTCATTGACACAGGTCGGACTACTAATACAGGCAAGTCTATGGTGACAAGACCTTCCTAACACAGTTTCAGCTGGCATCCATGATAGGACCGTCATCTAAGACTGTTACATCAACCCCGGTGGTGGTTTGAGAGCACCCAGGTCTAGGTTCCAAACATATTTAAAGATATCTCAGCTGTTTGGTTTGTGTTGGAAAAAAAGAGAGATAGGAAGGAAGGAGAGAGGGAGGGAGGGAAGGAAGGAAGAAAGAAGAAAGGAAGGAAAAAAGTGAATGGATGAAAATAAAAACACCTTTGCATTTGCCATTTCAGGCATAGGTAGGAGCTGAGAATACAAACAGAAAAAGCGAGATGGTCCCTGTCCTCAAAGAGCTTACATTTGAGAAGGGGAAGATAACACATATAATGGAATGATGGCCAGGGAGGGGTGTTGTAATCAGGTTACTCACAGGGATGGTAAGTAAAGTCAGACAACAATTGGTTGGCATGCCCTTTCCAGGGATGGTAGGGTAAATCTGACTATTTCTCAGTTAGAGATGGAATAGAGAGAGGTATTGTCCTACAAGGCTCTTTGGTGTGATCATTGTTGGGGAAGAGAAGCATGGGGTGGGGGTAAGGGACTGGTTAAGTCTTACTGATCAGAAACTCAAAGACCTGGGCACAAGATGGAGTGGCAAACCTGAGGTAGAGTTTGGGGCACGGAAACAGGGTAGAAAAATGAAGGTATATGAGGTCTTCCTCTCCTCCATCAATCCTCATCCATCATAAGCTTTAAGACAAAAGAGGGAAAACAGGATCCTTACCACCTTAACACTCTGCTCAAATGTCATCCCCTCCATGAATCTCAGGTTTCTCCCAGGCAAAACAAATCTCTCCTCCTCTGAATACTTAGGGAGCTTTGTTTGTACTTGAGACACTTAACCAGACAGAAATCCATGTCCATAATAACTTGCATTCGCATAGAATTTGAAGGTTAACAAAGCACTTTCCTAGGAGGCAGAGGAAACAAGTATCTTTATTTTGCAGGTGAGGAAACTGAGGCTTAGAGGCATGTAGTTTGTAATGCTGGAATATGGACTAAAACTCAGAACTTCTGGCTCCAAAAATAGTATTCTTTCCACTGAACTCCAATGCTGCTAATTACCACCTAGTACCTGGAACTGGAATTATCTGTGTACTTGTGAATCCCTCCCAGTCCTGCTGCCATTCAGCCTGGAGGGTAGCAGTCAGATCTTCTCACCCCCTCCCCCCTCCAGTCTGGGATCTTGCACATTGTAAATTCTCATTAAAGTATTTTTGAATGAATGAATGACAACACTGATTGATGCTTCTGAAACATCCTAAGGTTTGCCAACTCCATTATGAGTTGAGTCCTATAGCTGTTATCACCCCCGTTTTATGGATGAGTGCACAGAGGCACAGAAAAGTTAAGTGACTTGTGTCGAGGGGTACCTAGCTAGTGATAACAAAAATGACAACTCATTTCTATAGCACTTTCAGGTCTGTTTCCAAATGGCTTTCCTCACAATAATCCAGTGAGGTTGGGAACAAGGTTTTTTGGTCCCATGACATTTTGGGGGGAGAGGGAGATAGTAGAGGGCAAGGGAAACAGTTTCCTTGCTCTCTTCAGAGTAGAAAATGCCTAATCTGGAAATTCCCTCAACAAATGCAGATCAATAACTGTTTGTTCTACAACTTATTCTTTTTTTTTAAATAAGTTCCTTATTTATTTCTTTAATATTTAAATTTCTCATTTTCTTTTTCTTTTTTTAAAATTTTATTTATTTTTTAAGCTTTTGTTTATTTTTAGTTTATATCATTCATTTCCATGAGATTTTGAGTTACAAATTTTCTCCCCATCTTTCCCCTACTCACCACCCCAAAACATCGATCCCACTGTATACTCCCTCCCCCAATCAGCTCTCTCCTATATCCTCCCCCATCACC
>CM053583.1:44149238-44187480 GCA_028627135.1 Pseudochirops cupreus | reverse complement strand
TTAATAGTATCTTGATTTCTCATAAAGTCATTTGCTTCCATTTGCTCCACTCTAATTCTGAAGGAATTATTCTCTTCAGAGTGCTTTTGAGATTCTTTTTCCATCTGGCAAATTCCACTTTTTAAGGCATTCTTCTCCTCATTGGCTTTTTGGGCCTCTTTTGCCATTTGAGTTAATCTATTTTTTAAGGTGTTATTTTCTTCAGTCAAGTTGTTGACTCTCTTTTCATTATTTTCTTGCATCATTCTCATTTCTCTTCCCAATTTTTCTTCCACTTCTCTTATTTGGTTTTCAAAATCCTTCTTAAACTGCTCTATCACCCCTCTGACTTTCCAGTAGGGCAAGATGGATCGCCCTACCCCAGTACCTTATATTTCCCTCCTTCCTATTCCACCCCCCCACTTGTTCTATTCTCTACTTTGTCCCTGTCCCTTTACAAAAGTTTGTGCTTCTAATAACCCTCCCCCCCAACCTGAAACTTATTCTTTTTTTTTTAATTGGATAGTTTATTTTTTCCCTAATTACAGGTAAAAACAATTTTTTAACCTTCATTTAAAAAAAATTTGAATCCAAAATTTTCTTCTCCCTCTTTCATTTCCTCCTACATGATGAGGAAACTGAGGCAAACAGAGTTAAGTGACTTGCTCAGGGTCAAACAGCTCAGAAGTATCTGTATCTGAGAAGTAACTCAGGTCTTTCTGACTCCAGGCCTGGAGCTCTAACCATTGAGCAACCAATTTATTTACACAGGTAGTAAGGTCACAAAATTAGTAAGCAGGAGAATTGGATTCCCAACCCATATCCTCTAACCCAGCTCTCCTTCCACTGCACCCTGTTTTGTTTATATATCATTTTGTGTTATGTCACAACAACTTTGTGACTTGTCATAGGTATCCTCCAGCTCTGAATCTATGACCCTATGATTCTCTCTCCACTGTGACAACAGAGATGGGGTTGAGGGAGGTTTGCTCATATAGAGTTTAGAAGTTTTTTCTAGTAACATCAAAAGAATTTTCTACATAAGTATTTGCTTACTATTCACATTACAATGATATTGTTCTTATGGAAGAAAGAACTGAGGAGTGGAGAATTTAAGTAAATTTATGGTCACATAGCTAGTGAGTATCAGAGCTAGGATTTGAACATAGGTCTTCTAACTCTCTCCATTACACCAGGCTACCTAAATAGACCGATTGATACCACTGGTATTATTTTCGAGTGTAACTAGTGTTCTTCCAGGCATAGTTAGTATTATTAGTGTTAGCTTCATCAAGGGAGCTCCAGGCACTGTCATATTGTTGTGAGTACAGGACCAGTGATCTCATTTCTCCCTTTTAGCTTTTCCAAGTCAGAGCAGTAGGTGTTTGTGACACCTGAGGTTTAAATCTTGAGGATGTAATAATGATAAAGGAGAAATTTAAATCCACTGATATGGTTATAACAGATGTACTAAATGAGTGATCTAGTGTGTCTGTACGGTCCAAAGACCATATAGAACCTTGAATGTAGTGATGGAACACCAACACAGCCCCATCACTCTCCCTTATCTTATCAGATCTTGCCTTATCTATCCTTGAAGCATGATTCATTCAATCTCTCTGAGCCTCTTCTCCCCTTTTCTTCCTATTATCACCTTTGATCAAAGTCATAATTGAGGGACAGTTTCAGTTAGTGAAGATAGCCCTGGGCTTAGAGATGGTGGGGGTTCTTAACCATTTTTGTGTCATAGACTGCTTGACTGTCTGGTGAAGCCTATAAACTGCTTAGAATAATGTTTTTTAATAGAGAATTACAAATGAAATAAATTATATTGAAATATAGTTATCAAAATATATTTTTAAAAAATCCATAGACCCAAGGTTAAGAAGAAGTAGCCTAGAGTCAAGAACCAAGTTCAAATCCTGCCTCTGTCATATATGAGCTGTGTGAGTGGGCAAATTACTTCGCCTATTTCTTCATTTGTAAAATGGGGTTAAATCACACCTGAACTTTACCCTCACAGCATTGTAAGATTCAAGTGAGATAATACACAGTGCAGGAAGCACCTTGACAATGTTTAAACTGCTGTGTAAATGTCAGCTGTCTTATTATAATCCTAAACATGAACTTCAATTAGATCAGTAAAAGCCAGTAAATTCTAGAGCCGTAAGCAGGTGTAGTATAAATAGCTCTTTCCTTTCCTATCTCAGGGCCAACCCTCTGAGGTTGTAAAATCCCCGTTTCCTGTTGGCTTTGTTTTCCCCCAATCACCATTTCAAGACTTAGACTTCCTAAGTCTTTCCTGAGGCCTTTTCTTTCCTTGCAGATATGTGGGGAGGACATGCCCTGTCAGGCACTATGGCTTCTACAGAATAATCCAGATGGCTGGTTCCTGGTAGTGCCTCTGGGTCTTCCTAGGAACATTGATCCACTGAGATGGTTCATCATTCAGGACATACATAAGCTTATGCACTAGGGCTTACTGAAAATGTGAACCATCACTTCTAACACGGAAAACAACATTTGACTAAAGGAACAATCATACACAAAACCCAGGTTTATTCCCTGACCCATTTCTCTCAAGGGCACTTTTTTTGCCTTTTTTTTTTTTTTGAAGATAACAGAAAGAAATAGTGTGGGGTCATGGAAAGAACACTGGACTTTGAGACAGTGATTTGAGTTCAAAATTTGCTCCTAACACCAATGAGTCATATGTTGGAGACTTGGCTCTAATGCTAGCTCCTTAGCTGAGTTTCAATATGGGGACAAAATGAAACACTTACAGTCATTGAACATTAGCAAAGGAAGTTTACTTTGGTCTAACACAGCAAGTATGCTACAAGGATACAATGGTGGTTAACTTTTAGGGACACAGTATCTAGAAATAGATCAGGGCAGGATGTGGTAATTCAGTGGTTCTCAATTTTCCTAATGCCACGACCCTTTAATACAGTTCCTCATGTTGTGGTGACCCCCAACCATAAAATTATTTTCATTGCTACTTCATAACTGTAATTTTGCTACTGTTATGAATCATAATGTAAATATCTGATATGTAGGATGTATTTTCATTGTTACAAATTGAACAGAACCCACAGGTTGAGAACAGCTGTGGTAATTCATGTGGCCTTAAGAACCCACCAAATCTGAGGGCCCAGATTCTCGTATGGCTGGTGTTTTTTTCTTTCTCTCTCTTTTTTTAAGTTTTTAAATCTATTTTAAACTTAAATACAAAATAAGGAAAGAAAAAAAATTGCCATGTACACAGCAGGTCATAAGAAAGGATTCAATATAAAACAATACATTTCCATTTCAAGAAAACCTATATAATGAATACTACACATTAATTTCAAAGCTATCCATCTTTTCTTTGCTTCCTTGTATGTTTTCTTTTGACCTTTACTGGGCAATTTTTACTTTATTTTTTCCCCTTTCCTCTTCCCTCCTCCTCCCACCCTGCCTCCAGCCCAGAAGGCGGCTACAATTAAGTGTGTGTGTGTGTGTGTGTGTGTGTGTGTGTGTGTGTGTGTGTACACATATATATATATACATAACACACACATATATACATATGTATATAGCTATCTATAAGCATATACATATACACTCAAACGTATATGCATAAGACCGTATTATGCTTATTTCCACTTGTCAACTGTTTCTCTGAAGGTAGATAGCATCTTCTTTCATACGTCCAAGTCTTTTCATATTTTTCTAAATCAGGTCATCATTTCCTGCACCACAACAATATTCCAACCCAATCATGTTCTATCTGGGAAATTGTCTATGAGAGATTTCCCCCCAATTTTCTGCATTCCTTCTATTCTTGGCTACATAGGTTTTACTTATACAGAAAAATTATAGTTTAAAATAACCAAAATTATCATTTAATACTTTAACACTGCTCTCACCTTATAATATGGTTTAAGGTCTGATACTACTGAATCTGGTTCCTTTACAACTTTTTCCCCCAGTATCCTTAAAGTTCCTTCCCTCTGCTCTCCCAAATGGACCCTATTATTTTTTTTCAGAGTCATTAAGATAATTTTAGTAATTTAATTGGGGAAGCATTATATAAATAGATTAGCTAGGTAAAATTATCAATTTTTAAAAATCATATTAGCTTGACCTATCCATGCTCAATAAATACTGCTTCAATTATTTAGATCTAACTTTGTATAAAAGATGTTTTGTGTTTATATTCATATAATTCCTGTATCTGTTTTGGCAGGTATAGTCTCACTGTTAATACTGTTTAGTTGTTTTATATGGTCTAAAACTATTGATTAATATGGTTGACACATAGTGTAGTCCCCCTGTTTGTCTCTTTTGATTAAAGCTGATGTTAGCTATAACTTTGTCTAAGATTGTGATTACCCTCCCTGCTTTTTTACTAATAAATTCTACTCCTGACTTGTATTTTATGTTTGTGTGTATCTCTCATTTTTATAGCATTTCCTGAAAGCAACATATTGTTTAATTTGAATTTTTAATTGGCTATCAGTTCCCATTTTATAGCTAAATTCATCCCATTCACATTCTAAACTAGAATTACCTGTTATATATTTTCCTCCTTCCTCAATATCCTTTCACCCTTCTCATTCCTCTACTTTACTTCTACCTGCTACATTGCTCTTCTATTCCTTAACCTACCCTACCTCCAAGGATCCTTCCCTTATCTTCTTCTCCCTACCTATCCCCTAACCCTCTTATTTCTTTCTGAATTTAGAAGGCTTTTATGTATTGTTCCCTCTTTAACCCATTCCCAAAGAGAATAGGGCTCCAGAACTACCATCCTTCCTCCCTCATCTAATTCCTCTGTATCTGTTCTTTCTCTCACACCTCATTAGCATGAGATAATTCTCTTTTTACCTTTTCCTGCATCATTTTACTGTTTAAAATCACCGCATATTTGGCTTTACTGCACTCCTTCTTTTGAAGTACCCAATTACTAAAGACAATCTTAGACATAGGGCTAACATTTCCATGTATAAAAAGTAAAGAATTTGTCCTTTGCAATTAGTCTTTGATGTTTATTTTCTATTTCTCTTGGATCTTGTTTGCTAAATTTTCTATTAAGTTCTCGTCTTTTTGCAATAAAATCCTGAAAGTCTGTCAATTCATTGAATATCTCTTCTTTTTTTTTTGGTTCAAGATTATACTTAACTTTGCTGGGAATGATATTTTTTGATGCAGACCCAATTCTTTTGCTTTTCAATGTATAGTGTTCCAGGACCTGTGTCTTTTAGTGTAACTGCTGCTTGATCTTGTGTGATTCTAATTGTGGCTTTGCCATATTTGAATTGTTTTATCCTTGTTGCTCATAATATTTTATCCTTAACCTGGGGGTTTTGGAGTTTGGCTATGATATTCCTTTAGGTTTTCCTCTAAGGTGACAATAGGTGGATTTTTTCTATTTCTACTTTTCTCTCTTGTTCTAACATCTTGAGACAATTTTCTTCAATTATTTATTGTATTATGTATTAAGATTCTGTTTCTGATAATAGTTTTCAGGTAGTCCAATTATTCTTATGTTTGCTCTTTTTGATCTGTTTTCCAGGTCAGTTGTTTTTCTTATGAGATGTTTCGTATTCTCTTCTATTTTTTTCATTCTTTCTGTTCTGTTTTATAACTTATAACTTTGCTGGTTCCCCTTGCCCAATTCTAATTTTCAAGGAGTCATTTTTTTTCTTAAGATTCTGGATCTCCTTTTCCATTTGGTTGACTTTCTTTTCATAATCTTGTTTTTTCTTGAAATACTCTTGCTTTTTAGTTTTTTTCCCCCCTCAATCTCTCTTATTTGTTTTTTTTAAAGTCTTTTGAGTTCTTCTATGAATTCTTTTTTTTTTTTTGGCTTTTTTTGCTTCAGTATCCTCCTCTAAAGACAAATCCTGGTCTTTCCTATTCCCATGGTAACTGTCTGTGGTTGGGTTCTTTATCCTTTGCCTGCTCATTTTTTAAAAACATTTTTTAGTAGCTTGTTATTACAATCACCTCTAATCCTGCGGTGTGGAGGATGCTGCCTCTGGTCCCAAGTTTTTCTTGCTGTTCTTTTTTGAGCTTTGTCTTGGGCCCAACTTCTGCACTCCTTTCCCCCTCCAAGCCACAGCTAGGGGCCCCCAGCACACTGTGCTGGAAATATTCTTGCTTCCTGAGAACCCTCCAGTGGCTATGACCTTCAGTTCTCCTCTCTGGCCTGGAACCAAGAATGAAGAACTCAGCTCTTTTTTTCCTGACCTATGACTGAAACTCCATCCTTTGAATATTCTCCAGTTGTCTGAGGAGGACCACTGTTCTGCCCCAACTCCTGCTTATTTTTTTAATGAATTAATTAATTGGTTTTTAGTTTTCAACATTCATTTTTATAAGATTCCGAATTCTAAATTTTCTCCCCCTCCCTTCCCTCCTCTTTTCCCAAGACAGCATGCGATCTGATACAGGCTATACATGTATAATCATATTAGACATATTTCCACATTAGTCATGTTGTAAAGAAGAATCGGAACATTTTTTTTGCTGCTCTACATTCATGCTGAGGTGCTATTCTGTTTTCATGGAGGAAATCTGGAGAGCTTGGAGTTTTCTGACCTACTCCACCATCTTCCTAGAATCTTCTCTCTGGCTGGGATTTTGTATGGCCGTAGAAAAATAGAAAGCTGCATCTGGAAAGCCGGAGCCAATCAGGCCTTGGGGGCAGTTTTGCTTTCTTTCTAGCAAAGTCTTCCCATGCTGTGAATGAGATAATAAGAGTACTTGTACTGCCTACCACACAAGGCTATCACAAAGATCAGATGAGCTAATGGATACAAAGCATGTTATAAATACAGGCAGCTAAGTGGTGGAAGACTCATCTCCATGAGTTCAAATCCAGCCTCAGACACTTAACTAGCTGTATGTCATTTCACCCTGTTTGCCTCAGTTTCCTCATCTGTAAAATGAGCTGAAGAAGGAAATGGTAAACCACTCCAGTATCTTTGCCAAGAAAACTCTAAATGGGGTCATGAAGAGTCAGATATGCCTGAAAAGGATTGAACAACAACATTATTAAATTTCTTGTAAAACAAGGATGTAAGTTGGATTCTAGGGCTAATCATAAGGATTCCATCTCTTGAGTCAATAGTTCACTGAGTACCCTCAACAACACTGTCTATTATTACACTGAGAAAATGATTCAACCCACTGACCTCTATTTAAAAAAGCATAAAAATGGTGAAGAAATATTTGAGAAGCTCTCCTATAATTTTACAGCAAAGAATCTATGCAGGACAGAATGGCTGTGGCTAGGAAGGTGAGAGACCTGGGGTCTTCTGCCCTGGCCAGGTCACATCTGGAGTGTGGTGGCCAGTTTCAGGCAGGAAGGACACTGACAGATAGTAAAGCCTTCAGTGGAGGATGGGTAACGACCTCCAAGATCATGACATAGAAGGGTCAACTGGAGGAGGACAGTACAAGGGGATGAATGTTCTAGAGCAGTGGTTCTCAACCTTCCTGATGCTGTGACCCTTTAATACTCTTATGTGGGCGTATCTGCATGTGGGCAAACCCACCTGGAGATGGATAGAGGAGCGGTGTCTCAGTTCCTAACACCATGGGAAATATGTGTTTTCCAATGGTCTTAGGAGACCCCTGTGACCCCTGTGAAAGGGTTGTTTGACCCCTGAAGGGGTCGTGACTCACAGGTTGAGAACCACTGCTCTAGAGTCAGGGAAGGTCCAAGTTCTGTCTTTGAAGATCACTATTTGTATGACCTCAGACAAACTGTTTAACCAATCAGGCCTCAGTTTCCTCATCTGTAAAAGGAGAAGGATGGACCAGAAGGCCTCAAAGGTCTATGACCACCAATTCTAACTGTTTAACCTAGTGAAGAGAACATGGATCAGGGAACATGTCTTCAAGTATTTGAAGGGTCATGACATGGAAGGAGGATTTGGCTTGTATGGTTTGACATCAGAGGGCAGATGTAGGAACAATGGGTAGAAATCAAGAAGAAGTTGCTAACAGTGGAATTCCTATTCAGATATGGAATGGATTGCCTTGGGACAGAGGGAGCCTTCCCCTGACTGGAATTCTTCAGGCCAAGGTTGGATGGTGATGTGTCTGCTACGTTATGGAGTATGTACTTCTTTACTTCTTTGGAGCTTTGTGTGGTTCATTAGGGTGTGGGGGAAAGAGCCTGACACCTGGGCTTGAATTCCAGCTGAATGACCTTGGCCAAAATTCTTCTCTTCTCTGTTTCTCAGTTTCTTCAGCCATAAAAATAAGAGCTCTGGACTAGAGGTGGCACCACTAGAGGGGGTGGATAGGCCCCAGACCTAGAGTCAGAAAGACCTGAGTTCAACTCTGGCCTCAGATATTTACTAGCTATGTGACCTTGGCCAAGTCACTTACCCTGTTTGCCTTAGTTTCCTCATCTGTAAAATGAACTGGAGAAAGAAATGCAAAGCACTCCAGTATCAAATGGGGTCACAAAGAGTCAGATTCAACTGAAAATGACTGAACAGCAACAAGGTCCCTTTCAGTCCTAAAAGTCTGTAGTTCCTATTCCTATGATCTGTCCCTTCATTACAAGATTGCTTTAGACCCAAGTATATCTACTCCATTTCTATTCATTTCCATAGCCTTTCTTTGGTCTTGACCCTAGTCCATTACTATCTCATTCTCCTCATATATCACACCAGCCTCCTGACTGATCTCCTTGACTCCAGTTCTTTTTGTATATGTATATGTATGTGTATGTGTATATGTATATGTATATATGTACATGTACATGTGTATGTATATACATATATATGTTGCCAGAATTACTGACTCAGTTTTTAATCACAGTTTTTAATCACACAAGGTGCAGAGGTTTCTTGTTGCCTACCTATCAATCTATAAACCTCTGTCTGGTATGTATTATATAACCTTTCCAATACTCTCTCTTCCTTTCTCTCCCTACCCCTCTTCTTCTTCTTCTCCCCTCTTCTTTCTCCTCTCTTTCCCTCTCCACCCCTTCTTCCTCCCTGCCTTTCCCCCTCCATTCCCCCTCCCTTACCCCTCTCTTCTCTCTCTCTCCTCCCCTCCATGGTCCCTCTGTTCCCTGTTTCATGTCAATTGTCCTGCTATCCTGCTTGCCACCCCCTCATGTGACCTGTGAGTTCTTGCTTCTGTGACCAAAATATCTTCTCCCTCCCACTAACAACACATGCCCAGCTCCATTTTGACAATCTAATCACTTCAGTTCAATCCAACGAGCATTTCTTACATGTGTAAGGCGTCATGCTAGGTGATGGATAGGATTTTAAACCAATGTACAAGTGATTTTAAGAGAAAGCTTAATGATTACAGACAGCTTCACATCAATGATCTCAAGAGTCCTTTTGGTGGCTGCCTCAAAAACTCTTCATTCATCTTTCCTGAACACCGATCCCATCTCCATTCTCGTTCATATTCTGTCTCTGTCTGTCTGTCTCTCTCCCCTACCCCCCCACCCCCGCCCTGTTGGTGACTTCCAGACTTTAAAACCAAGTATCTGCTGCTGCTGTTTCATCCTGGAACCTCCCTCAGTCCCTGGGGCCTCCCCTCCCCAGAATATCCAAGCATCCCTATGGCCTTCTCAACCTGTAATATCTCTCTTTGAGGCTTGCCCCCTTCTCCCAATGGTTAGTTTATCTTAGGACCTCCATTTGGTGAAGTGGCCCAAGCAAACCTTCATTTCCCTCCTCCCTCATGTCCCCATTCCTGACTTGGGCACTTCAAAATCATGTCCCAGAGCTAAGTACCTTCATCTCCCACTCCAGCAGTTAGTACAATGTCCTGTACACAGTAAGTGCTTAATAAATGCTTGTCTCAGTACTGGCTGTGAATCCCTGGGAAAGTCATTAAGTCTCTCAGTGCTGTAGGAAACTCTCTGAGTCTAAAAGTTGCAGAGAAGGTGATGATCTTCATTGGTGGAGGGAGTTTCCAAACCTGGGAGTTCCTTATGCTAATGAAATCACAGGTCCACTCCCTATTCCCTATTCCAATTGATTTGCACTTATATCTATACATTGTCTCTCCCCTGACAGACCTAAGTTCCTTGAGGACAGGGACTTTTGTCCTGTCTTTGTATCCCATGCACCTAGCACATAGTAGGCATTTAATAAATGTTTGTTCATTGCTTGATTAATTAAAGGAATATTCTTGTTCCATAAGAAATGACAAATGCTAAGAATTCACAGAAGCCTGGGAGGACTCGTACGAACTGATGAACAAGAACTAAGAACAATTTACCCAATGACCACCATAACGTGAATGGAAAGAACAATGAAATACATCAGAACTCTGATCAATGTGATGACTAAATGCAATTTTGATGATTGGTTCATGATACATGCTTCCCTCTTCTCATCAGAGAAGGCAAAGATGAGTTTTTCAACCTAGAATGTATGCATCAAGGGCAGAGAATATGACTTATTTCCTTAGTTACCCTACACATAGTTACAGCCTGTACTCTCCACACAGGAGAAACACTCTGTCAGTGGTGACTCTTGAATGGTCACAGGGAACTCCCTTCACAGATGGTTAATAAGGTAGCTTAGATTAATCAGACTCAAAAAATGCTAGGTTGTTGCTGGTTTTTTTTGCATAATTGTACTTACATATTTACTATCTATATAATATCTTCCCCAATTGCATAAAAAACATTTAACATTCTTTTTAAAAAAAACTGAGTCCCATATTCTCTCCTACTAGCCCTCCCCTTTATTGACAAGGCAAAAAAACCAAACCCAAACCCAAATGCTAGATTTCTTAAATTAAAAAACTGAGTACCTAGTTGATCCTATAAGTCAAGAGAATTGGGTTCTAATCCTGACTGCCCATTCAATTCAGTAATCCCTTGTGCTTGGTACAAGGGGGTGCAAAGATCAAAACAAAAAAGTCCCTGACTTCAAGGAGGCTATACTCTTACATGTACTCTGATAAGTAAATATTAAGCACCTTCAAAGTTACCTCAAGTAAATTCAAAAAGGAGAAAGTGATAACTGGGTGAAATTAGCAAAAGCTTCATATAGAAGGAGGTGCCCAAGTTTTGCCTTAAAGGAATCTAGGAATTCTAATAGTCAGAGGTAAGGAGGGCATGCATCTGAGACAAGGGAGGTGGCCTGGGCAAAGGCAAGGAGGTGGTAGATGGAATGCCATTAATGAATAAGAGTTAGCATGCCAATTAGTATAATAATAATAACTGACATGTCCGTACTACCTTGAAGATTCGAAAATGTTTTACATATATTATTTATACAGATCTTCCTTTGTAACGAAGCACAGCTAAAGAAAATCAACCAACAAGTCCAACAATATATGATTCATTCTGTGCCTACAGTCCACCATCTCTACAATTAGAGGGTGGAGATGTATTGTGCTAACGTTTCAGTGCGCTCACAATTAGTCACTTCATTGACCAGCATTCTGACATCTTTCAATGTTGTTTCCTTTACTGTTTCTTGCATACATTGTTTTCCTAGGACTGCCTCCACGTTAGTTCACACAAGTTCCCCTGAGTTCTTCCTATTTGCCCTTCCTTAATGTACAATAATGTTCCATTTTAATTATATGTGAAAACACGTATAGCCATTCCCCAACTGACGGGCAACCACCCATCAGTTTCAGTTTGTTACTACAAAAAATGCTTCTATAGATATATAATAGGCATGGGAGGCATGCTGGAATTTGCCCTACAGAGCAGGTAAAATCTATCAGGTTCAATCTACATGAAGAATTTAGATAGTCTACATCTTTCCACACCTGAACGGGCCTTGTAATACATGATGATGAAAAGTCCTCTAACTGGCTGCTGAGCCAGAAGAATGGATGACTCAGAGGTTGTTGAACTGGAACTTGATAACTATATAAAAAGGGCACAATTTTTCCTTTCCAGCTAGGAATTAATCAGGACTACTTTGAACTGCTGCTCCAGATCACAGTGAGGGAAAGGGGAATGTCCTATCTCCCACCTGGCCACAAGAACCATGAGCACATGGTTTTCACCATCTTTTTGTGTTTGCTCTTTCCTGATTTTAAGCAAACTAGTATCCCAAAAGGAAAATGTTCAGACATCAGTCTTATGAGTTTCTAAAGGGCTGGGGGTTTACATCTGCAAAGGCATTAACAGTATCTACTGGCATTGCAGCAGCAAATGGCAGAATTATCCATATTAGGAGCAAAGAAAACACTAACGACAAATGGCTGCAGTAAGCATGATGCCTCCTGGTGGAGAAGTGTGCCAGCTATGAACTCTAAAAAAGACAGAGACCCTCAGATAACTACCCTTAAGGGGAGTTACTTAAGGACTCTAAGAAAGGATAAAGGGTGTCTAGTTCGATGAATTGTGAATTAATCCTTTGCCACACGTGGTCTTCACTACAATTGTGTTCTAAGTTTTTACATACATACAAATTCCCATGGATCCTTTGTGTATTTGTAAGAGTGTGCGCCCCAGGTTTTGGGGTGAAATGTTTTATACTCATTGTTCTTACTTTCTAAATTAATCTAAATTGCTTAACACTAATTGAGGTTGCTGGCTGATTGTTGGTTATAGGCCTACCAGTGGGGGCTCAGAAACTTCGGCATTAGAAGTATAGCTAACATTTTATATAGCATTTTAATGTTGTAAAGCACTTTACACAAATCATCTCATTTGATTCTCGCAACAACCCTGTGAGGCAGGTGCTATTATTAATCTTTCGTCCTTCCAGATAAATTTTGTCCTTATTTTGTTTAGTTTTTAGTAGTTTGATTGGTATGGTACTAAACCTGTAATTTAATATTGGGAGTAGTTCTTATTATATTAGATCTTCCTTCTAATTGTTCATCTGGAACAACAACTATCTATTCATTTATTTGTCTTCCTTGATTGCTACAAGTTTCTCGATCAACAAGCATAAAATTTTAAAATTAAATTTACATCTTTATTGAATGAAAATGGATTTTCTTTCTCTACTGCCTCCCATGCCCCACTGGAAATAAAGAAAAGAAAAACAAAACTGGTCACAAATATGCATAATTAAGCAAAACAAATCCCCAAATTGGCCATGCTCAAAAAAAATCTCTCTCGATTTATACCCTACATCTGGTAAGTCATTGAATGATTCTTCCTTTTTTTTGTTGTTCAGGATTATGCTTAAATTTCCTGGGTATAATATTTTTGGATGCTATCCTAGTTTTTTTTTGCTCTTTGATATATAGTGTTCCAAGACCTTTGGTCTTTTGGGATAGCCACTCTTAGGTCTTGTGGGATCTAATTGTGGCTTCACCATATTTGAATTTTTTTTCTCTTGCTTCTCATAATATTTTCCCCTTGAACTGGGGGGTTTTGGAATTTAGCGGTGAAGTTCCTGTAGGTTTTCCTCATAGGATCTCTTCAAGGGGGACATTTTCTGTTTCTACTTTCCTCTCTTGTTCTAACACTTCAGGACAATTTTTCTTTAATTATTTCTTGTATTATTGTATCAAGAATCTTCTTTTGATCATAGCTTTCAGGTAGTCTGATTATTTTTATGTTTTCTCTTCTTTATCTGTTCTCCAAATCAGTTGTTTGTCTTATATGATGTTTCACATTCTCTTCTATTTTTTCATTCTTTACATTTTGTTTTATTATTTCTTGTTCTCTTATAACCTTACTGGCTTCCCCGTGCCCAATTCTAATTTTCAAGGAGTCATTTTCTTCTTTAAGATTCTGGATCTCCTTTTCCAGTTGGTTAACTTTCTTTTCATAATATTGTTTTTCTGGGATTGTTTTTAAAAAAATTTTTTCCTCAGTCTCTCTCATTTGATTTTTAAAGTCTTTTTAAAGTTCTTCTATGAACTCTTTTTGGGCAGGTGACAATCTGACATTACTCTTTGGGGTGAGAGAGGCTTTTTTCACTTCATTATACTCCTCTGAGGAGTATAATGTATATAGTATATAATAGAGTACATAATAAACAGTCTTCTCTATTCCCACAGTAACTTTCCGTGGTTGGGTTCTTTCTCTTTTGCCTACTCTTTTTTTTTTTTTAAATAGTAACCTATTGTAATCACCTCTAGTCCTGGGGTATGAGGGATGGTGCCTCTGGTTTCAGGTCCTCCTCCAGTTCTGTCCTCTGGCCTGGAAGCAAAACCAAGAACTCTGCCCTTCTCTAAGTGTCCACAGCCCTTGGTGTCTCTGACCCACTACTTCTGCACTTACTGGGTGTATGCTTGTTCCTTCTTGCCCAGGGCCCTGTCTCCATAGCACAGCTGGGCCTGGTCTCCTTTATTAGCAAAGGTCCCCTCAATCTTCCCTGCTCAGATGCCCGACTCCTCACACCGTCTAGGAGGTGAAAATTCCTGTGGCTGCGGTCAAGGTTACCTCCCAGCCCAGCTAGCCCCAGGGCTCCAGGCTTGCGATTTCAGCAGAGCAAGCCTGGAAATGTTTATTCTTCACAGGGACCAAACCTCAGTCTGAGGATTTTTCTTCAGGTTGTCCCAGGAGGACTGATGTTCTGCCCCAACTCTTGCTTATTTTTATTATTCTACATTTGCCCTGAGGTGCTATGTTGTCTTGTTTGTGGGGGGAAGTCTAGAGAGCTTGGAATTTTCTGACCTACTCTGCCATATTCCAAGAATTCTCTCTATAAAGAGTTTTCTTTGCAACAACCCTGGGATGTAGGCACCACAAGGGGTACCATCCCCATTTTATTTACGAGGGATTGAAGGTTTAAAGATGTTCAATGTGGGGTGGTTAGGTGGCACAGTGAGTAGAGCACTGGCCCTGGAGTCAGGAGGACCTGAGTTCAAATCCAGCCTCAGATACTTAACACATACTAGCTGTGTGACCTTGGGCAAGTCACTTAACCCTAATTGCTCTGCCTTCTCCCCTCCAAAAAACAATAAAATAAAATAAAAATGTTAAATGAGCTACCCATGAACATATTGTCAGCAAATGCCAGAACCAGAGTCTGAACCTGTGTCTCCCGACTCTCCTTCCAGGAGTCTTCCTACCACATATGTGACACTGCTTCAATTTCATTCATATAAGTTCTATTCCTGTAAACTCGGAGTGTTTTATAATAGGCAGAATGTCTATTTCTGGGCAAGAGCAATCTTATGAATTTCATAGCCCTTCTGTTCCCAAGGAGCAAATAAACAATGTGCTGTATGTATCCATCCATCCATCCATCCATCCACCCATCCATCCATCCATCCATCCAGCAGATGGCAAGACCTAAGTTGAGGCCCTCTGAGCTTGGTGATAAACCTACCTATTTTTGTCTCTGCTCCTGATTATGCTTTGTAATGTGGATAAAAGATATAATTCCTTCCTTGCAGATTGGAGCACCAGATGCCAAATCCTTTAGGAATGGCTATTTCCATGAAATTATCCATTTAGCACAATTCACCCATCTTTCTATGTGCTTGGATTCCAGCTTCCTCCTCCACACCACCCCCTTCCCCAAAATAGTTTACCTTCTTTTCTGGTAGCGTTACTCTTTTCTCTTTCCCTAACCAATGGGCTTTTGTTTTTTAGGTCTTGCTATATGTTCTAGTTTTGAGGCCCCTATCTTTCCCAGACACCCCTATTACTGCAGAGCAAACTGAGGAGCAGCCACTTATCCATTGTTAAAAAAGGGAATTTCTGCTGGGCGTCCATGGATGGAACGTGACAGGTTTGGAGACAGAGAATCTGGATTCTGAATCTAGCACCTGCTACGTACTATAAAGGTATGATATCAAGCAAATCACTTAACCTCACTTTCCCCAACTGTTGAATTAAGTCACCTCTTAGACCCCATCCAGCTTCAAATCTATGAAGAATATGAAGTTCCAGGGAGATATATCTTGATGCAACATGAAGAAATCGAACTGGAAAAAACAAAAACAGAAACACTGGATTAAGAGGTAGCTGGATTAAATAATCTCTAGTCCTTTCTACCTCTGTGTAATCTGGACAGGAGCCGGTAGGTGGTGAAGTACACCTGGAGTCTGGAAGACCTAAGTCAACTCTAGCCTCAGATGTTTACTAGCTGAGTGACCTTGGGCAAGTCACTTCATCCTGTTTGCCTCAGTTTCCTCATCTATAAAGTGAGCTGGAGAAGAAAATGGCAAGCCATTCCAGTATCTTCACCAAGAAAACCCCCAAATGGGGTAACAAAGAGTTGGACTTGACTGAGAAATGACTAACAACAACAAAATCTAGGTTTGACCTCTTGTTCTGCTTCTTTCTCTTTGTACTGCTCTTGGACAAATCATTTTGGCCCTCTTATTTTAGCTTCCAATTTCCTTACCTGTCAATGAGGGGGATTAGCAGTGGCTGGCCTTCCTTTCCCAAGGCCCTGCCAGATTCCGGGTCACAAAGGAAGGGAATTCAGCTGTAGGCTGGATAATGGGAGAGGCAACTTTAGGATAACTCAGGTGTCACTGCCTGCACCTGCTCTTGGCTCAGGACTGAGTGGCAAGTCAGGCCTCATCCTCCCACCTGGAGCTGGGAACACCGCCAAATGGACCTTGGCCCACTCTGGTGCGCTACCTGCTCAAGGAATGTTTTATTGGTTTGTAAAACAGGTCTTGGCCCCGGCAGGAGGACTTAACATCACACACTCGCCTGATGTCAGAACTGTCAGCCAGTCCAGTCCGTTCATTTTACAAAGAAAGGACTTGAGACTGAGTGACACTCAACTAGCCAGCTTCAGAGCTGAGCCTATAACTGAGGTCTGACTCCTGCTGCAGGGCTCCAGGAGAGACGCCAAAAGGGATGTCAGGTGCAATCGAGTCCCATCTTCTCATTTTGCAGATGAGAAGACTGAGGACCAAGCAGGCACATGGTAACAGAGGTAGCAGGGAGCAGAGCTGCTATTCAAGCCTAAGTCACAGAATTAGTTTCAGAGCTAGAGGGGACCTTAGAAACCTTCATGCTTGATCTCATTTTACAGATGAGGAAACTGTTTTGACCAGGATCACATAGCTAGGAGGCACCACAGGGTACAGAGCACTGGGCCTGGAGTCAGGAAGACTCATCTTCCTGAGTTTGAATCCAACCTCAAACTCTTACTAGCTGTGTGACCCTGGGCAAGTCACTTAACCTTGTTTGCCTCAGCTTCTATAATCTGTAAAATGAGCTGGAGAAGGAAGTAGCAAATCACATCAGAATTTCTGCCAAGAAAACCCCAAATGTGGTCAAGAAGATGATGGTGACAACATTATCACAGCTGATAAACTCCTGAGGCTAGATATGAATCCAGGTATTCCTAAGCCTACATCCAGCGTCCTCTCTATGCTGCTGCTCAACTCCAAATCTATTATTTTTTCCACTGTTCCAAATTGCTGCAAAACTTTTTTTTAAAAATTCCCACCTGAGGCAGGTAGGTGGCTCAGTGGATAGAGTACTGGCCCTGCAGTCAAGAGGACCTGAGTAGAAATATGGCCTCTGACCAGACACTTGACACTTACTAGCTGTGTGACTCTGGGCAAGTCACTTAACCCCAATTGCCTCAACAAAAACAAATAAAAAAGATCATAATGAAATGTTGATGTACATGAAATAAATCTGGGATGATTAAAAAAAAATTCCCACCAAACTTCATTAACTCAAATTGGTTTGCATGTGTCATGGGAAGTCATGGAGTCTGAAGACCCAAGGTTGAGTCCTGGATGCTCACTAGCTGAGTGACTTAGGACAAGCTATTTCGTGCCTTGGTTTCCTCACCTGTAAAATGGGGCTGCTACTATGCACTGTTTACCTCACAGATAAACATTTGGGCTTTTCTTGGCAAAGATACTGGAGCGGCTTCCCAGTTCTTTCTCAATGGGTTGTTGTGAGGAAAGTGCATTGTAAACCTTAAAGTACTGTAGAAATGGGAGCTGTTATTGTGATTAATTTATGCTGTGGAAATTCACTTCCCAAATGGCCAAATGTAAGGTGAAATACATTTACATGAGAACTACAGTAGGGAGAACTGGGTCACTTCTACAGCAAGGGATTGGGTCACTTCCAAGGGAGCTGGGAATGTGCTCAGGCCCCTTTCTATGGTAAAATAGATTTTGCCTCCTGGCTGAAGCATATTCATGAGCTGGCAGCTTCTGATTGGGCCTCCTGAGTGGGTTTCTTAGTAGCTAATTGGTCATAGAGTCAGGGGAAACTCTTCAGTAGGCTATAAGAAGAATTGCAGGCTTTTAATTTTCTCTTTTTCACATTGATCTGGGACTCAGTCTAAGACTGAAGTCTTTGTGGAAAAGGGGAAACTTTAGATCACAGGTAACACCATTAAGGACCCCAGAGGAAAAAATAAATCAAAGGCACACCCAAGTAGAAATCAATTGACAGGGGCAGCTAGGTGGCCCAGTAAATAGAGCACCTTGGATCCTGGAGTCAGGAGGACCTGAGTTCAAATGTGACCTCAGACACTTAACACTTACTAGCTGTGTGACTTTGGGCAAGTCACTTAACTCCAAATGCCTTGCCTTCCCCCCTCCAAAAAGAAAGACAAAAAAAGAGAAATCAATTGACAGCTAAATTCATGAAGTGGGTAGATACATTAACCTGGTACGAAATATATTCAAAGCTTATCACATACATTCCTCCACTACTCTTGCGCTTGAGGTACACAAATATTCCATTTGGTCAATTGAGAAATTCCATTCTGCAATCCTCCACTTTAATCTTATAAACTCACATGGTAAGACAGCTATGGAACTAAACTGAAAACCTAGAACTCATAGTCTTTCTACTCAGGAGCCTCAATAGACCCATTCCCTGGTCTCTCCTTCCCCCCAAATAGCCATGATTCCCACCTCCATCCCTGCCTTAGTTGCTGCTCCTTCTCTGCAGGCCCAGCTCCCAATAGCCTGGCACCTAAGGCACTTTTTCCTTTTAGATCCTGGAATCAGCATTCAGTATTCTCCCTTCCCCCGACCTTCTTCTCCTTACCCAGGGAGGCCCTGCACCCCATTCCTGGTGCCACTGCTGCCAGCTCCCTTTCCCTTCACAGCACAGACCAAGACTGCTTCTCCCTCTCTCAGAGGGTCACTTCTGATTGCTGGTCTAAGGACAGATACTTCTAGGAGGTGGACAAACACCCACTTGTGTCCAACTCGGAAATGTGAATCTGAAGATCTTTCCCTCAAAGGCTACACACACACTGTGGATTTGCTGATTTCAATGCCAGTGTGTAGGGAGCCTGTTTTACCTGGGTGTTTGTTTGGCTTCTCAAGCACAAGGTTTAAAAATAGGATTGGTTTGTTGCCCAAAAATACATGAATGCAAATGGGGCTAGAAAAGGGGAGGCCAATTGTACCAGACTCACACAGCCAAAGAGACACATTTCGGCCCACAGAGCTGAATCCTTGGCTCAGACTGTCAGAGTTGAGAGGGTCCCTAAACATTTTTTAGCTCAGGGCTTTGTCACCAGCTTTTTGTTGTTGTTTCATGGACCCCTTTGGCAGTCTGGGGAAGTCAGACTTCTCAAAATCCTTCTCAAAATAATCTTTTAAAATACTTGTAGGAAATGCTAAATTTCTGAGGTTAGTGAAAATAAAGATGAATTTTTTAAAATTAAATTGGTTTATTTACTTTTAGTTTACAACATTCAGTTCCACAGTCCCTTGAGGTTCAGATTTTCTCCCCCTCCCTTCCCCCCCCCCCCATCATGGCAGCATGCACGCGGATATAGGATCTACAAATATCTTCCCATTAATCATTAGTCAGGTTGTAAAAGGATTGTAACTGATGGAATGATCATCGGGAGAGAGGAAACAAAACAAAACAAGAAACAGAGCAAGTAGTTTGTTTCAATCTGCACTCAGACTCTGCATAAGATGAATTGTTTTCCCCATTCAGGTTCACAGACCTCCTGAAATCTATCCACAGAGAGTCTGTAAACCGAAGGTAAAGAAGCCTGATTTAATTCATCCCCTTCATTTTGGGAAACTGAGTCCAAAATAGGGGAAGGGACTTGCCCAAGGGAGCAGTATATTAATGGCAGAACCAAGAGCCCAGGCCTCCTGATGTTCCAGCATGATTTCCCAAGGTCAAGAGGTAGGGTGGTACAAGGTTGGGGTGGTGCTGAGAGTTTCCCAGAAGCATTTTCAAGACCTACTTCATTCCTTAAACCAGGTTCTTTAGTTACATTTTTGGTTTCTGATCTTTTCAATACCTACACTGATGCTATCAGGAGACAAGTACACACATGATCTCATTTGATCCCAGTCAGCATGAGAAATTGGGAGTAAAGTGCTTTAGGCCTCATTATACAGGTGCAGAAACAGAAAAAGGAAGTCACTTCCTCAAGCTCCCGTAGCTCGTAAGTGGCAGGGTTTCACCTTCCAGGGGAGCAGAACCTGCAGCTTCAAGGCCAAACTTCACAGAACAAAGTCCCAGTTCCAATTCAGTCAAAGGGCCATACTTGAGGATCAAGAGGGTCATAGGTTCCCCACCCTTCCCTTAGCCTTTATCTTGGAATATAGATATTCTGACTTTAAGTCTAGAGATTTTTTTGTAAAAATTTATTTATTTGAGAGATCTTTTTAAAGATTAATTTTTTTCAATGAATAAAAATCTATTTTTACTTCCTCCTATCTCTATGCCCCCATGGGGAGGGCAGGCAGAGAAACAAAACCTTTGTAACAAATATGCAAAACAAATTCTCACGTTGCTCATGTTGCAAAAATGTACATCTCCGCTGGATATGAGGGAGCATGCTTCACCATGAGTTCTGGGGAACTGTGGTTGCTCACAGTCCTTAAGTCTTTCAAAGAAGTTTGTTATTACAACGTGCGTTATTGTGAAAATTGTTCTCTTCATTCTCTTCCTTGCATCAGTTCATACAAGTCTTCTCAGGCTTCTCTGAAACCATCTTCTTCCTCATTTCATTCACATACGATAATTTGTTCCCTAATTGATGGACACCCTCTTAGTTTCTAATTCTTTTCCATCACAAGAAGGGCTGTTATACATATTTTTGTACATATTAGTCCTTTTTCTTTCTCTGCTCTCTTTGAGATATAGAGGGGTGTCTCCCTTGCAAAATACTCCCACTTTTAAGTTTGATCTGCATTATTAATATGTTCCCCTTCACCCTCTTGAGAATAGACAAATAAAACAGTAAAGCAAGCACTGATTTGTAGCGGGTTGGTGATTTATGACATGGAAATTCCCATACTGTAAAGTTAATATTGGTTCCCATTGGTGAGTAGGAACTGGCTTGAGCCCATGCTTGGTCATATACCCGGTAGTGGCATCATCATTGGGTCAGACATCTTCTGACTATGATGAAAGAGCTGTGGACTGTGAGTTAAGAAAGTTGGGTTCTAGTCTTGGCCATGCTACAGATTCATTTGGCTGCTGCTCACCCACCCTCTTTCCTTGGGAAACCTTTCAGGTAGACTCGGGCAAGTCCCTTCCCCAGCCTGAGCTTCAGTGTTCATGGAATCCTAGAATGTTACATCCCAAAGAGACTCTGAGCCATCATTTAGTCCATCCAACTCTTTCATTTTACAAGAGAGGAAACTGGGCTACTCTATTGTAAGATGAAAGAATGAATTAGGTAACCTTGGAGGTCTCTCCTGGCTCCAATATTCTGCCACCACCTTGTAGGTTTGACAAATGCATAAAAATTTATATATGTCTTTTTTTCCCCCAAAAGCTCACTAGTGAGACATTTTCCCCTTCCTTTCAAATTTCCCATAGATCACCCTTCCTGATTCGTTTCTTCACAAGGTTTCTTGCTTCTGTTTGCCTCTTCCTATGTACTCATATTTTAACCCGAGCACCTGGGTTGAAATGTCTCCCTCTGCCCTTTGGCTCCTAATCATAGCATCACTGGATTTTGAGTTGGAAGGGACCATAAAGATAATTCTGTTCAGCTTTTTTTATATACAATTGGAAAATGAGGCCCAGAGAGATTAACTAGTCCAAGTGACTTACTACTTAATACTGGCTACCACCTACATGGTACTTATTAATTATTAAGTAGCATAGCCAGAATACAAACCCAAGTTCTCAAACTTCAAATCTAATGACTTTTTATTAAGTCATTCACTCTTTGTGACCCTTTGTACTTGTGTTCCCATTCAATGAAATTCACTACAAATCAATAAATATTTATTAAAAGCTTAGTATGTACAAGACATGGGAAGGGAAGGGAGAGGAAAGGAAGGGAAGGGAAGGAAGGGAAAGAGAAGGGAAAGGGAAGAACAATGTATCCCAATAAATAAATACAAGGTAATTTGAGAATAAAGAAAGGAAGACAGCTAGGAGATCAGGAAATTTAAAAAATGAGACAAAGTATCTTAGTTGAGCCTTCAAAAAAGTTAAGTAGTTATCATGGAAAATAACGAGTTTAGTTTTGAGTTTACTGAGTTTGAACTGTAGATCTGTCACAGCAGACATGCTCATCCACTGGGGGCTCAAGACAATAGTTGAGGACAGAAGTTAGGGCTCCACAGATATACAGATTTTGGAGCCTTCTTCACTTATAGTTAAGATGACCAAGACAGAGTGCTGAGAGAGGCAAAATGGCACAGGCCAAAGCCCAGGGGTCATCCACCATTAGCCAGGAGGAGATAACTGTTCCAGAAAGTCCAATATTATGTTCTTGGGCCCAAAGATCACTACAGAAGGTGACTGCAGCCATGAAATTAAAAGATGTTGCTCCTTGGAAGGAAAGCCACGGCAAATCTGGACAGCGTACTAAAAAGCAGAGACATCCCATTGCTGGCAAAGGTCCATATAGTCAAAGCTATGGTTTTTCTAGTAGCAATGTGTGACTAGGGGAGTTGAATTATATGGAAAGCTGTCAGAATTGATACTTTTGAATTGTGCTGGAGAAGACTTTTAAATGTCCCTCGAAGAGCAAGGAGGTAAAATCAGTCAATTCATTTTTTTTAGGCAATCAGGGTTAAGTGACTTGCCTATGGTCATTCACTTAATAAGGTGCAATCAGTAAATGTCTGAAGCCACATCTGAACTCCGGTCCTCCTGACTCCAAGCTTGTTGCACTATCCACAGTGCAACCTACCTAACCCAAACCAGTCAATTCTTAAAGAAATTAATTCAGGCAATTCACTGGAAAGTCAAATGCTGAACCTTAAATACTTTGGCCACATAATGAGAGAAAGGTACTCATTGGAAAAGATGTTGGGAAAGATTGAAGCAAAAAGGAAAAGGGGATGACAGAGGATGAGATGGATTAAGTATTATCATGGAAACAATGAATGTGCACTTAGACAGCTTTTTGAGAAATATTGGAGGATAGAAGGGCGTGGCATGGTCCAAGGAGTCACAGAGAATCAGACACGACTGAATGACTGAACAACAACAAAGACTTCAATAGATCAGTCAGATAGGTAGGAGGGGAACTAGGAGAGGGCATTATTATGGAAACCAAGGGAAGAGACAAGCTTGTAGAAAGATCAAGTAGGATGAGGACTTAGAAAAGGCTATTAGAATTAGCAGTTAAATGATGAGCAGGCAGACTTCAGAAAAACCTGGAAAGACTTATAGGAACTGATGCTGAGTGAGGGGAGCAGAACCAGGAGATCATCACATACAGTGACAGCCACATTGTGCAAAGACCAGCTTTGATAGACTGGGCTCTTCTCAGCAATGCAAGGATCTAAGACAACTTCCAAAGGCTCATGATGGAAAATGTTCTCCACATCCAGAGAAAGAATTACTGAGTCTGAATGCAGATAGAAGTATACCATTTGCTATCTCTCTGTTTTGTTTCTTTTCTCGTGGTTCATTCCACTGGTTATAATTTTTCTTTGTAACATGACTAATGTGAAAATACATTTAAGGTGAATGTCTGTGTAGAGTCTATATCAGACTGCATGCCATCTTGGTGAGGAGGGGAGGGGGAGAAAATCTGGAACTCAAAAGCTCATGGAACTGAATGTTATAAACTAAAAATAAACAAACAATCAAATAAATAAATACATGATGAAAGAAATCTTTTTTTTTAAATAAAAAAAGAATTAGCAGTTAAGAGCTTGCTGGTAACCTTGAAGAGAATTGTTTTGATTGAAACCAATTCCACTCCAATTCACAGAATCAGTGACGCTTTGGGAGGACAGAAGACTTGTCTAAGGTCACACAGGTCAAAACAACAGTGAAGAAATGATTCCAGATCTCGTGATCTGACAACACTTTCTTTACACACCCTGGGAATTGGGCTGTAATCTCTCTCCCCACAGTGTTTTGCTCCCCCATTCCTTGATCTTAGACCCATAGAATGTTAGAGCCGGGAGGGGCCTGAAAGATGAGTGAAGGGCACTGAGGACTTCAGGGGCATCACTACGGGACATTTCCTCCCTTCAGCAGTTCAGAGACCACAAAGATCACTTAAGCCCCTGATGATCCATTAGCCTTTGCCCCCACAACCATGGAAGGGAAGGTGGGCCACGGGAAAGGATGAAGGAATGAGTCACGGGCTATGTAAGGACAGGAGTGGAGGGGCATGGGGGATGGATTGCTCCCCTCCCATTGCACTTATACTAGGACTGTTCTTTGCGCTTGTCAGCCCTACCAAACCCCAATCTCTTTTCTCCGTGGCCACCGTCAGCAAGTTTTACCCTAAGTGGAAAAAACCTCCTAGTCATGCCTCTAATGGGCCCCAAAGGCTAGGCTACTTTGAGTGACCAGGTCCTCCTGCCCCCTGCCTCTTGATCATTTTGCTGCTTATAGCTCTTCCCCTCAAGGGGAGAATCAAAAGAGATGGAAGTGACAGTGACAGTCTGGATCAGTGATAGACCTTGCAGTGTGACCCTGGCTAAGTCCCTTCCATCTCCCTGCTTCAGTTTCCTCATCCATAAAATGAGGGAATTGGACTTGGCAATTTGTCCAACACCCTTTCTAGGGTTAAGGTCCTATGAGTCTAAATTTGAAACATAAGGCAGAAATAAGGATTTCATCCATCTCTCTGCCCTCCCTCTCTGGTTCCTAACTGCAGGCTGCCTTATATCCCATAGTTTGTTCTCAGTCTTAAATTGGGCTGCCAGAGTTGAGGAAGCAGCTGGCCTTCCAAGCAGTCCCCCCTCTCTGCAGGCCCCTAGGCTATTGCCCAGTTGTGTTATCAGGGCAGGCTCTACGTCACCCTAGGAATTTCAGAAGAAAGAGAAAAGGGCTGTGGAATTGTGTACCACTGAGTGAGCAGGGTGTAAATGAGGGAAAAGGAGAAAATGGGGGTGGGGGTGAATGGTGGGACTCATTGGCTGCCAAATACTGACCTTGAGAGAGAACAGGCTTAGGGAACAGACGGATGGTCAGGTTTCAGGACCTGAATGTACTTCAGCTTGACCTCTTTTCTTCGGTGGGAATGTCAACGTTATTCATAATTGACAGTGTGTGTGTGTGGGGGTGGTGGTAGTGGTGGTGTTCAGTGTTTGTACTGAGGGGAAAACTGGAGATTCATATTTAGGATGGAAGAGGAGGAGCTGAGAACATTTCCTCCATCCACCAATTTCACCCTCTATTGTCAAAACAGAAAACAAATCCAATTTAGCCTTCCAGATTAAGCACCTATTGTGTGCCAAACCCTGTGTTAGGCTCTGGAAGATATGTATGTGTGTGTGTGTGTGTACATATATATATATATATAAATATATATATGTGTGTGTATGTGTATGTATGTATATATATAGAGAGAGTTGGTTTTATCAGTAGTAGTATTATTACTACAAATATAATAACTCCTAAAGCAGGTGCTAGGAACCTAGAGATCCTGGCTAGATTTCAGGGGATACATGAACTTGATGGGAAAAAAAAGTTACATCTTTACTTTTACTAACCTCTAACTGAAATTTAGCATTTATTTCCCTCAGTTAGGAATGTAGTCAACAAATGCAAGCAGTATTAAGCTTCACGAGACTGCCAAGGGGACGGTGATAAGAGTTTCAGAATCCCTGCTCTAGTGGCAGCACATAGCCCACTAGGACTGGAGTCAAGAAGACCCAAGTTCAAATCCTATCTCACACTTATAGGCTATGTGACCCTGGACAAGTCACTTCACCTCTTTGGGTTTTAGTTTCTTCATCTGTAAAATAAGGGAATTGGGTTCACTGGCTTGTAAGGTTCCTTCCAGCTCTAAATCTCTGTGAAAAATATCCTGGAGGACAACCAATAAATTGTACTGGAATCAAATCATCTTCACAGACAGAACAGTTGCTCACAATTGCCCCATCATAACATAGATCCATAAAAATTCAAAAGCAATGTTTTAGATTGCTGTCGCCATCTCAAATGGTCATATTCTCCAATCTACATGGAACCCAAAGCTTTAGAAATATAGAGACTCAGCCAAGGAGATCTAAGCATGGGAGAACAGTACAAGGAGCATCCTATTGATGCTGGCCTCTCTGCTGCTGAGGAAGCTTTCGGTGAGCCTCCAAAAGATTAGCTCATGTCCTAACACTTGTATTCACCTGTGCAATAGTAGGTAGAAAATTAAATATAAAGGAATAAAAGCACAACCCCACCTTGTCCCCGGACCATTTCTATTTGACCTCTATCAAAGAAGTAAGAATGAGAAGATGACAATAACAATGAAAACAAGGGTTCATTATCTCACTTTATCCTCAGAACAAATCTGTGAGGGGGGTGATACAATTGTTCTGCCTTTTATGATGAAGAAACTGAGGTTCTCGGAGGTTAAGACTTGGCCAGGGTCATCTGACTAGCAATAATGATCATAGCTAATACTGAGCCAGTCACTGTGCTAAGTGCTTCACAATTATCATCTCATTTGATCTTCATAACAACGCTGAGAGGTAGGTGCTATTATTGCTATTTCCATTTTACAGATGAGGAAACTGAGGCAAGCTGAGGGTAAGTGACTTGGCCAGGGTCAAATGAGTAGGAAATGTCTAAGGCTGGTTTGGAACCCAGGTTTACCTGACACCAGATCCAAGTTTATATTAGTGTAAGGGGTGTATGGGTGTGACCCATACCCTAGGGTTGTATCCTAGGGTTGTTGGAAGGATAAAATGAGATAATGTTTGTAAAGCACTTTTTGAATCTTAAAATGCTTTCATGGGAAGTTTGGGATTATTAAAAGAATCTTGAAATTTTCAGAAGGCAACCCAACCTGCAAATGTTTGTTATTATTATTATTATTAGGAGGAGGAGTAGTAGTAGAAGGGGTAATAGTAGCAGCAGTAGTGGTGGTGGTAGAAGTGATAGTGGTAGTAGTAGTAGTAGAAGTGGTAATAGTAGCAGCAGTACTGGTGGTGATGGTGGTGGTGGTAGAAGTGATAGTAGTGATAGTAGTAGTAGTAGTAGTAGTAGTAGCAGCAGCAGTGATGGTGGTAGTACTACTGGTGGTGGTGGTAGTAGAAGTGGTGGTAGTAGTAGTAGAAGAAGGAGGAGAAGCAGCAGCAACATGTACTGGATTTGTATTTTGGAAGAACTAGGTTCAAGAGACACCTAAGATACTGGGTAACCTGGGGCAAGTCACTTCTCAGTGCTGCAGTCAATTCCCTAGAACTCAGAAATGCTGTGGTGGAGAGAATTCCCACACTAGCAAGATCACTGATCCTTAAGCTGTTTTAACATTCTCTGCAAGGGAAGCAAGAAGGGGACCCAGTGACTGGCTCTTATTTATGGTCCTAGGACTTGCCTGGCTAAATTAGGAGAGGTTCCTCATTAGGAAGACATATTTCCCATTCTCAGCAACTCTGGAAGAACTACCAAACTGAATTCTACCCTGTAAAAATTGTGGATCCTTTAAGTTGTGAAGTATAAGGAGAAAACCCAGTGCCAAATGAGGATGAGACCATTTACAGCTGTCTGGTGAGGGGAGAGGGGAAAGGGTTTCAAGGAAGGATCATGTAGGATTTCAATCCTGGAGATCATCTAGCCAATCTTCTCATTTTACAACTGGGGAAATCAAGGGCCCCCTCCCCCAAAGTTAGCTGGTACCTAGTACCATGCTATGTAGCTGGTATCAACCATATCTTTATGGAGACACAAAGACAAAGGCAATAAGTAGCTAAGAGGGAATCTGACCCAAATTCAGGGCTTTGGAAAGCTTCTTGGGGGAGGGAGTATTTGATCTAGACTTTGGGGGTGGGTTACAGGGGTGGGGAACCTGTGGCCTTGTAAGTCCTTGGGTGTAGCCTTTTGGCTGAGTTCAAGTTTTACAGAACAAATCCTTTTATTAAGGGGATTTGTTCTGTGAAGTCTGGATTCTGGTTCCCCACACCTGGAGGATGTCAACAGACTTTAGTTAGAGCATAACTTAATGTTTCTTTGATGGATAAGGAGTTTTAAGAGCCATTCTCTGATTGACAGATGGTCAAAGGGGATGAATTGGCAGTTTTCAGAGGAAGAAATGCAAGCCATATGAAAAAACACTTTTAAATCACTAATAATTAGAAAAAATGAAAATTAAAACTACTCTGAGGTTCTACTTCACAACCATTAAATAGGTAAAGTTTTCAAAAAAAGAAAAATGATAAATGCTGGAGAGGTTGTGGGAAAACAGGTACATTAATGTACTGTTGGCAGAGCTGTGAAATTTGTGGTCAATGAACTTTCAAGCCACCTGATCATCATTCTGAACATCAGCTCCCATTATAAGCTCCATTAGCTTAGAGTTAGACCATGGCTTAGAATTCTGCACATAGGAGCTGAATAAATATGCTTGAATGACTTACATTGTACTCTTAGATGTAGATTCAGCAATCAGCAAGTAATTATTAATCACCTACTATGCACCAGGAACTGGGCAAGTCCCTGGGGAGACAAAGACAAAGAGAGACATTTCTTCCCTCAGGAAACTTACATCCTATTTGGGGGGTATGGTACATTCATAGCTAAATAGATACAAAACTTACAGTATCTTTCCCATAATGCAGATCACACACCATTTCTGCCTGCCCATCTGGTGGAACTGTCCATGTTCTGCATCAGTTTTACCACAGAGGGGCTACTCACTATTCGGGAAGACCTTCCTCACTTTCTCCTTGGAGTGGAGCAGAGCAGAATATGTATTCACTCGACATCCCCTAGGTCCTTGACACACACAGCTAGCTTATCTTCTCTATCACACAATTTCCTTGACGGCCTCTTTTATTCCTCTTCATCTTTGAAGTATCCACAGGGTATTCCAAATATCTTAGGACAGTTCTAAGCTTAAGTAATGTGATATTTAAAAAGTCCAAGTGTAATTTCTGGGTAATTAGTCATTTTATTAACAGTGCTAGCACATTACTAATAAAATGGATCAGTGATACTCTCAAATGCCAATATGCCTTTGGAAAAGTGGGTGTTATTGAGGATCGAAATGAATTTTGATTGGTTAACAATTAATAAGAAGAGTGAATATTACAATGAGGTAGACCTATTCTAATGAGGGACTGAGGGATGTGACTTTGATTAAGTCATTTGCTTCTAAATTGCCCAGGCTTGGGCAATCTAATCGAAGAATTTAACTTGGGTAGAGCACAATGAGCTTCTCCACCTGGGTGGGGTCTGAACCAGACTGGGGAGAAAGTTAATTTGGTCTCATTATCAGCAATGCTCTTCAGAGACTACTGGCTTCGGAAAAAATCCTGGTCCTAATTCAAATAATTGATTATTAACATGAGAGAGAGAATTATTTCTCTCACTAGCTCTAAGACTTACAGAAGATGAGGCATATTGCAACCTGTTCATATTGTGAGCCTTCTGTGTGACAGTCATTTTTAATTCTTCAAAGACTGTTGTGTCCTATGCTTCACTGCCATACAACAGTGGAATGTTATTTCAAAGACAGATCTTTTATGGAAAACTTGGGATCATTTAAAGAGTTTCACATCTCTGGCACCAATTACCATTCTAGAGACTTAAGAGAATTTCCTCTTGGGTTAGACAGAGGGACAGTCTCTTATGGCTGAGTTGTTGAGCAAGCCCAAATGGTGTCCTATCTACATCTCCTATTACTTCATCAAGTACAGGTTTCTATTGTATATGGTACAACTTTACTAAATGCCCATTGAAAGAAGGCAGAAATGTGGCCTGAGATATTGTAGAAGAATTTTTAGCCAAAAGGACTGAAACAAAAATTAAATTTTCTCATTAACCAGATGATTCAGCTTTCTTTCTTCTCTCCAGTTTTTACCCCCAGGAATTTATTTCCTCTTAGACTTTCAAGCCCTAGATTGTAGGATAATGGGTTGAAAATATGTTGAAAGGTAGCTTTTTACAGATCACTTACCAACCCTTCTCATTTTATAGGTGAGGAAACTGAAGTCCCTAGAGATTAATTGATTCGTCCAAGGTCACATAGTGGAAGACTTTGGATTCAAATCCACACATCTGATTCCAAATCCAGTTCTTTCCTATAGACTATTACTGTAGGTTAAAATGAGGAATGGAAGAAAGTGAGGAGAGTGAACTGCCAAGTTAGGCTTTGGTCAGTGATTAGAAGTGAGTGGTGATGATGAATATTGGGGTTAGATTCTTGGAGGTTTCAAGCCTGGCATCATTAACAGCAACAGGGATCTTTGGAGGAAGGATAGGTTTGGGGGTATAAAGGGAAGTTGTGAGGTCAGTTTGAACATGCCGAATCCAGGTGGAGGGACAGATGGCTCATGCCCAATTTATGTGCAACAGGCAGTTGGAGACCAGGGTCTGGAGATGGAAGACTGGATAGACAGGGGTGGAGAGACATTTGGAAGTCAGTGATTGAAGATGAAGCAATGGGATGGATGAATTTTCCGAGGGAGAATATAGAGGGATTACGGAAGTGGGCTAAGTGTAGTTTTGTGGGAAGCCTGTCCTTAAGGATCTAGAAGAGAAATCTGAAAGCTACCTGCAAAAGGGCTCTTCCTTTCCAGAGAGAGGTTGGGATCCCTGGACTGGTCAAATCAATAACCTTTTTTTGGTTCTTAATTCATCCAACTGTACTGAAAGCCAGTTTCATAAACCCTCTCCTTAACAGGTTCATCTTGTTTTTATAAGACAATTGCAGCTTTGTGGCACCGACCCAGAAGGCAGTAGTAGCTCAACTTCTGCCCAGAGTGCTTTCAACATGTCCTGTCTGGGATCTTCCCAGGAGTCATCCCTTGGGAAAAATCTGCAGGAGAAGGATCGAAGTGGGTAAAGGTGAAAAGTGGGGAGGGTAGTATATAAAAGGAAGGGGTATGACCTCACTTCTATAGCCCTGAGTTTTCCCGACCCGGTAGGGCTCTTAAGAACTCAGAGGCGCCGAGGTAGGGGAGCCAGGGGTCCGGGACAGTGGCTCCGGGACGCAGTGAGAGCCTCTTTCCAGCAGAGGGACAGGAGGAGCCCTGGGCACCCTCTCATATTTCCTGTTGGCAGGGCCGGGTTCCCAGCCCAGGTAGCGGCTGCAAGGGAGGGAAGGGCCACAGAGCCAAGCCAGCTTTGCGCAGCGCGGAGTCCTTACCCTTCGAGGCGCAGGTAGGGTGCCCTGGGCCTATCCGGCCGCGAGACGGACGGAGGAGGGAGTGGGCGAAAAGCGGGGGTGCGCTTCTACGGCCCAGGCTCGAAGCGGGGGCTGGGGGGGGGGGAATGGCGCGCACAGTCAGAGCGCCAGAGGTGCGGCCGGGCTCTCCAGACACCGGCAAGGGCAGCGGCTCCGGGCCCCTCTACTCCTCCGCGCCCTCGCCGCTGAACTGGCGCGCTGCCAGGCTGGGCGCCCCAGAGCCCGCGAAGCATCTGGTCCCCGGGGAGGGTCCCTCCATGTTGCCCACACTCAGCTGTTTGATGGGGGATGCGCGGCGCAGGGTGGCCGGGGAGCCGTGGGGCGAGGTGCGGCTCCGAGCTGGGGAGGGTGGCACGCACTGGTTGGGGGCAGGGGGCTTCGGACCAAGGAGCCTCGGGTCGGGTGGGGGGCGCTGGATTGGGGGGGCGGGGTCCAGGGCTGGGGCCGCGGCTGGAGTCCTTGCCTCCGGCCAGGGCGGCTCCGCTCCTCCTCCTCCTCCCCTCCCCCCCTCCTCCTTTTTCTTCTCCTCCTCCTTCCTCTCCTCCCCTTTCTGGTTTTCCTTCTCCTTCGGCCCTCACTGCCTCCCGCCTTCCTCTGATCAGACGGCATGGCCCAATCGCTGGAGCCCGGTAAGTGATGGTGGCGAGGCTGGGGGGTAGGAGGGAGGAAGGAAGGAGGCGCGGGATGGGAGGCCGACCTTGAGGTGGAGCAGCTCTGCCGGACCGAGAGAGGGCTGAAGAACCCTCTGCTGTCGTATCTCTCTTGGCTAGTCCCATAGTCCCGACTGAGAGTGAGTGGGGTGGCAGTGGGAGTTACCCGGGTTAGAACTGCCTAAGGTCAGGGTTTGGGTGCGGGGCGGCTCCACAAAGTGGAGCTTCCATCCCCTTCCCGTCCGCTCTCCAGGCCCTTCCCACAGCCTAGGCGGTTTTAGCCGAGATCCTGCGGCTAGACGCGCCCCGCCCCTTTCCCTCCGCAGGCCGCTGCACCTGCGGGGTCTGGGGCTAAGTAATATGTAGGCCCCCTGAGAGGTCTGCCAGATGCAGGGAAACCACGGTTGCCAGGCACTCATCAGTGCCTTGTGTAAATGCTGTGAGATCTTGATCTGGTTTAAGTAAGCTCAAGTTTGGAGTTGTCTTAGAAGAGGCCAGATTGAGATGGTGTAGATGTAAGCTTAACTCAGAGGCCGGGTCATGGACCAAATGGCCTCTTCTTTACTTGCGTTTGGGTGTGGGTAGAGTCCTTCATCTCTCCCCTAGACATCCTGGACAGTCACAGATTCACAGTTTTGAATATCTCGTTGGCGTTTTTTGTCCACAACCCTCTATAGCACCTTGACTCCTGCCCTGGACATAGTTGAGTTCAATGGGAATTCTGAGAGCCGGAGGAAGCTGGCCCTGAGATCCTAAGGAAGCTGGCCCTGAGCTGTTGTTGACTAAGTCTTGCTTTTTACAAGCTCAGAACCCCTGGTGCGATTTGGAAGCCTGGCCTCTGCTTACCATTAAACAAGTCTGGGGAATTGAAGAGAAACGGAGGCCTTGGGAGGGTTTTCAGAACTGAGAGTCTTCGTGGATCTTGTTTGACGCTAAGATGACTAGCTTAGGGTTATCTCCATGTGATGGATCCTAGATCTCTTAAGGGCTAGTTGGTCCACCTTTCTCTGCCTGGCCTCCCTCCCTCCTCCCCCCTTTTACTGAGTTTGAGTTCCAGCCAGACGCTTGGTGGGATTTGCCCAGGGTTACTTAGGCACTGACTGACCAAAGCGGGATTGGAACCCAAATACTCAGACTCCAAATTCAGTACTCTTTTCTCCTGTGAGCTGGCAGGCTTCCTTACACATAACACACACTTAATAAATGTGTGGTATTCATTTGAAACAGAGATGAGGCAGTTGAGTTCACTGGAGGATAAATTCCTCCCTTGCCCTCCAAGTGTTAATGCTGGGAGGTAATTAAGTTATTAAAATGTGCTGCTGAGTGCCTTTGTCAGGAGTCACCCTGTGGAGTGCATGGGACTGAGCATAACTGACATACTCAGGCTAGAAAGGACAGTGAGGAAGGGGCTTGACCCCGAGTGAGACCAGCATGGTGTTGGTGAGGCTAGCCAGGGTGCCTTTCTAAAAATGATGGGGTATCTGGGTCACTCTGACACCCAGCTTTCAGGACCTGAATAATGTTAGGCAGGGCCTTTCTGCCTCATTCCCAAGCAGCAGCTTCCATAGATAAAGGAAGGGGACAGTAGTTAAGTCACTTCCTGTGACTTAACCACTGTCTGTTTTCTCAATCTATCCAAGTCTACTAGATCCCTGTTAAAGGTTACTCACTAACTCTTCGTAATGGAAGGGGAAATCCAACCTTTAGAGCTTTAAGAGGTCATTCCTATTCCTTTGAAACTGATTTCCCACTCTCCTTCTTCCCCTTTAGACTAAATTTCTCCCTGTTACCTCTTGGGTTCCTGGCAGCTGTGCTTCTCCCAACATCTGGCTTCTCTGCCCCTCTCAATCGAAACTCTCTCCTTCTCTGTCTCTTCTGCAAAATGAATGGCTGCCTGGCCTGCAAGATCTCACCCCCCGAGTTCATAACAAGCAAGAGCTGTCCAACAGTGGAATGAGCTTCCTTGTTAGATACTGAGCTCTCCAACACTGGAGATACTTAAATGCTTCCGTGCTGTGCAAACTCCTTCTGGGCAGGGGAGCCTCATTTTTGTCTTTGCATCCCCAGGGCCTAAAACAGGGAAGATCCTCAAACATACTTGTTGCTTTAGGCGAGATTAATCCCTTAGGTGCTATCGACAACTGACATTTTTATAACGCTAATGTTGGTAAATTTCTTTACATTCATCATCACTACATCAGCCTCACAACAACACTGATAGGTACAGGCTCTGGGAAAACCCCTTGAACTCTTGATTGAATTACTAGCCCTCCCTTGTCCATCTACTTCCCACCCTTGAACCTATCAAAATATCTATACCCAAATCTGTTACCTTGAACTAGCCTAGTCCTCCATTGTCTGTCATCTCCAGGGAGCCTTCAGCTATTTCCCACCCTTAATCACTCATTACTGGAGTCTGACCTCATTGACTCCTTCTGAAGACCCTCCCCTAACCCCTCCTCTAGAGCACTCCTAGATTCCTCCCACAACCTTTCTGTATATAAGACCCCATCTTGCCTTTGGAGTCTAACCCTAACTCTAACCCTAGACCTCAAAATACCAACACGGCCGAAAGAATTTGACTCAAATCTTCTCTCAGCCAAAGAAAAGTAAAGTTTATTAAAAGTTGACCATAATGTGTGGACTCTTAAGGAGCCTTGGTATCTGTAAGGCTTGTATTGGACACAGCAAGTCTGTGCTAGAAAATTCTATGGCACTCTCACCACATGGAGGCAAGATGGGGTCTTATATACAGAAAGGTTGTGGGAGGAATCTAGGGGGTGGTCTAGAAGAGGAGTTTGGGGAGGGTCTTCAGGAGGAGTTAATGAGGTCAGACTCCAATAATGAGTGATTAAGGGTGGGAAATAGCTGAAGGCTACCTGGAGATGACAGACAATGGAAGGCTAGGCTAGTAAGAGATTTGGGCCTAGCCATAATGAAAGTCTTATGGCCTCAGGCAAATGCCTCATCCATTGGGAAGATTCAATCAGAGCTCAAGGGGGTTCCCAGAGCCTTCACCTCTTCAGCCCCAAGAGGTATGTAGGTACTAGTTAGCATCCCCAATTTTTTGTTCTGGTCCTTTTTTTAGTCATGTCCCACTCATTGTGACCCCATTTGGGGTTTTCTTGGCAGAGATACTAGAGTGCTTTGCCATTTCCTTCTCCAGCTCATTTTACAGATTAAGAAACTGAGGCAAACAGGGCGGAGCAACTTGCCCAGGATCACATAGGTAGTAAGAGTTTGAGGCTGGTGCTCTATCTACTGTACCACCTAGCTGCCCCCATCAGCCCCAAAGTACAGATAAATTACATGGAGGTTCAGATAGGTTATATATATATATATATTTTTTGCCTATTTCCAAATAGCCAGAAAAGGAACTACTCCAGTTATTCTCATAATTCCTGTTTTACAGATGAATTGAGGCTCAGATAGTATGGGCTCTGCCATTGCCACTTAGCTAGAAAAAACCAGTCAGATTTTGAAGCTCAGACTTCTCTATTCCAAGTCTGGCATTTAACTCACTTTGTTTCAATACCTACCTCTCCATGTGTCAAGCTCCCGGAATCTTTTTGCCCTACTGTTCCTTCCTCCTTGGGGCAAGGAAAGTTCCTAATGATATAGTACAAGATTCTATTGGGCAAAACTTAAGGGCTGAGACTCATTTAGTCATTCAACAAATATTTAATTAAGCACTTCTGATACACTAGGCTTCATACAAAGGCAAAAACAACAAACATCAAACAAAACCCTCAAAGACCTTAGATTCTGTTCGGAGGTAAGAACCTGTTCACAGAAAAGAGAAGGGAAAAGGGCACCAGCCGGACCAAGAAGAAGGGTATTTCAATGTACTGGCAAAGGAGGTGAGGGCTTGAAGTAGGTTTTTGACCCTAGGATTGGATGGATATATAGATAGACAGACAGATAGATAGATAGACAGATAGAATGGACCAAGGGAAGTTGTAGAGAATCTACAAGCCTTGCCAAGTGATTGGCTACCAGGGTGTGTTTTTTTTCTTATTACATATTTTATTTTTCCCCCAATTATGTGTAAAAACAATTTTAACATTTTTTTCAAACTTTGAGTTCCAGATTCTCTCCCCCCCCCCCAGCCAGTGAGAAGGGAAGCAATTTGACATAGGTTATACATGTGTCTTCATGCAAAATACATTTCCACGTAAGTCATTCTGTGAAAGAAGACAGACAAAAAAGTTCAAGAAAAGAAGAAAGTAAAGTCTGCATTCAGGCTTTCTCTGGAGTTGGACAGCACCTTTCATCATAAGTCCTACAGAACTGTCTTGGATCATTGTTATTGCTGAGAATAGTTAAGTTATTCATTGTAGATCATCATACGATATTGCTGTTACTGTGTGCAATGTTCTCCTGGTTCTGGTCCTTTTACTTTGCATCAGTTCATATAAGTCTATCCATGTTTTTCTGAGAGCATCCTGCTTATACTTTCTTAAAGCCCAGTAGTATTCCATCACAATCATATATAACTTGTTCAGCCATTCCCCAACTGATAATTATTCCCTCAATTTCCAATTCTTTGCCCTCAGAAAAGTGCTGCTATAAATATATTTTTACACATAGATCCTTTTCCTTTTTAAAAAAACCTTTTTGGGATATGGACCTAGTAATGGTATTGCTTGGTCAAAGGGTATGTGTGGTTTTTATAGCCCTTTGGGCATAGTTACAAATTGCCCTCCAGAATGGTTGAATCAGCATACAATTTCACCAACAGTACATTAGTGTTTTAATTTTCCCACATCCCCTCCAACATTTGTCATTTTCCTTTTTGGTTAGATCAGCCAATCTGACATGTGTGAGGTAGTTGCTCAGAGTTGTTTTAATTTGCATTTCTCTCATCAATAGTGATTTAGAGCATTTTTTTATGTGACTATAGATAGCTTTGATTACTTTGTCTGAAAACTGCTTGTTCATATCCTTTGACCATTAATCAGTTGAAGACTGGTTCTTATTTCTCTAAATTTGACTCAGTTTTCTATATATTTGAGAAATGAAGTCTTTATCAGAGAAATCCACTGTAAAATTTTTTTTCACAGTAATGGTTACCAGCTATATATTTCCTTCCATCCTGTTTTCCCTATTTATCCTACTCTTTCTCTCCTTTTACCCTATCCATTCTCAAAAGTGTTTTGCTTCTGACTTTTACTTCCCCCAAACTGCCCTCCCTTCTATCCTGCCCCCTCCCCTTCCTCTTATTCCCTTCCCTTCCTCTTTCCTGTACAATAAGATATATTTCTACACTCAACTGAATGTGTGTATTATTCCCTCCCCTACTGAGATGAAGCTCAGATAGGTTATATGTTTTGCCCATTTCCAAATAGCCAGAAAAGGAGCTACTACAGTTATTCTTATTCCTCCCCCATTTTTCTACTGGGACGTGATGGAGGGAAGGATGGCTCCTATCCCTTCCCCCTCTCCCTCCTTCCTTTACCTGATGGCTAATAGAAACATGGCTCTTTGCTTTTTAGTGAAATTCCTGGATCCAGAAGTGTGGTCCCAGGAGGGGCAATTTCAGGAAAGGAACAGCTTCTGTTTATTTTTTGCTTCATGTTTAAAATCTGTTTCTTTGTCCTCTTGCCTGGGCATTCTAGGGCTTCAGAGGCCAGAGTGACATAGCATAGTGTACCTAAGCCAGTGGTCCATGTGATATGGACTATGGGAGGAGTGAGGAGCTTCCTCTTTTTTTTCTAGGAGAGGTTATACATGAACCCTATTCACCCCTAGAGGGAGAGTAGGTTAGGGGACTAGGATGTCAATATATCTCTTAACTGCCTTTTGGAGGTCGGTGCAATCAAGGTGTCACTTGGGACATATTCGGGGTATATTTCTTCCTTTAGCTGTGACTCAGTGCCAGGCCTGGAGTCAGGAAGACTGACCCGAGTTTAAATCCAGCCTCAGACACTTACTAGCTGTGTGACCCTGGGCAAGTCACTTAACCTGTCTGCCTCAGTTTCCTAGCCTGTAAAATGAGCTGGAGAAGGAAATGGCAAACCACTCCAGTATCTCTGCCAAGAAAACCCTAAATGGGGTAACGAAGAGTCAGGCACAACTGAAGCAACAACAGCATATAGAAGCAGTAAGGTAGCTATTGCTTACTGTAACTTCCGTCTCTAACATCCTTCTCCTTACCTCCCCCCCCCCCCATCAGAATGGCCTTACTAGAGTGACAAAGTGTGAGGTGCAGATTAG
>CM053583.1:44122670-44149138 GCA_028627135.1 Pseudochirops cupreus | reverse complement strand
TATTTTGTCTCATAGCAACAACCTTGGAAGATAGTTGCTATTATAATTATACCCATTTTATAATGGAAGAAACTGAAGCAGATAGATTAAGTGACTTGCCCAGGATCACACAGCTAGTAAGTGTCTGAGGCTGGATTTGAACTCAGGTCTTCCTGATGATCCACTGAATCACCCAATTAAGACACCTAACCTCCCTGGATCTGTTTCTTCCTCTGTGAAATAAAGTGATCTCTAAGATCTCTTCAAGCTTTAAACCTATGGTCCTTTAATAGGTAGATTTATTATCAAAACAGGAAATCATAGACTCAGCTGGAAGATGGATCCTGATTCTCCCCGTTGTTATCAGTGCCCCTTTCCCCCAAATGGTTTTGGATTTGCTTGGGTATATTTGTTTTTAATTCTCTGTCTACACAGAAGCTTCTTCAAGGGACAGTCTTTGTGTTCCTATCACTTGGCACAATAGTAGGAATTTAGTAAATCATTGTTCAATGAATGAGCGAATGAATGAATGGATAGGATGAATGAATGAATGAATGAATGAAGATGCACAACTTTGATGCTGCTCCTTCTCAGTCAAATAATTATTAAGGACCTATTTTGTGGCAAGTACTGGGAGTACAAAAAAAAATGCAAAACCCGCCTTCGAGGAGCTCACAGTCTAATGGGGACAGGCCACATGAAATACCTATGTACAAACCAGCCCTCTATGGGATTAACTGGAGATGATCAACAGAGGAAAATCCCCCCAATTAGGGGGGAATGGGGAAAGCCTTCCTGTAGATTCTACAAAGGTGTCAGACTCACCCAGCAAGACTCCCAAGTGTGGCAGAACCAGGTTAAAATTTAATTGGGAAATGTTTAATAAAATAAATAAAAATGCGATATGATACAGATGATGTTCATTTGTAGTTTTCTAAGTCATTGTGTTGCCTGCAAGGATCCGTTTATATTTTAGTTTGATGTCACTGCTGTAAAGATGGGATTTTACTTGGTACTTGAAGGAAACCAGGAAAGTCAAGAGATGTCAATGAAGAGGAAGGAGGGCTTGGGGGACAGCCAGCCAGTTGTCAAGGGTGATGGATAGAGTGTTGGATTTGGAATCCCGGAAGAGCTAAGTTCAAATCCTTCTTCAGATATTTAATAATGGAGTGACCTTGGGCAAGATACTTATCTTCTCCTAGCCTCAATTTTCTTGCCTGTAAAATGGCAGTATCTGACTTAGTGGGTGAGATAGCAGACGGAAAAATGCTTGGCAAACCCGTAAGTGCTGTGATTATTTGGGCACCCCTGTCATAAATAAGTTTCTGAAACTGAGGAGGGCGGGTGGGCGCTTTAAAAAGGAAAGATATGGAAAGCAGATCTCTGGGATAACTTTTTCTGCATTTTGTAGCTCCTGGTTTTCTGTGCTCTTTTTAGGGGCAGAAAAAGAATCCAGGACCACAGTTAGAGATGTTTGCCTTTTAAAAGCAGACATGTGGGCATGATTCTAATACTGTATTTTTTTTTTCAATGTTGCTGCTTGCTGCCTGACAGCTACACCCAAAGGCTCTTACATTTCTGTGGCTGTCACCTTAGCTGTGAATTTTTCTTCTTCATAAACATGTTAATTAGAATAAAGGCTTATCTACTGATTGCTAACTCCATGGACTGCACTCTAGGAAAATTCCTAGAAATGGAGACCCAGAGAGGGGAAAGGTCTAGACTCTAGAGGCTAGATTAAAGCTATACAGTGGGTATTGAGGATGAGAGAATCCAATTTATAGCTGGAAGGGACCCCTTCATGTTATAGCAGAGGAAATTGAGGCCTAGAAATGGGTAAGTGACTTGACTAAGGTCACATAAAAAGTGTTAGAGCCAAAACGAAAAGCCATGTTCTCTGACTCCAAATCCAGGGCTTTATTTCCTGCACTGATAACTTGAAAAGTTTCTTAGGTTTCTAAGTATCAGGAGAGGCTGATAGGTGACTCAGCGGATAGAGCACAGGGCTTAGAGTCAGGAAGACCTGAGTTCAGATCCAGCCTCAGACACTTACTAGCTATGTGACCATGGGCTAGTTTGCCTCAGTTTCCTCATTTGTAAAATGAGCTTGAGAAGGAAATGGCAAACCACTCCAGTATCTCTGCCAAGAAGACTCCAAATGGGGTCATGAAGAGTTGGATATGACTAAAACAACTCAACAACAGCGAAAGGTATCAGGACTATTGTCTGATCTTGGGTTCCCTCCAGCAATCCCAACAGCAGGAAAAGCGAGAATGAATTCCTCTCCCAGACCTTTTGTCTATACCAATGATTACTTAGCCCCTTTCCAGCCTTCTGACACCTATTCCCTCAACACATAGTCTTTGATCCAATGATACTGGCCTCTAGGCAATTCCACAAACTAGACTCCATCTCTTGGCTTAGGGCATTTTCTCTGGCTCTCTCCTGTGCCTGGAATGCTCTCACTCATCCACTCTGACAGCTGAATTCTCTGGCTTCTTTTAAGTCCCACCTAAAATCTCACCTACAGAAAGCCCCAATCCCATTTAATTCCAGTGCCTTCTCTTGGTTAATTTTTGTCTACAGCCTGTTTTGTATAGATTTGTTTACTTGTTGTCTCATTGGATTGTAAAATCCTTGAGGGCAAGCACTGTCTCTGGCCTCTTTTTGCATCTTTAATGATTCCCACTGTGCCTGGCACATAATTGGCACTTAATAGTTATTGAATTGAATTCAATTACCAAAAAGTACCTTTGTGGGGCAGTGCTTGGCACCGTGCCTGGCATATGGTGGTACTTGATAAATGTTTACTAAGCAGTAGAGAGATCGCTTCACTTGGAGCCACAGGACCTAGAATCAAATCCTGGCTCTGCCACTTAGTCTGATCTTAGATAAGTCATTTAACTTTCCTGAGCCTTATTTTTCTTATCTGTAAAATGAGGGGGTTGAACTGAATGGCCTCTTTCTATGACGTTGCATCATCTAAATTATCATGTGAATAAACAGAACACCTCCTCCTCCCCCACTTCCCAGTTGCTTGTTGTCTTCCAATCCAACTGTTTCTGAAACAGCTGGGAGAGCCCTATGACAGTAATCTCTTGGTGGTGGATGAAGCAAGGCAGAAGCATGAGGATCACATATACGCCCTCTAATCCTGCTGCATGTTTTCGAAAATGATTATGTGAGCTCTGAACAGAGGCCTCTTGATTGGAGGTGACTCAGGCTACAGGCAGTGCTGAGGCTGGGGCTTCCTTAGTAAACACCTGACACCTCCCTTTCTTCCCATTCCTGTGTTTCCTCCCCTTCCCCAATGGTTGCTCCCTTGGATGCCAGCTGCACACCACAGAACCAGCTGGCCACTAGCTTGTTTTAACAAAGACCCTGGAGTCATTTATGTCAACAAGGTTTGGTACAGTGCTTCCCCTTTGCTCTTTCAGGCCAGTTCTCTGCTTCAAAGGCAGGCAAAGATTGGGGTTTAAGCACCAAGAGGGTGATTTGAATCAGATTGCTGAGTTAAATTAAGGAAAAATGGGAGGCAGTGTGGTGTAGTGGATAGAGAGCTTGTCACCAAGTCAGGAAGACCCGGGTTTGAGTTCCACCTTTGATACATTTTTGCTGGTTGATTGACCCTGAGCAAATAATTTAGTCAGTCAACAAATGTTTATTAAGTGCTGTGTGCTAGGCTCTGTCTTAAGGATAGGGCATACAAATAAAGGCTAAAAGAAAAAGTCCCTTCCCTCAAAGAATTCACATTCTAATGAGGAGACCCCATCCAAATAACTGCATACATCCAAGAAATATGCAATGTAAATGGGAGGTAATCTCCTAGGGAAGATGTTACCAGTGGAGAGGGATGGGAAGGGTGTTTTGAAGAAGGTATCATTTAAGCTGAGTCTTGAAGGAAGCCAAGAGTTGGGGACAAGAAGGGAGAACATTCCAGGCCCGGGGGACAGCCAGTGAAAATGTCAGCAGTTCAGAGATGGAATATTTTGTTTGAGAAACCTGAAGGAGGCTAGGGTCCCTGGATCAACTGAATACATGGAGGAAAGTAAAGTGTAGGAAAATTGCAAAGGTAGTCAGGGACTGTGATAACAGGAGCTTTAAATGTCAAATAAAAGATTTTATATTTGATCTTGGAGATATTAGGGAACGATTGGAGTTTATTGAGGGGAGGAGGTGGTGACATGGTCAGACTTGAGGTTTTGCTTTAGGAAAAGCACTTTGGCAGCTGAGTGGAGGATAGATTGAAGTGGGGAGAGATTTGTGGCAAGGAGCCTAACCAGCAAGTGATGAGGACCCATACTAAGATCGTATGGCTGTTTGAGTGGAGAGAAGGCATGTATAAGATTTGTGTTGTGAAGGTAAAAATAAGATTGGATATTTGGAGTGTGTGTGAAGTTGGGGTTGACATGGAGGTTCCAAACCTGAGTAACTAGGTATATTGATGGTGGTGGCCTTGGCAGTAAATGAGTTTTGAAAGGGGAAGGTTTTGGGGGAAAGAGACTAAGTTATGTTTTGTCCATGTTTGAGTTTGAGATGCCTACAGGACATTCATTTTGAGATGATCAAAATGGTAGGTCAGGAGACACAATTGTCTTGGATATATAGATTTGGAAGTCATCTGTATAGAGATAATAATTGATGAGATATTATAAAGTTCTTAGCACAGTGTCTGGCACATGGAAGGTATTATATAAATGCATCTTCCCTTCCCATGGGAGCAGATGAGATCAAGAAGAGAGATAGTATAAAGTGAAAAGGAAAGTGAGCCTGGGACAGAAACTTTCAGTTAGTAGGGGCAAACATGTATGACTAAATTGGAGAGGGGTGGTTGATCAGGGTTGAGAGAGGGAATTTCCTCACTGGGAATTCCCCATACCAATAAAATCACAGGTCATGGGATCATAAATTTAAGGCTAGGAGGTATCTTAGAGACTGTTTGTTTCAATCCCCTCATTTTACAGATAAAGAAACTGATGCAGAGGGGTAATATGACTTGCTCAGGGTCATATAGCTAGGAAGTATTAAGGTATGATTTGAACCCAGGCCTTTCTGAATATAAGTCCAATGCCTTATCCATGATGCCATTCTGGCTGTCCTGCTCCAGTTCAAGAAAATAAAGGGAAGAAATATAGGTGGCCAGGCTGGATTTTGCCACTGACAGCCTGTGCTGCTGGATAGACCAGAGGGAATAGTCTGACTTCTGCTTCTGGGAAGGCAATTGGTGCCTCTGCCTTGAGCTGCTGAAGACCTGGAGGCCTAAGAGGGTTGGAAGCATTAGCTCATTACTGTGTATATAAGGTTTTAAAGAAGCGTTCAGGGAAAGGCTCTGAGAGACCAGGAAGAGCTGGTGGGAGCCTCAAAGATAGGGAGGGGGGCTCACTGTGGAAGTCGGGAACCTCTGAGCTACTCAGATCCCACTGGAGAAGAGGAGTTGGGGCAGACCTCCTGTGTGGCTGTAGTGAAGGAGGAATAGGGGCACACTGGTATGGGGTATGGAGAGTGGCACCAGGGCTCACCAAGGCCCACTTTCTGCCTGGCTCTCTCTGGCTTTCAGTTGATTGGGCAATGAGGAACCCACACCTCCCTTACAGTGTGGCGCAAGAGGAGAGATGAGTTCAGTGTCTCTGAATTCCCTTTTTGAAAGGGAAGCCACAGCACCCCCAGTGCCTTTGAGGGAGGTGCTACAGTCTTTAACTATCGCTGTGCTCCAGGACTTACTGGCATGGCAGTCAGGGAGGGGGGCCAAGGAAATCCGGTTTTATGAGGCCCAAACTCTTGAATATGATGGACAAATTCTTCTAGAGATCCTCCTCCCCCCACCATCTGTGTCAGGCTCTGTATTTAAGCCTAAAGACTCCAGTGTTAAATCACTAGAGAAAACTGAGCTGTTGGTCTGTTCTGTGCTTTCAAAAGCTTCCAGGAGGTGCTTAGGCCTTAGAGGCACTTGGGCACTTTTCTCCCCTCCGGCTTGGTAGGCACATTTTATTATAGGGTTGGCTGGGCTGGGACATTACTAACATGCTTTATTGGAGGCTGGGGACGAGGGGGAGGGTGAGGTGCGGTGCTGTGGGGTGGGACTGGAAATAAAAAAAGAAGTCTGGAGAGTGAGTGGTTGGGGAAGTTTTCTCCCTGGTCACAGCCTTTGGTCAGAGCACCTAGGAGCTGAGGAGCCCTGCAGATATCTCATTCGAATTTAATTGGAGAATTTCCAGACAGGACTCTTCCTGCCGTCCCTCATTCTTACACAAACATACAAAGCAGGGGCCTCCCACTGAATCAGTCCAATAGGGTGCTTTGTGTCCAGGCATCCTCTCTCCCAGGGTCTGCTCTGCCTTGCCCAGGCTCAGCTTACCTCTGGTTTTCTGACCAGCAGCAGTGGGACACAGCAACACATCTCTCTGGGCTGCTTTGCTGGGATTGATTGGTCATGGATTCCTGGCCATCAGGCAGTGCTCACTCTTCAGGTTGGTTCAATTTAGTTACAATGTTGGATGGGTGGGGAGAATTTCAGAAATAATGTATGCAAAGAATAAGAGAATGTATGAAGAATTCTGTGTAATTGTCCGATATTGGCATTAGAGACTTTTTGTAAAGAGGTCCTTGGGACAGAGTTTGCTAGAATGCGGGACCTCAGAGATCATAGCTTTGTGGCAGCTTGGCTAGAGATCATTTCATTTAGACCCCCCCATTTTACAAGCATATTGCGGTACAGAAAAATAGTGATTTTTTTTTCCCCCCCTAGGGTCTCACAGGGAGGGTTCAAACCCAGATCCTCTTGACCCAGGCTCTACCTTTCTTTGTAATAAACTGAGCTGCCACACTGTAGTTTAAAATGAAGAACTGAAGGAAATGAGGTTCACTCTAGTCTTTTCTAGGGGACATCAGCACCCAAAGAATGGCCTGTTGTCATATGTAAAGCTGAGATAAAGTTGCATCAACAGTTAACTGAAACCTCCTTCCTGATTGCTGGCTAATAAGTCATCAAGAGATAGGAGTGAGCAAATAGGGAAGGATTTAACTTCTGGGGGTTACGGAATGAGGTGTCCTTGTTAGGACTCAACCCTCTGAGGACAGCAGCTGGGTACAGACTCAGTACTCATCTTTGGCCACTGGCTTTTGGGGGAGATCTCAGGTGTTTTGGAAAGTGCTACTGTGCTTGAGTTTATTTCTAAAGGAGTTGCTATGGGTGCTATGAATGCTCTGGTTCCTGAGAGGTGAATGGGGAATAAAAAGACCCCTGCATCAAGAGCCGCATCAAGAGCCACATCAAGAGGTCCCTTAACCTCTCTGAACCTCAATTTTCTCATCTGTAAAATGGGGACAATGATATGCACCTTATCTTCCTGTTGTAGATATTGTGAAGAGAGGCATTGTGGTTTTGTGGAAAGAGTACTGGTTCTGGAATCAGGATCAGTTTGGAGGCAGATCCTAGGTGTCGAAGTGAATAGAGGACTGACTGGGACAGGAGTCGGGAAGACCTGAGTTCAAATCTAGCCTTAGACACTTAGTGTCTATGTGATCCCAACCAGGCCACTTGATTTCTGTCTGCCTCAGTTTCCTTATCTGTAACATGGGAATCATAGCACCTCCCTCCCAGGACTTTTGGGAAGATCAGATGATATGTGTAAAGCACTCAGCACCGTGCCTGAAATATAGCAGGCATTCTATGAAGGCTAGCTATTATTGTTGAATTTAGTTAGGAGCCTGAGACTGAAATTATGGCTTTCACTCTAACTTTGTAAGACTTTAGAAAAACCGCTTCAAGTCTCCAGGTGTCAGTCTGAGATCTCGGCAGCTGGATGTAGAGTCAGGACCACCTGGTTTGCATCCTGCCTCAAACGTTTATCAGCTGTGTGACCCTGTGTCAATAACATAGTGTTTCTGTGCCTTGATTTCAGTTGTTTCATCTGGCCTCTCAAGTCCTTCCTAGCTAAGATCAAATGAGATACTTGATATATAAAGCATTGTATAATTGCACAATATTTATGTTTTTGGAAGCTGGATTTCCCCGTCTCACCTAGACTGGAAAGACAGTCACTCATTCATTTGATCCTAATACTGATTGGCATGGAAGCTTTAACCCACTCTATTTTTCTGACCTGGTCAGGTTCACTGTCTTTACACTGCCTTGTAACCCTCCATTCCTCATGACTCACTGTATTAGTGCCAGACTTAGCATAGACCCCTAGTCAATCAACTGTAGCCCTACAGAAGCTCAGTATTGAAGGGATCCATTAGCTTCAGCTTCTTCCAGTAGCAGGTGTGTGCCACCACATCTGGCCACCATTCTTATAAGTAGAGACCTATGGACAGAAGGTACAAGACAATACAATTGTCTGTTTCTCATCACCATACTTGCCCAAGTTGTAGAATTAATTCTTCATTGCTTATATATAGTCATATGCTATATACAGTTCATAAACTGTATACAGAGCTGAAAGGGACCTCAGACTATCTGGTCAGGCCACCTCATTTGCAGATGAGGAAACGGAAGCCCAGAGCGGCTTGTCTGAACTCATATACGTAAGTACATCTCAGAGACAAGATTAGGAGAAAGATGCTCTAGCTTCTGAAGTTGACTTGAGAAAGCTAAAACATAAGATCTTTTTATAGCTCATGGTAAACTGGATTTGGCACAGTACCTCCTCATCCATAATGTAGCTAAAAATGCCATGCCACATGGTAATGGGAGGAATGGGTTCTTTATTTCTGGGATCTGGAAGATGGGCCTGGGAGGAACAGTGTAGACGGATGCATGAGTTGTGGATGGCAAAAACCAGAGCCCCTGGTGATGGAAAGTCCTTTCTGTAGTTTGGCCCAGTGCAGGGTTCCAGAAATCCCAGGCACCAGAGGGATCCTCAGGGCCCCTGGCTCTTTTATTGAGGTACCTGGACTTTTAGAGAATTGTATCAGGAACTACAAGAAATGCCTTCATTCTTCCTGCTGATGTTTGTTGGTGGGAGAGGGGAATCGACTTGGTGTGATACTGTGGAGAGAACACTGGCCCTGAATCCAGAGAATTTGGGCTTACGTCCTGTTTGCTATTTGCCACCCACATGACTTTGGGCAAGTCAATGAACCTCTCTTGTTAACTGACTTGGTTTCCCCCTCTAAAGTAAGAGGATGGACTAGAGGGCTTCTGGGGTTCCTTCTGCCTCTAAGCCTATGATCCCCATAATCCAGCACACAGTAAGGGCTTAATAAATGCTTGTTGACTGTAACTTGAATAGCAGATATCTCTTTCACAGGCAGCACCAGTTGGAGTGGGGACTTCCCCTCTTGGATCCATTGACATCACATCCCTTGATTTAGCTCAGGCTGAGGCTCTGTTCCAGGGGGGAGGAGATGAGTGCAAACAGGGAGGATTAGGGGAAGGTCAGCTGCTGACCAAGGAGGTTTTTGCCAGCCATAATTTGGTTCAGGAAATGTCTTGGGTAGATGTGCCCCCTTGCAGAAGGATCCTTGGAGACCTCAAGGTGACTTGCATGGACTTGAGGTTGCCTCTCAGGGGAAGGGAGGGGAATAAGCATTTATATAATGCCTCCTATGTGCCAGGTACTGTGTACTGCTAAACCTTTACAAATATTATCTCATTTGATCCTCCTTACAACAACAATTCGGTGAGGTGGGCACTATTATTATCCCCATTTTACGGTTGAGGGAACTGAGACAGAGAGGTTAAGTGACTTGCCCTGGATCACACAGCTAATATAGTCAGTATCTAAGGCTGGATTTGAACTCAAGTCTGCACCATCTGGCTGCCCCAGGCTCCACCAGTACCACAGTGATGATCTACCTTTTCAATTTCTTTTTTGTTTGCTTTCCTTGAAGGCTGAAAATTTTTTTCCTGGCATCTAAAATTTGGAGTTGGCTCTCGGGTGCTCAGCAATTGTGTTGAGACTGGCATAATGTCAAAACTCAATAGAGATTGTTAGTGAGTGAGCAGGATAGGACAAGGACCAATTCTCACTCAAGGTGGGGCTTAGAGGAGGCCCCTTTGGGGTCCCTGGGGATTCCCTCAGTGTCATCTACTTCTTACAAATATGACAGTGACTCATCCCCAAATCCTCCTTGCTGTAGGTCGCTCAGAATCACTGTGACTGATTCATATCTTCTCTTCTCAAGCTTCTCACATCAGTTCTCCCCTCACTCATAGCTGAAGATATCACCTCATTCTTTATTGAGAAAATAGAGGCTGTTCATTCAATATGAGCCTTGTCTTGGTATTATCCCCCCATCTCTTCCTTCACTCTAGTCTCAAAGAGAGGTGGCTCTTCTCTTTGTCCAGACCATCACCTCTACCTCTACTTTTGAGCCTATCCCCTCCAGTTTTCCCTCACAATTATTCCTTCTCTCTAATCTTCAGTCCTTCTATCAGTACCTTTCCCGAAAGAATGAATTAAAAGGTATTAAGTAAGTGCTCACTGCTTGCCAAGCCCTGGGCTACACTGACCCCTTCCCATCACAGAAGGATGTTTTGGTTTGTAAAGTTACAAGGATAGTCAATGGAGCCTGAAGGGCATTGGCAATGTGGATTTCTTCATGGATCCAGAATTATAACTGGCAAGCTTGGCCCAATGCCAGAGTTCAGTTAAGTCTTCTAGGGTTTACAAACAAGCCCAGTTCTCACCCATCCTTAAAAACCCATGCCTAGACAATACCACCCCCCTCAGCTATCTTTCTGATCTCTCTTTTCCCAGCCAAATTCCTTGAAAAAACTATCTTGCATTCATTGACTACACTTCCTCTCTTATCACTCACTTTTCAACTCTTGCAGTCTGGTTTCTGCCTTCTCACTTTGATGAAATTGCTCTCTCCAGAATTGCCAAAGATGTGTTTGCTACATCTGATAGCCCTTTCTTAATCCTCATCCTTCTCCACCTCTCTGTGACACTTCTTGACATTCTTGATCACCTCCGGAATGCTCTTTCTTCTCTGCAGCTGGTTTTGGGATTTTGGGACTCTGCCCTCCCTTGCTTCTCCCTATCTGATCACTTTTCTGACCTTTCCTCCACCATGATCCCTAGGAAGCCGACCAACCTTGGCTGCTGTGAGTATCTATCAAGACTGTCCTGGGCCCCCTTTTCTTTCTGTACTTTCTTTGGGAGCTCTTTAGATCCAGGGTTTTAATGACCAACTCTATGCTAATGACTCATTTTTATGCCCCTTAGCCTTTCTCCTGAGATCCCTTCCATCTTCACCAACTGCCATTTCAAACAGGATGTCCCCTAGATGTCTCAAACCCAACATGGCAAAGCTAACCACATTATCTTTTCCCCCAAGCCCTCTCTTATCTGGAGCTTCCTTTTTCTGCTGAGGACACTGCCATCACTTTGATGTTACCCCCAAGAACTCCTCACAGACCATGGAGTCATTCCACTGCCAAATCTTAGCATTTCTATGCTCACAGCATCTCCTGCATTGCTCTTTTCTCCACTCAAACAGCTGCCTTACCACCTTAAGTCAGACTTCATCACCACTTGTCTAGATTTTTGCAAAAAGCCTCCTAATTAAGTGGTCTCCTTGTTTCAAAGCTCTCCTTTTTCCATCTAAATATCCACTCAGCTGCTGAATTGATTTTCTTAAATCTTGCCCAAGTCTGACCATGTCACTTTCCTCCTCAGTAAGTTTCCATGGTTCCTAAATCCCCACCATTTAAAATCTGCCATTTCCTTTTTTATTTTTTTGCTTTTTGGAGGGGGGAAGGCAGAGCAGTCAGGGTTAAATGACTTGCCCAAAGTCACATGGCTAATAAGTGTTAAGTGTCTGAGGCTGGATTTGAACTCAGGTCCTCCTAACTCCTCAGGGCCGGTGCTCTGTTGACTGCGCCATCTATCCATCCCACCTTTCCTTTTAAGACCCCAACTCAACAATCATTTTCTCCATGAGGTCTTTCCTGATCCCTACATATGTTTGTGCCTTCCCTCAATGATCTGGTAGCCATCTATAGGTGTACATGTGGTCCCCAGCAGCATTGTAAATCCTCATTTCATTTTGGTTTTTGTATGTCTAGCACCTAGTGTGGAGCCTGGTACAAAGAAGGTACAATAAATTCTTGCTGATTGGTTGATTGACCAGGGTGAGAGTTCTTAATACATCTGTTTGTCAATGACATTGTTCTGATTATAGACTGTCACAGAAATTGAGATCCTTGATTCCAATATTCATATTAAAATTTTTTTTTCAAATCATAAGCTCTCTGAAAACCAATCTGTTCTTTTCAAAATAGTTTATTGTGTTTTATTAGTAAGGATTTTAAATGTTCTGAGTAATATCCCTTAAAGGATTTCAGAAAACATTCAGCCCCTTTTCATTTTAAAGATGAGGAAAAAGGCCCAGAGAGAGACTTGGTGGAAAGAAAGTCATGTGATGAATTAGTAGCTGGGACTAGAATTCAGACAGGGCTGTGCTGGGAAATGCTTAACACTTAATACACACAAGACACGCTTTTAAATTTAATCTGTATTAACATCTTAACCATCACTTTCTTAAGTCTAGACAATCAACAGAACAATAAATCAAGCCCTGGGGTTTTTAGTTTTTTGCTAATTCAGAGAGATAAATAATACTTGGAAATCTAACAAGCAGTGCCAGTTAGATTTGGGCTGGGTTCGAGTTGGCTCCAGCACCCCTCAGAATCAGCTCAGAATTGGAAGGGTACATCAGAAGTCATCTGGACCTCAGCAAGGACACCTCTGCAATGTCCCTGACAAATAGTCGCCTGGTCTTCCCTTGAATATATTTAGGGATTGGGAGGTTACTATCTGATGAGACAGTCAAGTCCCTCTGACACATAGTGGCTGTGTGGCACTAGGTAAGTCACTTAACTACTCAGACACCTCCCTAAGGTTGAAGTTGTAGAGAAGGTGCCCTGTTGCATTGGTAGAGGGACTTTCCTCATCTGCGAGTTCCTTATAGTCTACCCCTATCCCTGTCTAATTGTTCTGTGTTTCCTTATATGCAGATGAAATGTGCTTACTTACTATGGCTTTTATGCTAGTCCTAGTTTTAATCTTCCTTCCATATGCCAGCCCTTCAGATAATAACCATAGTAACACTTACATAGCACCCATTATACACCAGGCATTGTTCTGAGAGATTTACAAATATCTCATTAGATCCTCACAACCTTGAGAGGGAAATGTTATTATGATCCCCAGCTATAGACGAGGAAACTTGAGGCAGATGGAGGTTAAGGGACTGGATTCATGATGTTTCCACCAACTCTTTTATTCTCCAAGCTAAAGCTCTCTCTTTCCTTCATTCAAACCTTTTGTGGCACAAGCTCCCATCCTCAGCGTCCTGCTCTTTCCTTTGGACCCACTCCATCTTTGCACATCTAGAGTGCTGTCCCTCGAATGGTTCTAGCATCTGGACTTGTCCTCTCTGACTTTGTCTCTACTTTTGATATTTTTCTGAGATTCCCAGCTTCTTGTCTTGTTTTTGGAACTAACTGAATTTAGGGCTTCCAAATGCCCCTTAGACATGCAAAGACAAATAGCTAGCTGTCTTTTTCACTTCCCAGAGAACCTTTTCTTTTCACCCTCTCCCATCCCATCCCTGCTTCTGTGGCCCAACCTGGGGACAAGATTCCCTTTGCTCATCAGCTTCCTCCCCATAGACCTACCCATTGCTTAATCAGCTCCTGAGGAACCTGGGAAAGGAGGGAGAAGGGGTACTTCATTCTATAAGATAGGTTTGTTTCACAAATGAAGGGAAGGTGAAGAATGTAAATTTAGGTAATTTTTGCTTATTTCTTTCTTGTTCCCCGAAACAGAGTAGATCTGTGTTCAGGCAACCTTCTGATCTTCTAGGCCAGTGGTTCTCAACCTTCCTAATGCCATGACCCTTTAATACAGTTCCTCATGTTGTGGTGACCCCCAACCATAAAATTATTTCCGTTGCTACTTCATAACTGTAATTTTGCTACTGTTATGAATCGTAATGTAAATATCTGATATGCAAGATGTATTTTCATTGTTACAAGTTGAACATAACCCACAGGTTGAGAACCGCTGTTCTAGACAGATAACTCATTTCCCACTCAAGGTCCACTTTCCTCATTACCAATGTGGTGCACCCGCTCCCATCCTATCTTTTCTTGTCTTTTTCTCTTTGCCTTTAATGGCTCTTTCTCCTTTTATAAATAATTGACTAATCTGCAAACCCCAAATATTCTCTGCGAGTAGCATCTATTGGGACTGCTTTGTTCATTCAGAGATAGAATGAATTCATTCTACTATCTTTTTGTTAGCTTGCTATCTGTTTTCCTCTGCCTTCCTCTTGTTTCTGTCAGGATGGGAAAGTGACCTTTGAGATCTTCTCACCTAGAGGGATCAAGCGTAGCCTCTGGAGTGCTGCCCAAAGGAGATTAAGACGTGATTGAGAAATGCTTAACAAAATAAATAAAAATATAGCACAGCACAGATAATGCTAATTTGTGGTTTTCAATGTCTATATGAAATTAACTCCACTGGACTCTAGTCCCAACCCTTGTCTTTTTACATGTAAGAAAACTGAAGCCTAAGAGGGGCTTTCACAAGAGAGGAAGTGACTTTCCTAAGTTCACATAGTTAGTTAAAAGCAGAACCCAGACCCCCTCCTCCACCCTCAGCTGCCTTCTGCTCCCTCCTTGGGGCTTGGCGGCATTCCTCTGATCACACTAATTGTGTTCTGAGGGGACCATGTTGTCTTGCGCAGTAACCATCACCATAGGTTTGGGTGTTCTTTAGACCTACTGTGATCTGAAGCAAATCATTTAAGCTCTTTGCGATACCTTTCTCTAAAGTGAAGGTGGCAAACACTTGTTCTCTGCAGGACCTAATGGCTGTGGAAATCATTTTTTAGAGTCTGTATTTAGAGGGCTGATGGTTGGTGTATCATTAGCCCACTTCTGATACTCACTCAGGCTTTTAAGGCATCATAGAATGTTACAGCTTAGAGATCATCTAATTCAAATCCCTCATTTAACAGTGTGGGAAACTGAGGCCCAGGGAAGCAAAGCCACTTGTTAAAGGTCACACCACAAGTTAATCATGGGACTGAGGCTAGGACTCAGGTTTCCTAGCAACCAGCCCAGTACTGAAATCTCTCCTCTCTTCCTTCCCATTCTATTAATTTAATACTGTCTTGGCAATGGTGCCCTGATGACAGTGGAAAACTACCTGGATTTGCAACAGGGGAATCATTCCTGTAATCAGGAAGGTTTTGCATCTGGGAAATATCACAGGATCTTCAAATCTTTGAGTCTGGGGACACTAAAATCCATTTAGCAGGATATTTCTCTCATTGGTCAGATGAAAGAGTGAGACTGTGTCAGGGGTTCTTAACTTGGGGAGCTGGGGACCCCAGAGAGTCTGTGGATAGATTTCATGACCTCACGTGGGCAAAATGTTGCATTTTAATCTTCACTTGCCTCTAAGTGAAATTTAGCATTTCTTTTTTCTCTTTTTATTCATCATAAACTTAAATACAACATGAGAAAAGAGAAAAGAACATTCCCATGTACACAACAGAATATGAGAGGCTTCAGTAGAAAACAATACATTTCCATTTCAAGAAAACCTATGTAATAAATACTACACATTGCTTTCAAAGCTGCAGCAGCTTTTCTTTGCTTTCTTGTTGGTTTTCTTTTGCTCTCTGCTGTGTGCTGTTTACTTTGCCACCCTTCCCCCCCTCCCAACAAGGTTACAATTAAATGTATACCCACACACAGATCTATAAACATACACGTGCACATACACTTCATACACCCATATATAAGGCCATACTAAGCTTATTTCCACTTGTCATTTGCTTGTCTGGAGGTGGATTGCATCTTCCTTCATAGGTCCAAGTCTTTCCATGTTTTTTCTAAATCAACCAGCTCATTGTTTCCTACATCACAGCAGTATTCCAACAAAATCATGTCCTATCTGCAAGATTGTCCATAAAGGTTTTTCCCAGCATTCCTTTCAATTATGAATGTGGGCAACCAGCATTATTCAGAGAAGGGACAAGAGACTTGTAGGTTTCCTCAGTCTGCCAAAGAGGTCAAGGACGCAAAAAGGGTTAAGAATCCTTGGATCAGATGATCTTTACGGTTTCTTCCATATTAAAATTCTGATTTATGAAATTTTTGGGTTTTCAGTTTGAGAAATATTTATTACTCAACTACTGTATACAGTGTTTTGTGCTAGGCACTGGGAGCCACATAGTGAAGTAAGCCCGGTGTATGCCCTAGAAGGAGCATTTACAGGAAGATGAGTGTCACAGTTTATGGGAGCTGCTTTAGGAGCACCTGATGCTTTACCAGAAGAAGCAAAACCAGCTAGTGATGCTAAAAGCAACAGGTTTCTTCTGGGTCCATTTGATCTCCCCCAAGGGAAGGCCGTTCTTGAGGCACTGGTAAGAACTGTAGAGGGGCAGGAATGAGGGAGCAAGGACACCACTGAACGCCCAGTAGGACTGGATTCTTTCACTGGGGGACTTAGGGCCTTGAGATTAGATGGCCTTGGGGCCATGGCAGGAGGAGGAAGCATTTATTCAGTGCTTGTTATGTGCCAGGACTTATGTTAGTCACTGAGATTATGTATAAAGACAAAAGGAACTTATATTCTACTGGGTGAGGCAACAAATACAAACACTATGCAAGCTATGGGTGCTTGTCGTTCATTCTCAAAGAGGACCGTGCCATCAGGGAGGCGATGTCATGATGTGCAAATGAATTAGATTTAAGTGAGGCAGGGCTGTGCAGAGTCACCAGCCTCACGTTTTCCCTTTGGAGTCATCTGGGTTCAGTGGCAAGATCAGGACAACTGGAGCTTGCCCCTGACGTGCAAACTAAATCTCATGTATGGATTCCAGCCCGTGATGCCCTCTGAACCTGATGCCCAGCTTGTGCCAGTTTGCTGTGAGCACCCTGGGTCAGTCCCATGAAATAGGGTCCCTCTGCTCTGGGGCAGAGCACCAGGAGTTTTGGAGGGAGAGGGGAGGGAGTCTTCCTCTGGTCCATCTGGCACTCACATCATCATCCTCTCATTTGATTGTCATGGCAGCCACAAAGTACAGTGGGAAAGAGGACTGTCTCTGGATTCAGAGGGCTTGGATTCAAATCTTCCCTCTGACATTTACCTGGTTGAGGTTGGGGTATGTCTCTGGTCTCTGTGGACCTCAAGCTTCTCATCTGTAAAATCAAGGAGTTGGACCAGATGGCTTCTGGGTTCCCTTCTATCTCCAGAGCTGTGATCCTGGGCTCTGATTGGTTTCCTACCTCTGATGTCATAGGCAAGTGGGTGTCAGCCAGGAAAATATGGGGCAGTTCCAGAAAAGGGACAGGATAGTAAAAACGGCAAATAACAACAATATAGTATTTATATAGCATTTTTAAGGTTTGCAGAGTGCTTTATGTATATTATCTCCTTTCACCCTCTCAACAACCCTATCAAGAAAGTACTATTCTTGCCCCCAGTTTACAGATGGGAAAACTGACACTGAGAATGGTTACATGCTTTACTTAGGTTCACACAGCTCATAAGTGTCTGAGGCAGAATTTGAACTGGGATCTTCCTGATTCCCTGGTCTGGACTTTGTGACATCACCTAGCTACCTGGAGAGGGAGGAGTTATCACGGAGGAGGACATCAGAGCAGAGACAGCCTGTGATTAGAAAGGCCAGAAAACCCAGAAGTTTTTCTGAATCACCACAGCGGGATAAACTGATCCATATAATGCAAAGTAGAGTATGATTAAGTACATAATAAAAGATGACATTTATAGGGCACCTATGTAAATTACCATTTGATTGTACACACACACACACACACACACACACACACACACTAATGACAGGCTGTCATGGTGTAGTGGATAGGGCCAGGATAGTCTGGGTACAAGTCTCATGTCTGAAAGATACCTTCTCAGGGCTTAAGGAAATTCTCTTAAGACTCTAAGTTTCAGAGTAGAAGCTTGTCTGCCTGCACCAGTGCAGGGAGTTCCCCACACCAATAAAATCACAGGTTCAGTTTCTGTTCAGCTGTGCCCAGCTCCTCATGACCCCTTTTGGGGTTTTCTTGGAAGAGATACTAGAGTGGTTTGCCATTTCCTTCTCAAGCTCATTTTTACAAATGAGGAAACTGAAGCAAATAGCCTAAAGTGACTTGCCCAGGGTCATACAGCTGGTAAGTGTTTGAGGCCAGATTTGCACTCAGGAAGATGAGTCTCCCTGACTCCAGGCCTGGCGCTCTGTCCACTGCACCACCCAGATTCCTGGTCCAGTTCCCAGCCAAGCCTATATAAACACATAGAAACTTATTATGTATGTGTTTATATATTTTTCTCCCCATTAGAATGTACACTCCTTAAGGGTGGGGACTATTTTGGGTTTGTCTTTTGTATCCTAGCATAGCATAGAATCTTACACATAGTACCTGCTCATGTGGAAATTAAGTGAAAAGCAGGTGGAGTAGTCTTCCAGTCAGCTTAACACGCATATTTGAAACTTCAGGTGGAGATGGACAGCTGTCCAAGGCTAGAGAGGTAGATTGGAGAGACATGCAGGTACTTCGAATGTGGAAACAGCTGACCTAACCAAGGCGGGAGGGGTTGGCTAGTCAATTCCAGGGAACACTGCCATTTTCCTTTTGCATGAAAAAAAGTCAAGCAAATGTTTTTAGCTTTCCTCCATCCACTCACACTCCCAGAGTTTGTGTTTGTACTGTTTGGGACAACAAAACAAAGGATCAGCTAAAATGCAGGGGAATCTGGTTCACATATTGCCATGAGAGAAGTGTAACCAAGTCACATGCGTCATAGCAATCTATTCCTAGGGTTGGTTTCTGGGCATCAAACTGTTACTTGTGTTTGGGGAGCAAGTGTCTAGCCTGGGCCTTGCCTGCTGGGCTTCCATGAGATTGGAGGGGGTCAAGACCTTGTTTGGATCCCTTAGCCAATAACCAATGCTGCCCTCCACCTAACGAAGATCAATTTCTCATTCTCTTTGTTAGCTGAGATGCCTCGACAATTCCCCAAGCTGAACATTTCGGAGGTGGATGAGCAGGTGCGACTGCTGGCTGAAAAGGTGTTTGCCAAGGTACTCCGCGAGGAAGACAGCAAAGATGCCTTATCGCTGTTCACTGTGCCTGAGGACTGCCCCATTGGGCAGAAGGAGGCCAAAGAGCGAGAGCTGGAGAAGGAGCTGGCTGAGCAGAAGTCTGTGGAGACTGCCAAAAGGTGGGTCTGATGGCCTCTTCTCATTGGCAGAGAAACATCTGCCAATCTACTCAGTCCTATTATCTATCTCAGGTACTGGAGCTTTAAAAACAGACCAGCCCCAGACTTAAGGCTTTGGATTTATTTTGGAATAACCAATTTTAAATCTAGTTGAAATGATTTAACGTCTTAATTCTCCCTGCTGCTTTAATAGCTGTCTGGAGGTAATGTGGCGGAGTTGGAACTAGAAATAGGAGAAATGAATTCCAGTCTTGGCCATGTCCTTTTCTGGGTGACTGTCTACAGGTCACTGTCTCTCTGAATCTGTTTCCTTATGGTTTAGTGTAGGAACACAGATTTAAATCTGGAGGAGAATGTAGAGGTTAGACAAAGTTAGAAAGAAAAAAAGGATGTCGTGTGCATAGCAGAACATGAGAGAGGTTTCTAAATATGTAACAATAAAATTTCATTTCAAGAAAACCTGTATGATAAACGATAACTTGTTGTGTTGAGAATTGTCCATTTCTTTGCTTCCTTGTGAGTTTTCTTTAGTTCTCTGTTGTGTACTTTTTTATCTTGTTCTTTTTTCCCCCCTTCTCCCAAGAAAACATTTTTAAAGTGCTAACTATTGATAGGCACTGGGCTTCAAAGAGAAAGAGAAAATAGTCCTCTGCCCACGAGGAGCTTACGTTCAATGTAGAGAAACAACATGTACACACATATAAGGCAGCTCAGTGCAGTGGAGAGGCACAAGACCTGGGTTCAAATCTTGACTCTGCCACTTTCCATCCTTTAGACCATAAATGAGTTGATGAATTTCTCTGAGCTTTGCTTTCTTTAACTGTAAAGTGAGGGGGTTGCTTTATATGATCTTAAAGGTCACTTCTGGCTCTAAATCTAGGATTCTATTTTCCTAAGTAAGGATGAGGAAATTTGACAGATAAGGAAACTGAGACCCCCAAAGGATTAAGTGACACATTAAGTAGTTCAGTGTCAGAGCCAGTATTTGAACCTAGGTCCCCTCATTCTAGATCTGCTGCATCATGCCTTCCTAGCATCTTTCCATCCACTCTGAAAATATATTAAAACACAGATTTTAAGAATCTGAGCCTTTGTGACCCTTGTATTGACAAGTGGGCCAGAATCTGTACAATTAGTAGACAAGACTGACCCAGTTTTATAGCAAAAAAAGATTTCTGGGAAGGTTTGGATGGGATCAAGGAGTGGATAATAGGCTAATATAGGCTAATAAGAGGATAACATAGTAGATAATAGGGGTGACTGGGAGGTAACTGAGTAGGGGTCTAGATGGGATTAAGGGTAGACTATAGCCTGGGGAGGACCAAGTTACAGACCATTAAAATTGGGCTGGGTCAGAGGTAACAGGATCAATGGTTGGGCTGGGTCAGGGGTAACCAAGAATGAAGGGCTGGGTGTGCGGCCACAATGAAAGGACAGTTGAAAGGATTACTGGGATGGCCCAATGCCTCAGGTGAATGCTGGGGACTGGGCCCTGTGGGAAAGTCCAGGGGCTTTTCCTTTTGGGGTTCAGGTCCCAAAGACAGTCTTTTCCTTTTAGGGATTCAGATCCCATCCTCATCAAGTTGACACAGGTTAGAGCACTGGGTCTGGAATCAAGAAGACCGAGTTCAAATCCACCCCAGGCACTTAGTAGCAGGGTGAGCCTAGGCAAATCACTTAACCTATATTTGCCTCAGTTTGTGCATCTGTAAAATAGGAATCACAATAGCATTTACCTCCTAGGGCTGTTGTGAGGATCAAATGACATAATCATTGCAAAGCACTTAGCGAAACACTTCATACACAGTTAGCTTGCTTTGTCTGAGGTGCTGAGATAGCTATAGGTATGAATAAAATATGAGGCCCTTCCCTTGAGCAGCTTAACAGATATCCTTCTTCCAACAACGTGGGAGTCAAAGCGCTGGGGTTCTCACCTTGCCTTTGTCACTGACTATCCCTGGCCTCTGGAGAAAATCACTCAGCCCCGCTGTGCCTCACCAGGGAAATCATTAGGTAAATGGCCTCTGAGGTCCCATCCATCCACGGGAACAGAGGAGTTTAAGGGCCTTCCTTAAGGTCACATGGATAGCGAAGGTCAGAGGTAGGATTTGGGTCCAGGACCTCTGACCTCTGACTTTTCATCGTTTTAAGGTTACCCTAAGAATCTTTATTTTTCTTTTTCTTTTCGAAAAGCTAGGACTACGTAGTTTTTGTCCCTTTTCTCCTGTGCATTTTTCATTTATGATTTCTTGACAAATACAGAAAACAGTCTTAAAAAGTTTATTGTGTTTCCTATCAAGCTACTTGGCTATACTTTAAATCCAAATCGCTCTGCTTTGGTTGCAAGGCCAGTAATAATAGCCCCTAGCCCGATTCTGAGCCTCATTATTTGGTTCTGATGGCTTAGAATGAATGTAAATAGCTGTTATTTTTGTTCTGGCCTCCAGCTCCTCCCTCATGGGTACTTCTGTGATGGTAAACTAGGCCACCTTTTGTCTCAGTTCTTGCCTGGTCTGTGAATGGCCATTGCCTCTGACAAACTGAGATCGGGGAAACACCTTCATTTAGAAAGGCCGCGGTCACCCACGGCATCCCAGGCCATGCTGTGCCGCTGCACTCTGGGGGAAAGACTTTGCGCAGATCTGTCTCCCCTAAATATTAGCCACATGCAAGTCATAACCCTCGTGATATCATTGGGACCTCTATGACAAGAACCAAATAACATGAGGTGTACAGATTAGTTTATACAGTTGTTGTTCAGTTGTTTCAGACTGTTTTGGGGGTTTTCTTGGCAAAGATACTGGAGTGGTTGAACATTTCTTTCTCCAGCTCATTTTACAGATGAGGAAACTGAGGCAAACAGGGTTAAGTGACTTGCCCAGGGTCACATAGCTAATAAGTATCTGAGGCCAGATTTGAACTCAGGAAGATGAGTCTCCCTGACTGGCACTCTATCCATTGTGCTACCTAGATCCCCGTGTAAAGCTATAGCTCTGCCAATCAAGGAGCAGTCACAGTTTTCTGGCCTAAGGAATAAATGAAGCTTAACATGACAATGTTTCTATTTTTCTTCTTTCTCTTCTTTATTCTATTATTACCACTCAGGACAAAGCCCACAGACCACGCAGACAGACAGGACAAGGTCATAAAGATCTTAGACTTGGACCTTAAGAGACTGTAGAGGCCATTGAATTCAGTTGCATTTTCTAGATGAGGAAGCTGAGGGCCAGAGAGGCTTGCCCAGGGTCACTGAGACAGAATCTTTGAACCCCCAGCCCCAGCCTCATTCAATCCTTCCTTGCAACAAAGAAAACTTGAACAAAACTGACCAACAAGACAGCTGTCTGACGGGGCAGGAAGCATTCTGTCTCCATAGCGCTGCTTCCCCAAAAGGGGAAATGTACAAAGCTGCTCTGCCCCTCATATGGCACACTGTGTAGATGAATGTATACATTTCTCAGACTACAGTTACTCTTAATAGTTACTCTTTTTCAGCTCTCACCTTTGCTACATGCGGAAGCAAAGGGAAGGCTTCTCTGTCTGGATGTCCAAAAGGCAACACTTTAGGACATTTTCTCCCCAGCTTCTCCTCTGTGGCTGGCATCTTCTTCACATTCCAGATTAAAAGTAATAAAACATGGGCTTCCTAGTGTCCAAACATCCTGAGTCTGGGGCTTTGTTATTTAACCCCCCCCCCCCAAGACACAAGATATTTTACATGGGGAAGTGAGAGGTTAGGGGGGAAAATGTCTGTTAATTTTTAGGATCCTTGGTATTTAGAATTAGAGAATGTTGGTGTTGGACAGGACTTCAGAAATCATTTAGTGCAATATTCTTAATTTACAGAGTAGGAAACTGAGGCCCACAGAGGCATTTATAGGCTTGAAGGACCATAGATTTCTAGCTTGAAGGGACTTCAGATGTTGTAGTCCAGCAGTTCTCAATCTATGGGTTGCGACCCCTTTGGGGGTCACCTAAGACCATTGGAAAACACATATTTCTGATGGTCTTAGGAACTGAGACACTACTCCTCTATCCATCTCGAAATGGGTCTGCCCACATGCAGATACACCCACATTATTAAAGGGTTGCACATTAGGTAGGTTGAGAACCACTGTAATGTAGTCCAACACTCAGTTTATAGATAAGGCATTTGAGGCTAGAGAAGTTAAGAGACTTCCCTAGGGTTTACATAAGTAACTAGAACCAGATGCAAGATTTGAACCCAGGTTTTTTGACTCTAAATTCAACCTAAGGTTACACAGCAGGTTAGTGGTAATTAGGAATGGAACTAGAATCCAGACCTAGGACAGCCAGGAGGCAGAGTAGATAGAGTGCTAGGTCTGAAGTCAGGAAGGCTCATCTTCCTGGGTTCAAATCTGGCCTCAGACACTTACTAGCCGTGTGACCCTGGGTGAATCACTCACTCCAGTTTGCCTCAGTTTCCTCATCTGTAAAATGAACTGGAGAAGGAAATGGAAAATCACTCCAGTACCTTTGCCAGGAAAACGCCAAGTGGGATCACAAAAAATTGGACATGACTGAAACAACTCAACAACAAAAATGCTTACTATTTGTGTGACCTTGGGCAAATCCTTTGCCTTCTCTGGGCCTCAATTTCCCCATTTGTAAGGGGCTTGGGCTAGGTGACCTCCTCTCCCTTCCTCCCATGGACAAGCTTAACAAAGAACAGAGAGAGTGAGTGAGTCTTCCCCGGAGGGTTGACCACCAGGGAATAACTTTTTTTTTCCCTAGCAAAAGCAAATTCATGAAACCCAACTACTAAGCTGCTTTTGGGAAAGCAGAGCCTAAACTGAGCATATCAAAGACCCAGACAGTGCTGAAGTCAGAAGAGATTTAGGGGTGCTGACCCTGAAATAGCAACATGCAGATCCTGCCCGAATGAATTCTACTCAAGCCTTCTTTCAGCCAAAAAACCCCAAAGTTTATTAAAAATCCACCACATTGGCCAGACTTAAGGAATCTGATCATTTGTGATACTTGTATTGACCAGATTGAGTCTGGAGGCCGAGATGGATCTTATACAGAAAGACTGTGGGAGGGATCTAAGGTCGGCCTTTGTCTGAGGTGACTGGAGGAGAGGTCTAGGGAGGCTCTCAGTGGGAGTGGCCAGTAGTCTGGGGTGACTAGAGGTTCTGCCAGGAACCAAGAGAATGGGGGCTTCAAGGATCAAGAGTGGGAAATAGCGAAGCCCCATGATCAGAGATAACAATGGAGGGCTAGGCTAGGTTAAAGGTAACAGAGAATTGGTCAAAGCACTAAGGAAAGGCTTATGGCCTCAGACACAACCCAGATCAAGACTTCTACGGGGCTTCCTGGAGCCTGTATCCTGTGAGCCCTGGAGATTCCTCTAGTTAGGCTCATCTCTCTCTTTTCCAATATATAGCCTTAGGTCATGGCATTAGGCATGGTGTAGTGAGTTGGCCCTGGAGTCAGGGTGACCTGGATTCAAATCCTCCTTTTAACTAGCCATATAGCTACTACTTATTTGGAAAGCAGTTCTTGAGAGAAAACATTAACAGTGATCAGATATCTTGACGATAAAGAGAAGAAATACATCTTGTATTGAGGAATCACTGAAGTGATTGTCTTGATCCTTTTGGGACTGAGTAAATATCTTGAGATGGGGGAAATCAGAGATTTTTCTCATTTAAAATAAAGTTAATAGGAAGATGTTGCTTTGGGCATAAAATCTGTCTTAGGATTCTTCTTTTTTTTTTTTTTGGCTTTTTGAAGGGGGGAGGGCAAGGCAATTGGGGTTAAGTGACTTGCCCAAGGTCACACGGCTAGTAAGTGTTAAGTGTCTGAGGTCAGATTTGAACTCAGGTTCTCCTGACTCCAGGGCCAGTGCTCTACTCACTTAGCTGCCCCTAGGATTCTTTTTTTTAAAGGTTATTCAAAACTGAATAGAGTATGCATGTTCATTTTAAAAGAGGGGAAATGATCTAAAAGGAGTTATGTTGAATATTAGCTTGCATTTCATAAATCATCTGCACTTCTACGAAACACTATATTTCATGGTGAAATTTTTCACCTAAATTATAAATAAGCAAATAAAATTATATGCCAAAAAAACCCAACCCCATATCCCAGGCAATTCTCTAAGACTATAAGATGAATGAAAGGTGCTTATCTGTACTCATAACTTGACTGGGAATTTCTTCTGTACTAAGTCCGGTCTATACATATATGCAAACATATTAATCTGTACACACACAACCAGACAAGATGTCTCTAAAGCCTTAAGCTATCAAGGCTTAAAACTACACTAAGATTTTGAGTATATGGATGTGTGTATATGTATGTATATACATATGTGTATCCATATATGTATATATGTGTACATGTTTAAATACTTTTGGACTGAATCTATAATTTCATTGGTTATAGAAGACTTTATTTTGCAAACTCAGATTATTATAGAAAATGTACAACACCATTGTGCTGAACCTAAAGTCAGGTTAGACCTGGGTTCTAAATCTGCCTCTGATGCTTATTAGCCATGTGACCCTGGGTAAACCATTTAACCTCTGTCCACCTCTGTTTCCTCATCTGTAAAATGGGGGTAATAATAGCACCTACCGGGGCGGAGCCAAGATGGCGGCGTAGCAGCAGCAACATATCGCAGCTCTCACATAGCCACCCCAAAATACCCATAAAACAGGACTCTAAACCAATCCTAGAACTCCAAAATGTACACAAAGATACTTTCCACTAAAGTCAGCTCGGCTAGGAGGAATCATATCAGCACTGCAGGAACCATATCAGCACTGCGAACCGAAACCAGACTGCCCTGAAGCCGCGGCTGTGCCCTGGGGGCGGCTGGACGGCAGGAGGAGTAGCCTCTCAGGTGAGCGGATTAGCAGCAGTTGGGAGTGGGGATTGCAAAAGGGGGAGATAAGCAGTCCAGCGAACGGAAAAGCGAAAAGGCAGAGGTTTTGCACCCGCCTCAGCGTTCTAGCTTCCCGCCCACGGCCTGCAGACAGCAGGGGGACTTAGCGATTGTGCTCAGGCCAGTGCTCTCGCATTGAGTGGCCTGGATCCGGATCGCCATCTTGGGCCTCCGTCTTGGAGTCTTTATTATCCAGTCAGCCGGAAGTATTTAGGAAGACTCCCAGCATCTTCCTGAGAGCTACAGCAGCCGGGAGGACCCCAACAATTTGGGACAGAGCTTTCCCTTCTGGAAGCAGAGCCCCACAGAGATTTAAAAAAAAATCACGGTCTGAAGAACCATGAGTAAGAATAAGCATAAGA
>CM053583.1:43975459-44122170 GCA_028627135.1 Pseudochirops cupreus | reverse complement strand
AGAAAATCTGAAACTCAAGTGATTGTGGAACTGAATCTTGTAAATTAAAAGTAAATAAGTAAATTTTAAAAAATGTCAAAGAAAAAGAATTATATAAGTGAGGCTCAAAGAGGGTGGGCTTGGACCCCAAGGTTACATAAATGGTGAATGGTGGAGAGTGGCCTCTCATCTAGCTCCTGGGGACTCTCAGTCTTGAGATTTTCCCTCTAGCATTTTCTTAAACCTTCCCTTTTGAGAAGAATCTCCTAATAATAGTCAAGAAGCCCTCCTCAAAAGTCCAATGGTGAATGATAAGGATCATTGATTAGGCACTGGAAGGGACCATTAGTCCAAGGAAGGCCATTTTGTCCAACCTTCTCATTTTACAGATGAAGAAACAGAGGCTGAAAGAGATTAAGTGACTTACCCAGGGTCCCACCACCAGGAAGTATGCAAGGCACAATTTGAACTCCAGTCTTCCTGACTCCCAAGTCTAGCACTGTCACGTCAATGTTTTTGGAAAATCATTTTGGTAGATGTGTGGAGGCTGGATTAGAGTGGGGAGAGATTTGGGGTGGGAAGACCAGTTTGAAGGCTGTTGCAATAGTCTAGGTGAGGAATGATACGGCTTCACCTGGGTAGAGGTTGGTACCCATTACTGACCCAGGTTGCTGTTGACTGTCTCAAATGGAAGAGGGCATGGAGACAGGAAGGCACTTCCAGTTTATCTGGGTGTCACACACAACAGGAAGGAAAATGCTAGCATAGGTACCATAATTCTCAGCTTGTTAATGGTCTGGCCAGTGCTAGTGATTAATCTGTTCAAAATGACCCAGTCTTCAGCATTAATGAAGACTCTGTGTCCCTGCAGAGAAAACCTGCCCCTCTGGCCAGCTTTTCCCTGGACTTAATTAACTGCTTTCTCTTATCATTGGCTCCTAGAAAGAAGAGTTTCAAGATGATTCGATCCCAGTCTCTGTCTCTGCAAATGCCAACCCAGCAAGACTGGAAGGTCCCGCCATCATCCAGCCCTGCCATGTCGCCCCCGACGCCAGTCCCTGCAGGAGCGGCTTCCCAGGCAGCTCCTGGGTCGTTTGTCATGCCGGAATTTCAGCGCGTCACCATCAGTGGAGATTACTGTGCTGGGGTAAGAGCTCCCCCTTCTCTCTCTTCCTTCCTCTGAAATCAAACCCAGCGGCACAGAATGCTGCACTCTGCCCCAGCTCCAGCCCCTGCCCCGCCTAGGCATGTGAGGGAGGCTCTTATACCCAGGAAAAGGCAGACAGGGTGCTTCAGTGGAAAGACTACTGGTTTTGGGGTCAGAGGAGCTGGGTTTAAGTCTGAGTGACCTTAGGTAAAATAACTCATTTAACCTCCCAAGGTCTCGGATCTTGGGCTGTATAATAGGGAGGGTAGACTAGGTATCTTTGAGGTTCCAGCCCTAGATATAGTCAGTCACTCAATAAACACATTACTTTATAGGATCAAATCCCAGCTTTACCACTTCCTACCTATGTGACCATGGGCAAGTCGGGAATCCTCCCTGGGCCTTCATTTCCTCCTTTACAAAACAATGGACTTGGGCCAGACAGCCTCTGAGGTCTCATCTGTATCTAATGAGATAATAGTTGGAAAGTGCTTTGCAAACCTTGTTAGCTCTTACTGTAATTATTGGCATGGGTCTGGAGACAGCTCAGTTCAGGGACCTGTGCCTTACTGAGGTGGTTTGAGCCTGGCCATAGAGATCCAGCAGCCTCCCAGGAGGCAGGGAGAGGTCTTAAATTTTCTTCCTTCTCTCCCTCTGGATTGGAGGGGGCAATAGGAAAGAGGGAGGCCCTGGATCAGAGGTGCTAAAACTAGACCATGGGCTGGAGGGAGGGAAAGAATAAGCCTACAGGATGTTAGAGTAACATGGTACCTAAAGAAAGGATGGTCGAGTACCTTCACCAGGAAGCCATGAGGTCCCTTCCTGGGGTGGGCTAGTTTAAAACCCAACCAATAATGGTTGATTGTTGGTGGTTGGGAAAGAGTGAGTACAGGAGATGGTGGGTTCCTTCAAATACTTGCCCTGCTAGGGATGGTTTTAGATCTAAAGTGCTGCTGTGTCTCAGACCAAGAACTCCCATAGACATGACTTCATGTGTCCTCCTAACAAGCCTCAGTGTAGGAAGTGGCTCTATTTTGCAGATGTGAAAACTGACACACACAGAAAGTAGAGATAATCACCACTACAAGTCAGTGAAGTAAATGAGCATTTAAGTTCTCAAGCCTCTCCCAGTCAAAATGGGAGATTGTTGTTGTTTGTCCTTCATTCTGGAAGAGGACCATGGCATCAGGGAAGTGATGCCATGACTTGCAAGTGAATTGGATTTAAGTGAGGAAGGGCTGTGCAGAGTTACCAACCTCACCATCTTCTCTAGAGCCAGCGGGGTCCAGTGGCCTGATATAGAACAGGATGACTGTCTAATGGGAGAGACAACGTACACCCAAGGACAGACAATATGTCTCCCTAGATCTATGTGTGTATGTCTAAAACAGTATGTGTGTGCTCACATATGTGATAATGTAGTACATATGTATATTATAGATAATATATGCATATATTTATAGACAGATAATTAATTGAAGATAATCTTCTTAAGGGGAACAAGGATAGGCTTATTGCCAATGCGAGGATTTTAGAGACTTGCAGGAAGCCAGAGGAAGCAGGAAGGAGAGCACGCGAGGCATGGGGGACAGCCAGTGAAGAACAGAGCTTGCAGGTGGGTGTCCTGTGAGAGGCACATCAGGGAGGTTGGTGTCACTGGGTCGTAGAGTCCCTGGAGGGGAGTGAGGTGTGAGAATACTAGAGGGGGCCAGGTGATGAAAGGCTTGAAAAGTGAAACAGAGGATTTTCTATTTGAACATGGAGGTCAGAGGGAGTGACTGGAGTTTATTGAATAGGAAGAAGACATGGTCAGATGAATCTGACAGCTTAATGGAGGATGGACCAGGGAGTGGAGAACCTTGAGGCAGGAAGACCAATCAGCAGGCTGTGGCTTTAGCCCAGGCCGGGTGTGTACCATGAGGGTGTGTACCAGACTGATGGCAGCAGCAGAGGAAAGGAGGGAGTATGTTAGAGATATTAGGAAGGTAGAATTGACAGTAATTGGGAGCTGAATGAATGTGGGAGGTGAGAGAGAGAGCTGAGGATGACACCCAGGTTGGGAGCCTCGGTGATAAGAAGGATGGTGGTGCCCTTCTCTGGGAATAGGAAAGTCAGGAGGAGGGCAGAGTTTTGGGGGAAAGATAATGATTTCAGGTTTAGACATGTTGGGTCGAAGGCGTCTACAGGATATCTAGGTCATAATGTCTGATAGGCATTTGGAAATGGGAGAGGTTTCCTACTTCAAGCCCGGTTGCTTTTTATCTCTGCTCCAAGATTCATCAGCATCAGATTGGGGAAAGAGGCCTGGATCTGGAGTCAGAAGACTTGTATTCCACTTCCAGTTCTACTACTTGCTAGCTTGACAAAATCAGGTCCCCACTCTTGGCCTTAATTTACCTATCTGTAAAATGAGGGGGTTGGATTAGATCTTGACTGGACCCCTCTGGCAGCCAGGAAAAGCCTTTGGGCCCCTTCTTAGAATAGCATTTTAAAATAAAATACATAGAATTATAAAGGAAACCAATTATATTGGAATACTGTTATCAAAATCTTTTTAAAAACAAGTCCATGGACCCCAGTTAAGAGCCCCTTGACTAGAAGAGCTCCAAGGCCCTTCTCTGTTGGCCTGTGATTTTTGTGGTAGCAGAGTGTAGTCAATATGTAAAGTATAATTGATGAATTAGGAATTAAAAGTTAGGTTCCTAAGTTGATATCACAGTTTGGGGGGAATCTACTGACTTTTGGAGTCCCTTCATTTCTCCACCTGTAGATGACAGTCCTTTCTGCCTTCCTTAATGAGAAGCTTTCTAGATTTGACAGTATCCTTGACCTTGGGTGGCAATGGGGCCATGCATATACCACAAAGGTGGTATTTGGCTATTCAGTATATTGGGGGTACAGTCAAACTTTACACCTGAATATAAAAATTCCTGTCTGAAGATGAAGTGGGAAATCGGCTTCTCTTTTTTAAGAGATACCTTAATTATCATAGAGACCTGGCCATAGAGGTAGAGATACCTGGGTTCAAATCTTGCTTCTGATATGTACTGACTGTGTGACTCTGGGCAAGTCTCTTAACCTCTCAGTTCTTTAGGTGGCTTTCTAAGGTGCTGACCTGCGTTGGTAAAGGGAATTTCCTCCTGTAAGAAGAGTTCCTATCTTAGGGAAATCACAGGTCCAGGCCCTATTCCTTAGTTGCAGATACAAATGATTTTTTCTTTCTTTTTTTGAGAGGGAAATTTCTAAGAAAAATATACTTGGGAAAACCCTTTTTTATTATTCCAGGCTTTCAGACCCCTCAATCTTTACTCTTTAAAGCCACCTACTCTTTGCAAGATGAGTAGCTTTCAAAAATTTTCATTAATTTTAAGTATCTTTTTGTTCTAAATAATCTTAATTCCCAAATACATTTATCCCCCCCTACCCAGAGGCCCATTCTGAGTAATAAAGGTAAACAGGAGCCTAGTACAAATAGCGAGTGCGTCAGCTGTAATAGCTCGCCCCACAGTCCTTCACCTCCGCACAGAAAGGAAGGAGGCTCGTTCTCCTCTTCTGGGACAAGCTGTGTTGCTCCAACTGCAGTTTTCAGGCTTGTTATTATTTGCTTCTTTCCATTTACATTGTTGCAATCAGCATGTATATTGCTTCCCTGGTTCTGCTTAACCATGCATCCTTTCATACGTCTTTCTATGCTTCTCTGAATTCAAAAAGGGAAACTTTTAATGCTTTTTTCCCCCCAACCTTCTAAAGACAATGTGATTCAGGGGAAAATGTGCTGGATTTGGAACCAGAGGACCTGGGTTCAAAGCCTGACCGTTATTTGTTGCCCATATGCTCTCTTGAGACTTGAACTCCTGTCTTCTGACTCCAAGACTACTGTTCTTACCATTATACCGCACTGCCTTTCTTAAAAAGGAGCTGGATTGAACAATATAGGAAAATTGAAGATGTATTGATTAGTCAACTGGTATGTACCAGGCACTGTGCTGGGGAAACAAAGACACAAATCAAACAATTCCTGCCCCAGGGAGTTTACATTCTATTGGGAGAAATAACGTGCACAAATGAGTGAATATAAAATATATACCAAGTAGTTTGGCAGAATAGGTCCCTAAGAACCAAGAACAGGAAAGGCTGTCAGATGTCAGATGGTGGAAATTGAGCTGAGCCTTGAAGGCTGGAAGGTGAGGAACAGAAGGATGGAGAACAGACAGCTTTTGCAAAGGCACGGAGACCAGCTTGTCTGAGCAGCATCCAATGGGTTGGAATGAACATGCCTGTACAGCAAGCTGAGAAAGATAGCCTTGGAAATCAGCAGGGCTGGAGAGCAACACCAGCAAATGCTCACATGACAACCTAAAAGAAAACCACACTGACGACCTTCAGATCTGGGATCAATGTGACCAGCGGTGGCTTCAGAGGCCTGCAGGCCTCCCAGGTTTCAGCAGAGAGGTGATAGACTCTGAGTGCAAGACTGGGCTACACCTTTCCAGATGTGGTCCATGGGATGATTTGTTTTCTTCAACTGTGCTTGTTTTTGATTTATGGGAGGGATCTCTCAGAGGAGTTGGGGTGTGAAAGTCATTGGGAAGTGACAGTGATGTAAAAAAAAAAATCTTTCCTAGTTCCCAGGGGTCCACCCTGAGGACACTGAGTTCATGTGGACTGGGCATAATATGGACCCCAGAGAGATCATTATCTCTCCTTTGCTCATGCTCCCCTTTCAGAGTTTTTGTCTGGGAAATAATTGCCCATGTCTAGGTACCTGAAATGTGCATAATGGGTCCCTGACTCTCACACGGAATATGGGGACAGCCCTTTAATCTACCACTGATAAAGCAGAAGATACAAAAGGGAAGAGAATAAGCATTATGTAGTACTCTGCCAGGCAAATATCTCATTTGATCCTCCTAACAACTCAGAGGTAGGTGATGTTATTGTCCCCATTTTAGAGTTGAGAAATTGAGGTTCAGTGATTTGCTCAGGGACATACATTTAATAAGTGTTGTCTGAGGTTGAATTTGAACTCACATCTTCCTGACTCCAGTTCCAGCATTCTATCCACCTAGCTGCCCAAAAAAAGATTCACAGGAATCTGTGAACCAAATAAATTCTTAGTATTTTAGTCTTATCTGGACGGGGGACATTTTGGGGGACTATTGAACAAGAAATCCTTACTCATCTTGTATGAGCAGCTCATGTTAGTAGCTAGGGTAGCAATCTTCATGGCTCTTGCCTCTGTTCCCCCCATTCACTCTCTTGATGATGTCAGTCTATTACCTACTGGACTCTCCTCTACTGTTGGTCATTTTCTGCCTCCATGAAATATGCTGCTAGGAAAACCTCTCCCTCTGTCTAGAAAGTTAGGTTCCTAGATGCTTGAATCAGGAACTTTTTATCTCTTGAAAACTCTAGATATTGACAATCCAGAGCTCAGGGTTATCCACAAGGAGCCTCCAAGACTCCAAGGAATCCTCTGTTGAAGATGGTTTCCTTTCTACTCAAAGGAGCAAAATGCTGGGGAAATCTCCCACTTTGAAGTCCAGTGCCTGGACATTGAGACTCAGGAACTGTGGAATGCCAAGTGCTAAATCTTAGGAAGGCCCATGTGGCATGGGAGATAGAATCTTACGAGAAAGTTAACGGGCTGAGTTGTACCCATGCCTTGCCACATCATCTTAGTCACCCTAAATGTGCTCATTTCATCTGATTGGGCAATGCCTTAATTGTGTGAAGTCCTGTCTCAATAATACACATCATCATCAGGTCAGAGTCATATCATGTTGCCTCAGGCTTATGGCGTGGCCCCTTACTGCCATAGGTAGCTACATCTGGCTTCCTCCTGAGGTCCTGATTCCTTTTCAGGCTTAGTCCCCTTCTTGATTCTGCCTTAGGAAGGGTAGCAGGGAAAGGAGAGGATAGATTGATAGGTAGGCAGGGCTTGAAGGATAACAGCATGACAGAAAACCTGTTGACATATTTTTTTGCTGGAATCGAGGTGTCTGAAGTGTCCTAGAGGCAACGTGTGAATGTCTGAGCCAGGATGTGGTAGGATACAAGGACCCTTGGCCTGGACCCTAGTGTTCCTGCCTCCAGAGAACATAGTGTTTCCTCTAGCTCAGCTGTGCTTGGGACTCTGAGAGCTCTGATTATTATCGGGGAGGCAGAGTGTGGTGGGCTCACTTGGCATCCTCCAGAACTATTTGTTGTTTCTGGCACTACTGAGCAGCTTGGAGACAACACTGTTCATTAAGGCTGCTAATGGCTGCTGGCTCTGGCACCAAACCTCAGCCTTCATTCCAGTGGGTGATGCATTTTTGCCTCATTTGGCCCTACAAAGAGCAGGTCTGAGCCTATGGCTGCTTGCTAGTGCCAGGGAAGGTCCTTCCCTTTGGAGATTTTGGCCTCTGTTTCATCCTGTTGGCTCAAAAGGAGCTCACAGCCCACTAACACCACCAGCTCCTTTTCATGTAACCTGCCAGCTAGCCAGCCCATACTTTGTGCAATGGATTTTTGGATCCAAATATAAGGCTTCGTATTTATTTGCTGCCACCTCGATGGATATGATTTCATCTTTGTGTGCCCCCTCCAGTTTTACAGCCTACAAGTACATTCATGCCTTCTCATCCTGTGGAGCTATTGACTGGAGTCATGTCTACATCTTCTATGGCAAATCCATCCATGTTGCTGGGTGCCTTCCTTTTGACTGTGTGCATAACAAGCAGGAATGGAAGCCCAAGGGCCATCTGCTAATTGGTGTCCCCACCCCCATTTCCATTCATTGGCTCTTGTGGGGATACCCTTTGGGCCATTTCTGCACGATTCTTATTGTGAATGCAGCTTACTCATCCCCACCATACAGCTCTCCATTGTCCCTTGGGCAACCCACAATTTGAATTCCTCAGAGATTGTGGTATTCTATGATTTGCAGGCAGGAAACATCCTCAGAAGAATACTGATGTTTAAAAAAAAAATGGGTCTTTATTTTGGGAAGAAGCTTGGGATAGTTGAGAATACTGCCCAATTTCCCACTTGCAATCTAATTAACCTGCTCTGTTGCTCCCAGTTATTTGCCTAGTATGTCTATATGTGCAAATTTTGTCCAACTAATTGTCCATCTGAAGAGTCTGTTCAAGATATAAATATATAATGCACACACATGCATGAACACACATGTGCCCACACAGTGTATTTTCATGCATGAGTATGTATGTTGACATATGTCTACATGCACTGTTCCCCAGCCCTAGAATACTCTCCTCACCTCTGCCTGCTGTCTGCCTTCAAGTCCTAAAGTCCCAACTTCTTTACAAAGTATTTCCTCCTTTAATTGTGTCCTATTTATTTTGCATATAGCTTGTTTGTATATGTTTGTTTTCTTATTGTCTCTCTCATTGGACTGGGAGCTCCTTGAGTGCAGGGACTGTCCTTTGGTTTGTTTTGTATTCCAGTGCTTAGTACAGTGCCTGGTACTTAGTAGGCATTTAATGAATGCTTGTTGACTGACATTAATATATGTATATATGAATATGCATGTATATCTTGGTATATAGCTATGGTCAATGTACACATATACCCAGTACACACATATGTACATGCATGTATAACTATCAGCTCTATGGTCCTGTCCATCTGGCTGCATATCATAGGCTGGATAATAGACATTTGTCATCCACTTGGTTTTTCCCATGTGGATAGTTAGCTCAAGCTCTTTTTCAGTGATTATGGATTTAAGGAGTTTCTGCAGTGTTCCAGAGCTTTATGCATTCAGCCCAATGTCACCCACAAAAAGGAGCACCTAGAGGTCCTCACCACCAGTAGGGAATCTTGTCCATTTGGACTCTCCATTAGATAATCTTTATAGATATGTCAAGAAGATTTGGTTGAGAGGTTGTGTGGATATCTGTTCTTTTAGCCTTTGCCTACTATTTATTTACATCAACAGCTCACTTATGCAACTCAGGTTTGAGTGGCCTTCATTGAACCATTTTTTTTGTTTGATTAAGTATTGATTCTGACCTTTGTTCTAAACAAGTGCATGGCCTAACAAGAAGCAAACCGTTGATTCATCAGTGATTCTATAGGAACTTTCTGCATGTTAGAATATAAACAATTGTGTCTATTTTTTATATGTTATCTGATGCTTGTATACCTAGTACTTCATGGTTCCCTTCTTGAAGAAGGAATACATGCTTTAGAGGTTTGAGGCTTCTCTATTGTTAACCGATTTGAGAATTCAGTGAGAGACCCCTGGGAATTCAGTCCTGTGCTCCTTACTACAGAGGGAGCATCCTTCAGAAAGAAGATGAGGGCAGCGTGGATTAGTGGGGACAGAATAATATTTCAAGGCTCATAAATATAGTTTCAAGGCTGACAGAAGACAGAGAATTGTCTTGCTGAATGTCTTGCAAAGAGTAAGGGGACACTTTCATGCCTAAGAAGGGCATCTCTGTTGTTTCCTCTGCCCTTCTGGTATCAGAATCTGTTATTCTAATATTTCAGATTTGTCTTACAACATCACCGACGGGTTTTTAGTGTGGTTATTAGGAGCCGCATCCTACAATTGAGGAAATGGAATTTCAGAGAAGTTAACTGACTTGTCCATGGTCGCACAGCTAGTCAGTGTCTGAGGCAGAATTCCAGCCCGGGTTTAACTCTAAAAATTAACTCTAACCATTACACTGCATCACTTATCACCCTGGTAAAAGTCATTCTGGTGGCTGAAATCCAGAAGCTCATTCCCTTCCCCACCCCCCAAACCACAAGGAGATGGTTCTTGGAACTGAAGGAGGGTTATGGGTAGGAGAAAATGATAATCTCTCTGGGGCTGGATGTGTCCCCTCTGTGTTTCATGTAGCGCTGTTTGTGTCCATATGTCCACATGCATGCTCTATCTCTTTGCCACAGTCTCCGGTCTTTACTCTGGTGTGAGGATGGCCATTTTCCAACTTGATACCTAGACCTATCCTAAAAGCTTCTCTCCAGCTCCCACCTTGGAGCACCACCCCAGAGGTGCCACCTTCTCCCTTCCTGAGGGATCTACCCGAAAGATCCTGCCATTCCTATGCCCATTATGCCCTCACTCTCTGCTCCCTCCCTGTAGATCACTGTGGAGGATTACGAGCAGGCTGCCAAGAGCCTGGCCAAGGCCCTGATGATTCGGGAGAAGTATTCGAGGCTTGCCTACCACCGCTTCCCAAGGACCACTGCCCAGTACCTGTGCCCTCAGAGGGCTGAGAAGTGGGGCCCTGGGGATGAGGTATTTCCAGGTATGACTGGCTATGTTGGGAGGGAGGGAGGGATCCTGCTACTCCCAGAGCTGCTTCTAGAAGATCAATTCAGCATTTATTAAACACTTTTTGTGTGTATGCTGGGGATTGCAGGAGATTAAAAAAAATGAATAAGACATGGTATCTGCCCTCAGGTGATGAAGTGGGCCTGGAGTCAGGGAGACTCCTCTTCCTGTGTCCAAATCTGGCCTCAGACACTTACTAGCTGTGTGACCCACTTAGCCCTCTTTGTCCAGTTTCCTATCTGTCAAATGAGCTGGAGAAGGAAATGGCAAATCACTCCTGTATCTTTACCAAGAAAACTCCAAATGGGGTCACAGTGAGTCAGACACTTAAAAAGGTCTGAACAACATCTGCCCTCAGGGAGCTTAGAATCTAGTAGGAGATATAAGATGACATGTATACATACATACAGCCTAAGACATACCAGTAGATAGCAAGGCACTGTTGTCAGCACTGGGCTTAGAGTCAGGAACACCTGAGTTCAAATTCTGCCCCAGAAACTTATTAGCTGTGTGACCCTGGACAAATTACTTAACCTCTGACTGCCTCAGTTTCCTTATCTGTAAGATGAGAATAATAACAATACCTACCTCAGGATTGTTGTCAGGATCAAATGAGATGACATAAAGTGCTTTGCAAAACTAAATCTAGCTCTAATAAGAATATAGAATGTCAATGCTATTTGATAATTCTTATCATATCAGAATACAAGGGCAGAGGGAGAAGTATAGCGAAAAGTTAGGAGAGGTCAGAGGAAGCAGAGACCTTTGCAACTGAGGGGAACAGGGCAGACTAAATGGAAAAGATGACCTTTGAGCCTGATCCTTGAAAGATGAGTGAGATTTCAGCCAGAAATTCTGAAGGGAAGGGAAAAAGCGTTGACATAGCATCTACTATGTGCCTAGCCTTCACTCACTGAATGGGTGTTGACCAAGGTCACCCACTGCATTGAGGACCATTGCCAGTTGTCTTGACCTATGTCTTGCCACTGGACTCTGATGACTCTGGAGGAGATAGTGAGGCTGATGACTATACAGCCCTGCCTCACTTAAATCCACTTCACTTCCAAGTCAAGACCTCACCTTCCTGATGCCATCGGTCCTCTTGGAGAATGAAGGCCAAATAACAACTATGATATGTGCTACATGCCAAGCCATGAGCTTTACAAATGTTATATTATTCTGTCTTTCCAACAGCCCTGAGAGGTCAGTGATGATATTATTCCCATTTTATAGTTGAGGAAACAGAAGCAAACTGAGGTTAAGTGACTTGCCCAGGGTCGCACAGTTAGTAAGTGTCTGAGTGTCAAATCTGAACTCAGGTCTTCCTGATTTCAGGCCCATCACTATGCATACTATGCCACCTGCTTGAAGGGAGAGGGATGGCATTCCAGACATTCAGGCAGCATTGGAAAATGCCCAGATGTAGGAAAGAACAGGACAAGTAAGAGGAATGGTGAGTGGTCAAGCTAGGTCAGAGCAGAGGCTATTTGAAGGGAAGTTAAGAAGGTCTGATCACTCATCAGCTGACTTTGTGAGACACTTTCACCAGCCAGAGCTGACTCCATTGAATAATCTTTCCTTATGGGACTCCTAGATCTGGAATGGACCTTGGGGGCCCATCAGGCCCGACCTTCTTCATTTTATTGATGCAGAAACAGACCTCAAAAGGTTGAGAGATTTGCAAGGAAGTAATTGGTTAGAGCTCAGGTCCGGTGACTCCAGAGACATTGCCCTTCCTACTGTACCAAGTTACCTTTTGTAGCTTCTGAATTTCTGTTCACTCAACAAGTATTTATTGAGTGCCCAGGATGTGGCTAGCCCTGTTCTGGGTTTAGTGTTGGGATATGGAGCCTTATAAAACCTAGTCTCTGCCCTTGGGGAACTCAGTGCTTGGGAGCCACAACATCCACTTAGGAAACATTTAAATAAAAATAAAAGACCGTAGGTGATTAAGCGCCCAAATGAGCACAGAAATTAGTCCATCGGTGCCTCTTTTTGGCTCTTGGGGGTCAGAAAAGACAGATTGGTGCAAGCTGGGTGGACAGGAAAGCGAGGCATTGTTGCCTCTGATGATCTCAGTATTCTAATTAGAGACTTGAGACTAAATAACTTTAATGGAAAAATCGAGGGCAGGGGCGAGCCTTTCCTAAAACATCTCTCTTAAAAGCTCTTTGATCGGTTGGTTGAGCTCATGCCCGGTGGAATGGTATAGTGCCCCAGCGGGAGGCAGCTCAGGGCCAGCTTCCCTCCAGGAGGATCTCAGGAAGCTGTTCAGTTCTGCCTAGCTGCATGTTGTTGGTACGGACCTGTGCAGACCAGTGTGATGTCCTGGGACTCAGGCTCCTTACCCATCTATAGGCCATTTACTTTGAGTGGTAGTTCATGTAAACTAGTGAACGGGGGAGCAGGAGACCTAAGTTTTAGTTCTGAAGGTCAGTGACTGCCTGAGGTTAGGGTTAGACCTTGCAGGGACTTTAGGGACCATCTAGTCCAGGGGTGGGGAACCTGCAGCTGGGTTGCACTTGAGGACCTAGAAGGCCATATATGGATAGATCTAGTCTAATCCCTTCATTTTACAGATGAGGAAAGTAGGTCTAAAATAGATCTAACTTATTATTCTGGGTAGAGAGTAAGAGGGGTAGTATTTGAACCTGGGTCTTCAGGCTTAAAACTCGCAGTTCAAGCCTCCTCAGGCTTTTGTTTTCCTTTAAGGAATGAATGACCTGCTTGGTTCTGTTAAGGAGTATTTGAAAGGTCAATTCAATAATATACCAGAAGCGTGTTGTGCTTTTAGGAAGGAAGATGCTAAGCCCTGGGGAGGTTATGGAATGTGCTCCTGCTGACTAGGAAATGTAAGAATGTGCTGGGAGGAGGTGCTGGGATTCAGGGAGGCCTCGGTCACAGGGAACCCGTCCTAGGAGGAGGAAGCATGAAGTGAATTGGTTTTTAGGCTTGGTATCCGGAGGCCTTTTTTTCTGAGAACCTAAGCATTATTCACAGTCCACCATCAACCAGAGTCCAAAGGTCAGCCCAGAGTAAAGAGTCTTAACAGGAACCTGAGGATTCGGTGGATGGATTTCAGGGATTCTGTCAATTTGGGTGGGTTGGGGAAAAAAAATAAAAACAGCCCTCTATCGATGTTTTTACTAATGTGTAATTTCCTTTGTAATTTCAAGTATTCCACTTTATGCATTTAGAAGCATCATTCTGAGATGGGATCCATAGGCTTCCTCAGCCTGCCACAAAAAATGGTTAGGGCTCTTTGTCCTAGAGGCAGCCTGGAGGCGTGGTGGATGGAGTACCAGGCTTGGAGTCAGGAAGTCCTGAGTTCAAATGGGGCCTTAGACATGTGACCTTAGACTAGATATGTGACCCTGGGCAAGTCACTTAACCTCTATTTGCCACAGTTTACTCATCTATAAAAGGGCAATAATACTAGCACTTACCTCCCAGGATTGTTGTGAGGATTCAAAGGAAGTAATACTTTGTGCTTAGCATCGTTGCTGGCACTTTATAAATGCTAGCTAATATTACTACTGTAGTTGTTAATATTGGAAGCCAGAACGCTTTCTGGAGTCCTTAAGCTGACATCCATTGCGTATTCTGAAATGTAGTAGCTCTTGTCTATTCTTCAGAGATTTCTAGAATCTCAGACTAGGAAGGGCTTTCTGAGGTCATTTAGTTTCACCCCACTCAGAATAGAGGGCCCCTTCTCCAGCATCCTTGAAAAGTGGTCATGCACTCTCTACTTAACCATTTCTGGTGATGGGGAGCTCACCACCTTCAAGGGCAGCCTGTTCTACTCTTGGGCAGTGGAAGGAATTCTGGATTCTACCTTCAGACCTTTGTTCCTCTACTTGCTATCTGTGCGATGATGCTCAGTCATCTTATCTTTCAAAAGAGGGAGCTGGGCTAAGTGACCCCAGGTCTCCTCAACTCTAGATTTATGACCGTATAATCTAGTTTGGGGGAATTTCTTGTAGATAGAAGTGAGATTTGCTGCCTGGTAATTCTTCCCCCTCACCCCCACTTGCCTTGGTTCTTTTCTTTGGAAAAAAGAATTCAGGGACAGTCAGCACTACTTTAGGTCTGGTTTCTGATGTCTTTTGGTCAGTGACAGTCCGTGGCAGGCCAGTAGTGATGCGGCCCCTGCCTTCCCATTTGAAGGGAATATTGCTGGTCCACAACCAACAGGAATCCATTCTAATTTTCTTTCCTAAACTGAAGTTATGTGATCTCTCGTACACAGCTGGTGCTTAATAAATGCATGTTAAAATACATTAAATTGGGGAAGGTAGACTAATTGTTTACTTACAAACGAGGAAACTGAGGCTGTAAGTATTGAAGGAACTGGCCTAAAGCCACTGTTTTTCTGCCCTTACACAGGTGTGCCTCCTTGGCCATGCTTGGAAAGTTCCCCTTCTTTGGCCACCTCTGGGAAATCTGTCTGAGCTCAGCTAATGTGGCATTGCATGAGGCTTCTCCCCGGGTCTCTAGTTGCTAGTCTTCATCCCCATCTAGTTCCTTTCTATTTGTTTTGCATATATTTTATATTTACTTAACTGTTTTATGTTGTTTCTCTAATGGAATATAAATCCCTTGAGGGGAAGGGATATTATATTTTTGAGGACAAGGACTTTTTATGGTTTTGGCTTTATATCCCCAGTACCCACCCTGCAACAAAGTAGATGTTTAATAAATGCTTGTTGAATGAATGAATGAAGTGAATGAATGAATGAGACCAGTTAGTGAGAGGGTAAGACTCAAACCCAGGTCTCATGACTCCATTTCTACTGTTCTTTTCACTTTGCTTTCCTGCCCTGTCCATGGACACTTCAAATATGCTTGGTTCTCAGTAGGGCAGCCTGAGAGGACAGTCAGCTAGTCTCTGGGCTTGCAAGATTAAATCTGGATGGTCATGGGACAGAGAGGAATCTAATACCTCATCTTCAGGAGCATCATGCCTAGTGGCTCAATGCCTGTGTACCTTTTTTTTTATGCCTTTCTTTCCACGACCTCATTTATGTTTTACAGATTTCCACCCACCCCCAGAGCCACAGGAAAACCCTTATTGTCTGGACAACATGCCCCCAAACCTAGGCTACGTGCTCAGGATGCAGGGGGGCATCCTCTACGTGTATGATAATGACCAGATGCTGAAATGCAATGAACCCAGAAGCCTGCCGTACCCTGACCTAGAGACCTACACAGTGGACCTCAGTCACATCCTGGCCCTCATCACAGATGGTCCAACGTATGTTGCTGTTGGTTTTGTTACGATTCTTGTGAAGCAGCATGGCATTGTGGGCAAACCAGGAGGACCTGGGTCCAAGTCGTGTACTGGCTGTGAGATTCTGGGCAATTCATTTAACCTCTAGTTGGTTTAGTCAGTTAATTTAGACTGTAGACAAACCTTTGAGGTTCTAAGTTGCAATCACAAAAAGGAGAAAAGGACCCATGTACAAAAATATTCACAGTAGCTCTTTTTGTGGTAGCAAAGAATTCTAAATTGAGGGGATGCCCATCAGTTGGGGAATAGCTGAACAAGTTATGGTATATGATTGTAATAGAATACTATTGTTCTGTAAGAAATGATGAGCAGACATTTCAGAAAAACCTGGAAAGACTTATATGAACTGATGATGAATGAAGTGAACAAAACCAAGAGAACATTGTATGCAGCAACAGCAACACTGTTCGATGATCAACTATGACAGACTTCGCTTTTCTCAGAAATACAATGATCTAAGACAGTTCCAAGGGACTTGTGATGGAGAATGCTAAGCATGTCCAGAGAAAGAACTCTGGAGTCTGAATACATGTTGAAGCAGGCTTTTACTTTTTTTGTTTTTTTCTTTCTTGTGGTTTTTCCCTTCTGTTCTGATTCTTTTTTCACAACATGACTAATGTGGAAACATTTTTAACATGCTTGTATATGTATAACCTATATCAGATTGCTTGCAGTCTTGGGGAGAGGGGAGGGAAGGTAGAGGAGAAAAATTTTGAACTTAAATTTCACAAAAATGGATGTTGAAAACTATTTTTCCATGTAATTGGAAAAAAATACTAATAAGGGAGAAAAAGATTCTAAGTTGCAGAGAAGGTCCAGAACACATTAGTAGAGGGAGGATGAAATCACAAATCAAGTTCTTATCCCTATCATTGTTCTCATCTTATATTCAATTGAGTTGAGAAAGAAACAGGTCACCATCCCACTTTTATTCTTTTTTGCTTAACATCTGGCAGATTATTGCCAAGTGGATAAAATAATTGCTTTCTTAATTGAATAAAACGTTGAGGTGTAACACATCTTCTGTAGGCTCACTGAAAGCATTTTGGGCACTTTAGGAGCAGAAAGAGTGATGAGGATTATGGGGACCTCATCCTGTCCCTACCTGGTTTAATTACTGCTACTAGGTCTCTATATATTTTGAGAGCTGTTCATTCCACATTATAAATCAGTCTCCCTTTAGTTGGGAAGGTTAAGATTACTCAGTATGATGATCTCCATTACAAATGCTCTTAGAGTTTTGCAGATCAGTGTTACATCCAGACAACTGTGGGTAACAGTTGTGGCTTGTTCCGATTCTCAAATTCCAGTAGAGTTCGTATATTGTTTTCTCAGGGATATTTCCAAGATTGTGTTTGCAGTGTGGGGAGCTGTCATCTGTTAATTTACGACGGATGGTGAGCATCTGCTGGATAATTCTGGCTACTTGACCATATCTTCCCAAGTACTGGGTAGATGCTCAGTTTTTGGAAACTAGTGATATACAGCCCAGTTTCTACTCTTTCCTTACAGAGTCTACTTGAGTGAATAAGTCCAGGCTCCTTAATGATAAAATTTCTGTAATTTCTGGTCATAAATGATCTGATGTTGTATCGCTTTCTAAGACTTTCTGTTTCTGCCAACCTGTCAGCATGTCTGAGCCATTACTATGATATTATAATAGCTAACAGTTACATGGTGCTCCCTCCGTGCAAGACACTGTGCTAGGTGCTATATAATTATTATCTTATTTGAGCCTACCCTGACCCTACCATCATCTCCATTTTATAGATGAGGAAACAGGCAAACGAGTTAAGTGACTTGCCCAAGGCCACTCAGCTAGTAAGTGTCTGGGGCTGGATTTGAATGCTTGTGTTCTTGACTCCAGGCCTGGCTCTCTATCCACTGTGCTACTTACTTCCTTGTCAACAGGTTGTTGGTTTATTTCATGTGGATGTCACCCATGGAGGGCCTTTTGGTTCTGCTTTTAGATCTCAGTCATTTCATGGGCCCCATCTGGAGGTAAACCAATAATTGGTTGCCTTCAACAAGTCCAGTGGTGTGTACCCACTCTCTGCCTTTCCTGTTGTGCTGTGATGGGGGAGGGGGAATCTGTTTTTTACCCCCCCCCCAAAGTATTTCTATAAGTTTTTAGCTTGTTTGTCATGCCATAAAAGAAGAGGGAGAGGGAAACAAACATTTATTAAGCTCATTTGGTCCTCATAACAACCCTGTGTGCTGGGCACTATTTCTTCCCCATTTTACAGGTGAAAAAACTGAGATAGACAGAGATTAAGTGATTTGCCTAAGGTCACATAGCTATTAAGTATCTGAGGCTGAATTTGTACTCAGGTCTTCCTGATTCCAGGGCTGGCTGTCATCCAATGCATCACCTAGATACCTCCCTTTCAATGAGGTAGTACTAACCTTTCTATAATTGCCTTGGGATGACAGGCCCTTTGTTTCATTAAGATTATTTTTGTTACTAATATTCTTCCTTAATCTGTAAAATGAGGGAATTGCATAATATGGTTTCAAAGGTACCTTTCAGTTCTGAATCTGTGATCCTAGCTTTGTCATCATCATCATCATCATTTATTACTACTAATATTTTTCTACAGGAAAACATATTGTCACCGGCGACTTAACTTTTTGGAATCCAAATTCAGCCTACACGAGATGTTGAATGAAATGTCTGAGTTCAAAGAATTAAAGAGTAACCCTCACCGAGACTTCTATAATGTGAGAAAGGTGAGTCTTGGGCTGAGAGCTGATGAATGGGTGATGGGGTAACTCGTGGCTTTCCCAAGGTTATGTATTATTGGAGCTTGTATCCACAGCTTGCCTCATCCTTCCTCATTGGCAGCATCAGGTCTGTAATGAGTCTGTGGTTCTCAAGGTATGAGGCCAGTCACTGATGATGTTGGGTGGAAAAAATTCCTTGTGTGTCAGTAGGGAAAAGAGGAAGTAGAGAGAGGAGCCTTCCTCTGAGCCAGGAAATTAGGTGCTGGCTAACTGGGGTGATACATGATGTGATGTGCCTTTGCTACTCACCTTCTTCGTGTTCTCCTCAATGACTTGTTAATTACCTATCAGTAATGAGGCCTGACTATTTTAAAGGTAAGGGCAGTATTTTTTACATTTTAGCCCCTTCCCTGCGAACCATGTTAAAGTTTGCACTATTTATTCATGCTTAGGACTAATGGACTTGGGCATCGTCCTGCTCAATGCTCTCTTTTCAGGATAAGCAATCTGAGACTAGAAAGGTCAAATTACTTGCCTAAAGCCATTTGGGTAGAAGAGACCCAAGCTAGGATTCAAAATCAGATCTGATCAGTCCAAATCCAGCGCTCTTGGGAAGCATCAGATTTGCCATCCTTCCAGGTGGAGCTGTCCAAAAGATAGCTGGAAATGTAAATCTGCAACTGGGGAGAGCAGTCGTGACTGGAGATTTCACTTTAGGAATCATCAGCATGGTGGTGAAGACAGGGGAGGGTTGAAGGAGACAAAGAGTACTGGGTAAGAGAAAAGTAGAGGACACACAAAAGGAGACAGGAGGAGAACCAGGAGAGTGATATCCTGGGAGGCAAAGGAGAAGAGAATATTGAGGAGTGGGTATGTGTTGGGGGGGGGAAGAAGGGGTGATCAGTGGTGTCACAAAAACAAAAAGGTCAATGACCACAAGGACTGCAAAGGGCTCAGGATCTGGTGACAGAGTGCCATTGGTGGCCTTGAAGAGAGCAGTTATATGGGTGTGATGGGGCCAGGCTCCCGTGTTCTCTGAGCCAAGGAGCACCTTTTATTGTTTAGGATCCTCAGTAACAGTTACCACCTCTGGGTCCCACAAGAACAATCCCTGGCTCAGTTGAGGGCACTTGGATGGGTGATATCAACAAGAAGTGGCATTTTTACAATAAATTAAAACTTGCAAAAGCCTTCTTTAAAACTTTTTTAAAGCTTTTGTTCACTGGAACCTCATGCCAGCTCTGTGAGGCAAGTAACACGAACACTGTTATCACCCTTTTAAAGACGAGGAGACTGAAGATCAGAGTTTAAATGACAAGCCCATGGTTAATGGGATGAGAAGTTTCTACCCCATTAACGGAAGGTAGTATGGGGTAGTGGTGTGTGAGTGAGTGTGTGTGTGAGAGAGTGTGTGTCTTGGGAGTGGGTAGTACATGTTAGGCTAGTGCTTACAACACTGAGTGTCTCACATTTCTAATGTCCTGACATTGTCCTGACAATTTTGGATGATGAAAATGGCCATGTGTTGGGCTAAAGACCTTTGGAGACAGTGGGAGATGGAACTTGACTAGATAATTAAGATGAGAGTGGAATATAAAACGAGTGCATTCAAGGTAAAGTTGAGTCTCTAGTAACAAAGGTGCCAAGTGATGTGGGAGTCCAGAGAAAGGAGAGATCACTTTCTGCTTCATGGAGGAGGTGGTATTGGAACTGAACCTTGAAGGATGGATAGGAATTGGGACAGCTGGGGCTCAGCCAGGTTCTGAAGAAGTATCGGTTATCTTTTCAGGAGGTGATGAAGTCCAACTTGGCTGAAACATAGGATATGGCAAATGTAGTAATAGGAGATGATTTAAAAAGGAAATTGTGAAGAAATCATGGTGGACCTTGAATGCCAGGATAGAGAGGCTGGATTTTATTCAGTAGGGAAGAGGGAGTCATTAAGGGTTTTTGAGCAAGAGGATGACATAATTAGAGCTGTGTTTCAAGAAGCTATTTGGGTTTTGGTGAATCCTTTTCCCCTTTTAGGTCTCAGTTTCTCCATCTATAATGAGGGGGATTGAGGCTAAGCTTGATGAGTAAGATGGAAGGGACCTCTGTAGCCAACCAGTTCAACCCTCTCATTTTACAGACAAGGAATCTGAGGCGCTAGGAAGTTAAATGAGTAGCCCATGATAAGTGGGATGATAGTTGAGCATAATCTTACTAACCTGCCATCATTGGGTTACTCAGGTACAAACAGAAGCCAGAATGAACTCATATCCTCTGACTTTTGAGATAATGCTTTGTTTTTTTAGGATATTCTTCTGCCTCTCCAAGTGTCTTCCAATCCTAAAATTTTATGGCTCTTGCAATTCCAAGGAAGCACATGGTATAATGAATAGGATACCCACCCTGGAATTAGGAATACCTGAGTTCATGACACTGCCTCTGATAATATTGGGTGCATAGCCTTGGTAAAGTCACTTCTTAGTGCACCAAGCTAGGTATTAAGATATGGTGATCTCTCAGACTACAAGTTACAGATAAATTGCCAATCTGTACCAGTGGAGGGAGTTTCTATACCTGGGACTCACTAAAAGCATAGATCTGGATCAAGGTGAGAAAAAGACTAAGACTAATCGGGCAGAATTATATAGGATGAATTGGAAGGGAAAGGCACTGGAGGCAGGGAGACCATCTGGGACATATACTAGGTTTGGCAAGAAATCACGAGTGTCTACTCTAAACCATAATGGTAGGAGAGGAAATGGCTAGGAAGGGGATGGATGAGAGAAAGGTTTCAGAGTTAGACTTGTCAAGATTTAAGAGAAGTCTTGGGGGAACATAAACACTATCTTCAGTCACTTGAAGGACTGCCATGTGGAGGAGGGATTAGGCTTTCCTCTTTGGCCCAGAGGGCAGAGGCAGGAAGAAGGAAAGGCAATGCAAAAAGGCAGATTTGAGCCTAATAATCAAGAAAAATATCTTTACAATTAGAACTCCCCTAAAGTACAATGGGCTGCCTGGAGAAGTGGTCAGTCCCCTCTCCTTGGTGGCTAGGCTTGGTGGTTATGTTTACAGTGGACATCTCTGTCACAGATGGTGACCTGTGGTCATGGGATCATAGAGGGCTGGGGAGGGACCTTGCACTGAGGTTAGAGTCAAAGGGCAAGCTCTTTTCAAAGCGGGGTTCAAATTCAAGGTCTCTCACTATTTATGTGATTTTTGGGCAAGTCTTCAGGACTTAGTTTCCTCATTTGTAAAATGTAGAGATTGGACTAGATGGCTTCTAAGGCTTTCTACACAGATGTGTGTGCTGATTTAATAGTTAAGGAACTGGGAGCAAAACCCAGTCGATTCATAAATGGTCTTTAGTGTGTTGCTTATTTTTTTGAGAGGGATTGAGATTTTACTTATGGAGGGAGCTTGCAGTGAGGAAAACACCCTCCAGAAATGACGAGGTGTGTTGTCTTAGAGTTGCCTAGAGGTGCTGAGAGGTGTCTTGTTTTAGGTCACACAGTCAGAGGTGGGATTTGAACACAGGTCTTCCTGACTCTCTTAAGGCACACCTTGTTCTCCACTGTTTCTCAGTTTATTTTTTAAATAAAAGCCCCAAATTATTTAGGGCACAGCTTTATGGCTACATCATTAAAGAATGAAGAACGTGGCCCTTGGGACAGGAGACGACAAAAAGGTGAAACCAAAACATCAAAAGCCAGGTCTATTTATCAGTAGCCTGGAGTCAAGTCTTAGCCAACTTATTCAGCAAAGGCTTTAGTGCTTCTGATGTATGTTAGGTAATATGTGAACTTCCTCACTGGGCTTTACCTTGTTCTGTTCTTCCTTGAGTCCTCTTGTATTTACAGTGGAAACCTTGTGTGGGAAACAGGAGTCATGCCCACTTCTTTGCAGTTTTTCACATTTGTAATCAAAGTGATTGAGGGGGAATTGATTTAAAGGATTAATTTTCTGTTGTAAAGGTTGGTTTTATTATATTCATTAACACACACACACACACACACACTCTCTCTCTCTCTCTCTCTCTCTCTCTCTCTCTCTCTCTCTCTCTCTTTCTCTCTCTCTCTCAAACATACAAGCATCCTCTCTGTACCTAAGGGAAGAAGGCGACATGGTGAAATTGTATGTCTTCATACCTTTGCTTTTATAGAATTACCAGCATTTGTCCTTTGGCGAGAGGACGTGAAGAGACACGCAGGTTGAGAAGGCATAGATTGGTTGTGATCTGCAGTGGTGGAAGGAGTACCTTCCTTGATTAAATCATAGATCCATTTGAGATGCTTCATTATGCATAAACAAGATTCTACCCCATCACCCAGTTAATCAGCCACCACTATCCCAATGAAAGTCACTTTTAACTATCATATCAGGAAAAGAGATCCACTTTAAGCCTTTAAAGAGGGTTTGGTTAATGACTTTAATTTTTTTAAGTGAAAATAAAATAAAGCAGAAATATCATGTACCAAACTACAGTGCAAATTTTTCAATAGGAATATTTTAACAGCATGAAGTAATTTTCTCCTCTAGAGACAATAATTAAATATAATAAAGCTTACCCCTAGCTTAGAGCTACACGGGATAACATTTGATTTCATGGGCTCAAAGAAGTTGGGCTTAGGCTGATTATAGCAATTACCTATTAAGAAGGGAATTCCATTGGCGTAGTTCAATATATGTACTGAGATATGTTCAAGATATGTATTAACCTAATTTAATGAGAAAGTTCAATGGAAAGAACACTAACTCCAGACTCAGGGGAACTTGGTTGAAATCCTGCCTCTCACACTCACTACCTATGTGACCTTGGGCAAATCATTCAACCTTCAGTTTCCTTATTTGTGAAAAAAATTAGGGGATTGGACCAGATGGCCTTGGAAGTCCCTTCTGGCTCTAAGAGCTATGGTTTTTTGATTCATCAGAATATTAAAGACTTCAAAAGGAGAGAGCAAAAAACCCAAATAAACACACACACACACACACACACACACACACACACACCCCAGATGTGACATTGAAAAGTTATCTCCATTTGGGTGAAGTTACTTGACACCTACTCAGGAAAGATGGCCCTGGGTGTGTTCTCTGGGTCCTGTGACTCACTGAACAATGAACAAGTATTTATTAACCACCTACTATAAAAACCTTCTGGAATGCCCATGTCCTCCTATGGTGCCTTGGAGAGAAAGGGAATCAGCATTTATATGGCACTTACTATGTGCCAGACGTGGTACTCAGTACTTTACAAATATTATTTCATTTGTTCCTCACAACAGCTCTGTGAGGTAGGTGCTCTTATTGTCCCTGTTTTCCAGTCAAAGAATACTGAAGTTAATACTAGAGGTTAAGTGACTTGTCCAAGGTCATCCCGCTAGTCAGCATGTTGAGACTGGATTTGAACTCAGGTCTTCCTGACTACAGGCCTAGCATTCTCTCCACTACACCTTAACTTCTTCAGGTACATGAAAGAAACAACACTGATCATAATTCATGTTGGGACAAAAAGATAAAACCTTTTAAAGTGAAAAAGATTATTTGGCCTTGGCAGAAAGAGTAGCTGGGCAGCCTAGTGGAGAGGGTCCTGGTGAGGCATCAGGAAGATGTCAAGTTCAAATCTTGCCTCGGGTACTTACTAGATATATGACATGGGCAAGTCATTTAACCTCAGTCTGCCTTAGTTTCCTCATCTGTAAAATGGGGAACTTCCTATGAGGATGAAATGAGAAAATATTTGCAAAGCACTTTCCAAACCTTAGTTGATACATTAATGTTAGGAATTATTATTTTTATTAAGTAAGAAGAAGTTAGGTCTTTCTTTTGGGGGAGATTTTAAAAGAAACTGTGATAAGAACCTGTTTCTTGGGTAGTTTCTAGCTTTGCCTGGAAGCAAGAACCTGGCCTCCCATTTTGGACCTCATAGCCCAAAAAACTGTTAAAATTTTCCATTTAGTCCTTTTTCAGGTTAGCATTACTCTCAAGGGTTTCCACCAAAATCATTGGGCTTGCTTATCTTTAAATTTCTAGTAAAGAAATTATTTTGAAAGTCTGTGATGAACTTCATTTAAGTGTTTCCTTGGCATTCCCCATTCTCATCCCAAATTGTTAGCAGAAGAAAAAGAGCACTTCCCTGGAAGCTTGTGGGTACAGGGCAGGCAGGAGAATTCAACAACCACGTCCTTGTGCAGGTGCCATTTGGAGACGTCAGTGTGAATCACAGTGTGGACCCCCACCTCTCTCTTCCCATTTGGTTGTAAGCACAGATGAGATCATGGAAAGCACTGGGCTTTGGAAGGATGGTGCTAAGACAATTAAGAATTATTTTTAAAAAGATTATTTTTTTACTATCCCTCCCTTTATCCATGCCACTGTCTCCATGACTGACTGGTGGTGTGTTCTGGCTTTTGCCCCTCCTTGTTCCAGCTCCTACTTTCTAAGTGAGGTGTAGAGGCTTCTGTCCCATCTGGGTAACCTTGGCTGTGATTCCTTCCTGTCCATCTTGTCCCAGATGTGGCTTCCCGGGCTTTCTCTCTCCCGCTCAGCTTAGGGTATTTGAGACTAACTAAACAAGCACCACAAGTCTGGGAACTGGACATAAGATCCTGGGGCTTGTGGGGGGCTCCCCTTCCCGTAGAGAAGGGGCCCTGCAGCACCTACCTTAGAGATGTCATGGGGCTGGGAAGGCATGACCTCCCCTGGTTCTAGATTTAGAGATGCCAGCTCTGATGGCTGCTTCCCATACAATCCTGAGTAAATCCTTCAATGTCCTTGAGCTTCCACTTTTTCATCTGTATAATGGGAAGATTGGATGGTGACGATGGACTCCTAGGTTCAGAGTTGGAAAGGTTCACTCCATTTTGCAGATGAAGTGATCTGTCCAAGATCACACATCAGAGCTGGGATTTGAACCCGGATCTCCGGACTTCAGTCACTGCCCTTTGAGATTCCTTCCACTTCCAGATCTATGATCCTCTATATATCACTAAGTGAATCGGTCTTCAGCTTGCCCTTGCTCTAGAGGCTTCCTGGAAATCAGAACCAGGTGGAGCTTATACATTTGTGTCCCAAGTTCTCTGTTTGGCCTCCCTGGAAAAATGGTCCTGTGGGCTAAGAATTCCACTGTGTAGAATCCTACCTGAAGGTTAGTGGTTTATTGGAGAGGCCATACAGGGTCACCATGAATTAATAAGCTGTTTGTTCATTTGAGAAGAGGTATCATGGTGTATTGGAATGAGCCCTGAATTTGGAGCCAAGAGACTTGCCTTTGCTGCTTTCTAATCATGGACTGGATAAACCGCTTTACCTCTTAGCCTCAGAAATAAGGTCCAAGGGTTAAAAGATGTCGAAATCTTTGGTCTTGAGATAATGCTTTGTATCTGTGAATAACTAGCAAAAGGCAATGCTATAATCTGACTCATGCATAATGTGAAGAAAGAGGATAGGATGGGATTAGATAGATTGGGAAAGGAAAGGGAAGGGAAGGAAAGGGAAGAGAAGGAAAGGAGGGGGAAAGGAAAAGAAAGAAAATGGTTAGGGAAAAAGACATGCACACAAATAATATGATGATGCACATGTATAGGGTACAAAGTGCTTGGGAGTTTGTCCAGGACCGAGAGATCTCCTCTGGTTTAGAAGGTTCCTTCCATCTCAAATATTCTGAGCTATCAGTGTACAAGGCACTGGTGTTATTCCTCTGCCTCCTGCTAACCTGATGGGGGGGTGTTGGGCTGTGCCTTCAGGTGGACACCCACATTCACGCGGCTGCCTGCATGAACCAGAAACACCTCCTACGATTCATCAAGCACACATACCAGACGGAGCCCGACAGGATTGTCACTGAGAGGAGGGGCAGGAAGATCACGCTCAGGCAGGTGTTTGATGGCCTTCACATGGACCCCTATGACCTCACCGTGGACTCCTTGGATGTCCACGCGGTAAGCTGATCCACTTGGGTACTGCCAGCAGATGTGGTGGAAATTACAGAGAGGCCCCTATTATTGGCTTAGCACAATAATAATTCACTATCTCATATGATCTCCACGCTCATAGTTGGCCCCACTTAGAGTGGTAGGGAGGAATAAGCTTTTTAGACCTCTTGATTTTATTTTTAAAGAGCATCTCCTTTCCTCAATCTGAGGCTCCTTGGGCACTTACTGGGGCTCTTCTTTACAGGGCCGGCAGACCTTCCATAGGTTTGACAAATTCAACTCCAAATACAACCCAGTGGGAGCCAGTGAGCTTCGGGACCTGTACTTGAAAACTGAAAACTACTTAGGTGGAGAATACTTTGCACGGATGGTCAAGGTCAGGAACTGTTGCCATTGCCCTTCCCCCTCATGATGGTTGCAGATTAGAGTAGGGGAGGATTGGGATCTGGAAGATGGGCTAGCCTCGACATGGCCAGACCTCTTCTAGCCATTCCCCCTCTTCCCAGCCTAGGGTGAGAGGATGGGCTGATTTCAGCTGCCAAATGTCCCACATGCCAATCACAGCTCCATTTGTGATCTCTATTCTGTTTACCAGTCAACTTAATTCACACCCATGTCAGGACATCACCCTTGTGATGTCTTTGGTCCTCTTTGAAAATGAAGGACAAACAACATTCTGTTTATGAGTCAAATGAAGAAGAAAAGAGTGGGGCCAGGTGACCACCAGTCAGGTCATGGAAGCCCAGAACAGAGCTTGGGCCCATAGACGCAGAGCACCAGAGATGGGAAGGACCTTCCAAGTCTTCTTGTCCAACCTCTTCATAAAAGCACAGGAAGCAGCCCCAGAGGATACCAAGTGCAGACCCTTCATTTTACAGCTGGGGAAACTGAGGCTTACAAGTGGCCTGCCCATCATCACACAAGTCTGGGACAGTGATGACAGATCCAGAACCAGATCACAGATGTGATGCCTCCCAGTTTGGGTCTCTTTCCCCTTCAGAACCTTTCTGGCTGCAGGTTGTAGTTGGGCCTGAGACTCTTCTGACCCCCGGGGGCTACTGTGCCAAGTCCCAAAGCTGCAGTTGTGCCCTAGCTCAGGGCTCCCAGGGGTGTTTCTGATGCCACTTTAGTCCAAAGGCAATATCACTGAGAGGAGAGCAGATGAGCCAAGATACATCATGAAGTGCTTAGGTCTCTTCTAATAGAACTTCCCCATATTTGATTAAGGGGCTAAGGGAGCCTTGGAATCTCCCTATTAGGTGATTTTTCAGCTTGGGAAAGTTTCCTTCCAGAAAATAAGGTCCAAGGGCTAAAAGATGTCAAAATCTTTGGTCCTGAGGCAATGCTTTGTATCTGTCAATAACTGGCAAAAGGCAATGCTATAATCTGACTCATAATCATGTGTAATTGAAAGAGGATTAGGATGGGAAAGGGAAAATCTAAACCCAAGTTTAGATAAACAGTTTAGTTTAGATAGATGCGACAGGTGGTACAGTATAGACTACTGGGCTGGAGTCACGAAGACTTATTTCTGAGTTGAGATCCAGGCTCAGGCACTTCCTAGCTGTGTGACCCTGGGCAAGTTACTTAACCTTGTTGGCTGCAGTTTCTTCATCTCTAAAATGAGTTGGAGAAGGAAGTAGCAAACCATTCCAATCTTTGCCAGGAAAACCCCAAATGGGGTCATAGAGAGTCATACATGACTGAACAACAACAAAAAAACCCTTAAGGTGGTTGGATGGCAGGGGGTTGAAGGATAAGACCTCTTCAGGTTCCTTTTAGGCCAGGAATCCCATGACATAGACAATATAGTCCACCCCCCAGCTCCATCTAGATGCTGCTCAAAGCTAAGAATGCTCTTGAATTGATCCAGAAACTTTTTGGCCACAGGAGGTGGCTCGGGAGCTGGAAGAGAGCAAATACCAGTACACAGAGCCCCGCCTCTCCATCTATGGGCGCTCCCCCCTGGAATGGCTCAACCTGGCCAGGTGGTTCATTAATCACAAGGTCTATTCCCCAAACATGCGCTGGATCATCCAGGTCCCCAGGATCTAGTAAGTGAGGGCCCTGCTCACTGGGCACCCCCATCTCTCACCCCAGCATGCCACTCCTCCAGCCACCCTTCCGCTACTTCTCCCTTCTCTCTGCACTCTCCTCTTACTGCCACCGTAGAGGTCTCTTCTCTGTCGTCCGTCACTATCTTCTCCCCTTTCATATTCTCCTTCCTGTTCATGCCCAAGCCCTGGTTGTGTGTGTACTTCATGCTTCTAGCTCCTTCCCTACCTGAGGTTGGTGTGAGGATGATCCCTAGTGTAGAAAGAGAACTGGTTGTGAAGTCAGAGCTCCTGGGTTCAAATTCTTATTAAAAATTCTTTTAGGGGTGGCTGGGTGGCACAGTGAATAGAGCATTGGCTCTGGATTCAGGAGGACCTGAATCCAAATCTGGCCTCGGACACCTGACACTCTTACTAGCTGTGTGACCTTGGGCAAGTCACTTAACCCCAATTGACCTCCCAAAAAAAGGGCAAAAAAAATATTTTATTTATTATCTGTATGACATTAGATAACTCACTCAACCTTCCTGGGCCTCAGTTTCCTCATCTGTAAAATGAGATGACCCCAAAAGTCTCTTCCAACTCTAGGCCCATGATTCTGTGATTATCTTGTTTATTTTGCTACAGACTTTGGATTTTTTGTTCACTCATATGATGGTCCCCAGGTGACACCATATAGCTCTCTCCTCCATATCAGTGATTTTCCTTGGAGAAAGCAGGTGTCTCTTGAGTGGGGACACTTTGGATTTATCTTTAGGGATGCTTCCCTCAAAGATCCTGTGGAAGAAGCCCTGTAATTGGTGATTTCTAAACATCAAAGACTAGATTGAGATTTCTAGGACAAGTCAGTAGTTTGGAGGCAGAGGAATGTATTGGGACCTGGGGCCACCTACCAGGGTTCTCTTTGTACTCCCAGGGATGGAGAAGGCCTATAGGCTTGGGGGGAATCAAACTGCTAGATCAGAGGGTGACTGCAAAGTTGAGGACAACTAGGGGTGAGGGGAAGAAGATCAGAAGATCAGGAGATCTAGATAGGAACAGGTAGAGATCAGAAAAGGGGAAAGGATGAGGGGAAAGTTAAGCAGGGAGAGGTCACATGAAGATGAGCAGAGAGTGAATGGCAGTTAGAGGCCAGAAATGCTCTCTTAAGAAAGCAGGTTAGGAGGAGAGGAATTTCAGATCAGGTAGAGATGACGCTGCCAGAATTGTCCTCATCTCGATTCCTGGGGAGGTTACCACACACAGAAACGAATTTTTCTTTAGTAGACTTCAACCAGTCAATCAACAAGCATTTTTAAGTGCTTAATATATGCCTGTCACTGTCCTAGGTGCTGGAGATACAGATACATAAGTGGAAAGTTATGGAGAGTAAGAGTTTGGGGTTGATGGTGGGAAAACCTTCCTACCAATCATAGATGGTCAGAAGTGAGGGACTACTTCCTGTCACTGTGGGAAATAACCATTTGTCAGGGAACATTCTAGAGAGGATCTTCATTCTTGGGTTGGATGAGCCTTGAGATAGCTCCCACCCCACATACAGAGATGGGTCTTAGCTGCTGGGCAGGTGACTGGTTGGTTACTCAAGACATTTGCCTCTGCTCCAGACCAAGAAACAGTAGGTGGCCAAGTCTAGAACCATGTCTTTTTCTGTCACCCAGTGACATATTTAGATCCAAAAAGCTGCTTCCAAGCTTTGGGAAGATGCTGGAGAACATCTTCTTGCCCCTTTTCGAAGCCACGATCAACCCCAGGGATCACAAGGAACTTCACCTCTTCCTCAAATACGTAAGTCAGGGCATTGTGCTGTGGGGCTCCTTCTCTCAGAGTCAGGGACCATGGGGTTATCCTGACATTGCCTCCTAGGCCACTCCCCTTCTTGCCCACGCTTGGTTCCCAGACTAAGAAATAAAGCTAGTGGTTATCACACACTCTAGTGTCCTCCTTCCCCTCTCCCCCCATTCTGGCTTGCTGTTGTCACTCCCATCATTCTGGGTGGTTCATACCCCAGAGGTGACCCTGAAGGACCCATATTCTTCTAAAGAAACAGGGACATTATAGACCCTTAACTGGCTAGAAGATGAAAAATTGGCTTGTGCTATGGTCGCCCCCTCGTGGGCACATGAGAGAAATACATGTGTTTACTGGGCTTGCATTTATTTTACAGACCCTACTATGTGGCTGCTGGCCTGAAAGAGGAGGGGGTAGGATACAGGATCATCTAGGGGGCCACTGGTGCACAGAAAAATGTCTGCTCAGAGTTCCTTCCTGAAAAAGCTCAGGATTCCTTTTCTTTCTTAGAGACAGAAAATGCTAACTCAATGACTTTAAATTAAACACCTGCAACAAAGACGTCATTCAAGAAATACGGCTGCAGCTACAAATTATGTTTCAGCCAGACTGTGGCTGGCATCATGGGTTTGGGAGTAGGGCACAGATAAAGAGAAATGAAGATAAGGAAGATGTGTGTGGGGTGGAGGAGGGAGGAAGGAAAGGGGAGAGAGAGAGAGAGAGATGGAGGGGCTTGCCTTTAATGCCCATGCCAACAAACAATGGCTCCTGGCTTTGCAGCTTGGGTGGCTCTTTTGGGCTTCTCCTACGGTTTGGGGGTAACCCCTTAGCAGTGGAAACCACTGGTTGGGAAGTTGGACCATGGGGGAGGCCAAACTCTGAGACATGTCCTGGCTTTCCTTCTTAGTGTTCAGTATTTATTCTTTCCTCACTAGGTGACAGGCTTTGATAGTGTGGATGATGAGTCCAAACATAGTGACCACATGTTCTCCGACAAAAGCCCTAACCCAGACATCTGGACCAGTGAGCAGAACCCGCCCTACAGTTATTATCTGTACTACATGTATGCCAACATCATGGTGCTCAACAACCTCCGCAAGTAGGTGCTTGGGCATCACCCCTTGACCTAATGCCAGCCCTCTGCCCAGGGCCTGGCCAAAGATCATCCTTGGGTGTTGAATTGGAACTGGAAGCAACCTTAGATGTCATCTACTCCAACTCTCTCATTTTACAGATAAGGAAACTGAGGCTCAAGGAGTGGAATTATGTACCCAAAGTCACATAGCCAATAAGTGAGCGAGGCAGGACTTTGACCCAAGTCTTCAGATTCCAAATCCATCATTCTTTCCACTTTTCCTGCCCTGACCCCTTCCTAAGCTCCCTCTTAGGTCTAACCCCTAACTTTGTCCTCTACCCACCCTTGCTCATGACTTAACCCATGCCTGGGCCTAACTAACCTTGTTCTCCCTCTTCCCAGCCTTCACTTCTTCCAGAAAACAACAAGCATTTATTAAAGTGCCTACTGTGCACCAGCACTATACTAAATGCTGAGGATACAAGGACAAAAATGATTCATGCTGTTTGTGAATAGTCCCTGCCCACAAGGAGTTTACATTTCATCCTCACCTACTCAGAGTTAAATGCCGCTAACCCTAATACTTAGAACTCTGCCTTCTGTTCTTTAGAGTCATATTTTATGGGTATTTTGAGGTGGCTATGTGAGAGCTGCGATATGTTGCTGCTCCTATGCCGCCATCTTGGCTCCGCCCCATCTGCCTTCTGTTCTTTCCAAGTCCTAATCCCTGACCTTGGTCTCCCCTTGCTCCTAGGTTGAACCTCTAACCATGGCAATTAAGAAATCCATGGTAATTTAGGAGAGCAGTTTCAGCTGAATGATGAGGTTGGAAGCCAGACTTTAGCGGGTTCAAAAGAGGGGGAGAAGATGAGAAGAGGAGGCCCTAATTTTAGGCAGCTTTCTCAAAGAGTTTAGCCATGAAAAAGAGGGGACATTGAGGATATGAGCTAGCAGAGATGGAGAGATCAAAGCAAGGTGTTTTTAAGTATGGGGAAAACACGGGCATGCTTTCTTTCATGAAAACAATTTTTTCCCTTTTTTCCCTTCCTCCCTGTCTTCTGTGTCTAGCTCCCCCAAAGTCAGTGGTTGGTCACTGTTGGCTCTAAAAGGTCAGCCTCTTCCCACAGGAGCTCTCTGACTTAGTTACCATGCATATTAGATGAATAAAATAGCCCAAGCACTGACTTTTGAGGCCTGTTTTCTATCTTTGTGGGAAATCTACAGATGAGTCAGCACAGAACAGCACCTTGACCTAATTGGGTGGAGGATGTCTGAGCTAAGGCCAAGTCTGTCAGCCCCTCTTCCTCCCAGACCAGTGGGGAAGGATGAGGCAGGCTGAGAACAAGTTCCTGGGGCATGGCTAGGCAACATCTCCTAATGCCCTGAGCCAGGCTCCTGGAAGACACAGGACCTTGCTGTTCACCCCTTTGTTGCTGTCTGGGATGATGTCTGGAGAGCCTCGAGAGGGAATGTAGGCAAGGCACAAAAAGATCAAAGGTTTAGGGGCAGGGAGGGGGGAGAAGGGTCTTGAGTAGAGATGAGAAGAGCTAGGATCAGCTGGAGTTGATGGCAGAGGGGGTGGCTTGGTGATAGATCTCAGAGTCTAGTGCTAGTCTTCAGGGTGCTAGACAGAGGGGAAGCAGGGTAACAAGAATGTAAGCCCTTACTATGTGCCATGCACTGGGGAGATGTAGCAGCAACCACACTAGCATCCCCAGGATGGCTGCTAGCACAGGTCTAAGAAGATCTGCTTTACTAGGAAAGATAGCTATTTAAGGGGTCAATAATCTTTTAAATTACATTCACTAGTTCAGGAGAAAAGTCACTACCCTGAACACAGAAAATAGAAGCAGAGAAATAAAGACCAACAGATGGGGCTCTGACTGCCTGAATCAACTATACACTTTACATATCCCTGGATCGAGAGAGCCTCTTTAAAACTGAGCAGTTGTGGAAACTCTGAATATACAGTCACTCAGAATCTGTACCCAGGAATCACACATCCAGAAGGCATCACAACATTCGTGGCTTAGTACCTAATCAGAAATTAGCAAAAGGTATGAAAGCCTTCCTACAAGCAAATCTCCCCTAAGCAAGCTTCCCTTAATGGGCTCCACCTGAGGCCTATTAATGGGCAGGGAAGATCTTAAATCCCATTAACATTATAGGAGACAAAATATAGGCAAAAATACAGACTGTGCCCTCAAGGAGCTTATATTCTGTTGGAAGAAATGCGTACTTTTCTGGACCACTTGTCAAGAACATTGTACAGGGGCTTTGTGTCCAGGTATGGGGTTGACTAGATGCCCTCTGAGGTCTCTCCCAACCCACTAGATTCAGTGACTGGCTCCACTCCTCCTCCTGAAGGAGGGGCAATTTACTACGTGGGGAGTAATTGAGAAAGGTGGAGCTGAAGGACTCCACTGCCAATCTGGTCCTAGGTAGCTCCTGCCAAACCAGCCCCATCTTCTGTCCCACAGGGAGCGGGGAATGAGCACCTTCTTGTTCCGGCCTCACTGTGGGGAGGCTGGTTCCATCACCCATCTGGTCTCTGCCTTCCTGACTGCTGACAATATCTCTCATGGACTTCTGCTCAAGAAGGTAGGTATCTGCACTTGGCTGATCATGAGCTCAACTTTGCCTTCTCAATGCTCAGAGCTTCATGGCTGTACCCCTTTGGGAAGCTACTCTTCTTGGGGGTGTCCTGAGCAAACCTGAAGGTCCTCACCAGCTCCGGAAAGTTTGGGGAAAGTCTGGGAGATCCTGACAGCCCACCTGTGCTCAGGTGAGAAGAGGGGTGCTCCATGTGGAGGCTGGTGTCAGAGGGACTGCTGGGAGACAGTCAATGCTGAAAACCTGAGGGATGTCTCCAATTGGGATCCTAAGACCGAACTGGTCCATATTTAGTGGCTAAAGGTATCCTTGGAAGGGGCTTTGTCTGTCTGTACATGACATAATGGATAAAAGGGCTGGACTTGGAATTAAGAAGACCTGAGTTTGATTGGTGCCTCAAATACCTATTAAACATAATGACTACTAGGTAAGGCCCTTGACCTCTCTGGGCCTCAGTTTCCTCATCTTTAAAGTGAGGGAGTTGGGTTCAATGACCTCTAACATTCCTTTCAGCTCTAAACTTAATATCCTGTGATCCATGGGCCACTTGTACACGTTACTCAAATTTCTCATTCTCATAATCCTTGTCCACCCATGTCTGGCCCCATATGAATTCAACCCCAATAATTTCCTTTTTTTTTCTCTTGACAATTAAAAAAAATGTTATTGATGACTACTGTTCTGAGCCCCATATAATGGAGATACGGCTAAGCAAAACACAGAAATGCAGAGGTCATGTTTGGCAATGTATGCCTCATTCCATACTCATGGTCGACCACCTCTTTGGAAAGGAGTGTGGCTTGCGTCATGGCCAGGCCTCTGAAGTTAGGCAAGGTCACTGTGCTGACCACAGAGTTCTCATTTCTTGTGGTCACTATAGACAGGGTTCTGGATCTGCTAACTTCTCTGCATCAGTTTTTACACAAATTTTCTCAAGTTTCTCTGCTTTTTTCCTATTTATCTGCTTACTTTCTATGAGGCTCAGCAGAGTTTAGATGTTCAAGCAACCTGGGTTTCATGGACAATGGTCAGTGGCATTCCAGGACCTTATAGGAGTTAAGTGGGATGACGTCTGTAGTGAGATCTTTCACATTGATGAATGAACTGGAATTCCAGTCTGGCTCCGCAAGATGGTCTAAGGCTGATGATCTTGCCACAAGAGACACAAAGCCATAGGGCTGAACTGTGCTCCTGGGATATATTTCAGGGACCTTTTGCTGAACCCTTCTTCCCTGGAACTGGGACTGGGAAAACTCAGCAGTTAATTGAAGGTCCCTGTTGGGGAACTTGGCATTGGGGAAAGCTTCCTCTTATTATGGACAGAGGTTAAAAGGGCTACATCTGGAGGGAGCTGGGAAATCCCCAGGAACCAAGGGACAAAGTTTTTATGTTGGTTCAGGTGGCAGGTGCTGTGGTTGAAGGGAGACTGACCCAGACATTCAGGCACGTGGAGGGTGGGGACCAGCGGTGAGGGCTCCAGGCTGGAGCCTCCCAGTTCCCATGGATCACATACCTGTGGTGTGATAGGGATCTCACACATCCTTTTGAAACAAACATTGTCCAGACACAGCAGCCAAGGCTTTGTTTCCATTGATGAAATCCTTTTTTTCCTGTTATCTGGAATTGTCTTGATTAATGATGACAGATGCCTCTTCTGTTTTTCCCCAGAGTCCAGTCTTGCAGTACCTCTATTATCTTGCCCAGATCCCCATCGCCATGTCTCCCCTGAGCAACAACAGCCTGTTCTTAGAATATTCCAAAAACCCACTACGAGAGTTTCTGCACAAGGGGCTCCATGTCTCCCTCTCCACGGATGACCCCATGCAGTTCCACTATACCAAGGTGAGTGAGCGCTAGGGAGGGACTTCTCACCATTGTTCAGATTCCGCAGACCTAGGCAGTGACAACTAACCGCTCTGACTCAGTTTCTTCAACTGTAAAGTGGGGATAATGACAGTACCTATCTCCTAGGTTGTTGTAAGGATCAAATGAGATGATATTTGTAAAGTGCTCACTTAACACAGTGCTTGGCATATAGTAGATCTCAAATAAATGCTTGTGTCCCAGCTCATTCTAGTAATAGTAACAGTAAGGCTTAGACCACTGAGGATGAACTTTGCTATTTATTCATTACATTTACATGCCTACTACATGCCAGGACTTGGGAGACACCCATGGTAAGGCAAGTAAGAAGAGGCAAGATAGTCAGAATAGAACCAAGAGAGACTGGTGGGATGAGGACCCGAGGAAGAGAGAATACTCAGGAGGAGCGTGGTCAACAGTGTTAAGTGCTTCAGAGAAGTAAGGAAGACAAGATTTGAGAAAAGACCATTGGATTCGACAATTATTAGACTACTGGTATAATTTGAGAGGCCAGTTGTTCTGGTTGTGACAGCAGGGAGCAGATTCTAAGCCCCATACATAAGGCGCCATATTGCCAGTGATTCCTGAACCTAAGGGCTCTCCCTTCCACCCCCACCCTCCAGTACGAAAGTGTCCATGTACACTCAGCAATGAGCGGTATTTTGTTGCCAAGGGAGCTCCCTCTCTCCATGTTGATCCTCAATTATTCTGCATCTTAAATAAAGCTTTAGAAAGCCACCTCAGACCCAGGGTTACACAACCAAGATGCTTTGGAAATAAGACTTGAACTCGGATCTTTCTAATAAACGTTTGATGGATTTAATTGAACTTTAGGTAGCCATGGAATTAAGGCCTTTGTTAGTGTGGAAGCCAGAAGGCTTTCTTTCCCACGGTTTCTCTTCAGGAGCCTCAATGATCCCTGCAAAGTATCCTTTGCTCTTAGTCTTTCTGACTGGTGTCTTGGCTTTAGGCTCTCCCACAGGCTAATGAATGTGATTTTTCTTGGGGTGTTTCTACAGGAAGCCCTCATGGAAGAATATGCGATTGCAGCCCAAGTGTGGAAGCTCAGCACGTGTGACCTGTGTGAGATCGCTCGAAACAGTGTGCTCCAGAGTGGGCTGTCCCACAAAGTGAGTAGGGTCAGTCTGCCAGCTGGGAGGGGACTTAGGAGGGCAAATCACAGCAGAGTTCCAAGCCCTTTGGAATGAATGCTTGGTGTGGATCCAGGCAGTGGAGGGAAGCGTGGGCTTGTGTTCCATGTCCTGGAGATGACAGTATTTGTTATTTAGATAGCATGTTCAAACTTGCAAAGTGGTTTTCATTCATGAGCCTCACAAAAGGTGCAGAGATACTCAGTTCATTTTATAGATGGAACTGGGGCTCAGAGACATGAAGGAATTTGCTGAAGATCTCAGAGCTCGATTTTTCAGGCAGGATTTAGACCCAGGTATTCCTGACCCCATATGTAGCCCTCTCACCACTAAGTCATGAAGATGGTCAGCTGCCCGAGCTCCCTCAGGCCTTTCTGACCAGCTTAGGGGGCAGGGGCCAAACAGCCTTCTGATCTCTGGGACGACTGGACTGAAGTGTTTCTCAGGAGGGCATAGAAGGCCCACACCATCCTCAGCAGGGGTCCCTTGCCTGTTGTCTCAGCTCCCAGGTGTCCAGATTAAAGAGTTTCCTTCAATTGTGGTCTCTGCCACCACGGTCTCTTTAGACCAGGCTTACCTTCAGCGATAATCTTGTCAATGCCTACTGTGTAAAAGGCACTGGGATGGATGATAGGGGAGACACAAAATGTCAGTAAGACAGTTCCTGATCTCAAGGACCTTCTGATTTTACACCATCATCATCATGCCACATGGAACCTCCTTCTCCAGAGAACCTCACCCTTTTCAGCTTCCTGTTGTACACTGTCTTCCTCCATTAGATTATAAACTGCTGGAGGGCAGAGACTGGCTTGTTCTTATTTGTATCCCCAGCACAGTGCCTGGCACATAGCTGCTTGGTGTTTATTTTACCATATTGAACTACCTAATAAATAGATACAAAATATATATCAAGCACTTTGCAAACTTTTAAAGCATGGAAATGTTAGTTGTCAGTTTATCATCATCATCAGAATAGCTGCAGCTCAGGCTGCCTCCAGGATGTATCTGTATCCACCATCTTTGGCCATTCCATTCTTGTGGCTCTGAACGCCAGGGAGAGCAGGCACAGCACAAAATTCCATTAAGTTTTGATGCCGGGGGGATGTACTAACATCTGAGTCACGTAGGATATAGAAGAAAGTAGACTCCAAGCTGCTCAGAAGCAGGTTTTTGTCTTTGTCTTTGTCGCCACAGCCCCAGGCATAGTGCCCTATAGGGTAGTGGGGACCTGACATTCTTTGAATTGACTTTGCAAGGGCTTTGGGCTTAATCTGTGTTTGTGTGTTTTACTCTTCTGCAGGAAAAGCAAAAGTTTTTGGGACCAAATTACTATAAAGAAGGACCTGAAGGAAATGATATTCGAAAGACAAATGTTGCCCAGATCCGGATGGCTTTTAGATATGAGACATTATGCAATGAGCTGAGCTTTCTGTCTGATGCCATGAAATCGGAAGAGATTACAGCTTTGTTTAAGTAGGTTTGGCGTTGGGATACGCCCCTGAAAAATGCTGGTTTCAATCTTACCTGCTGTGGTGGATGCTGGTAAAGGGGAGCCTGCTTAGAACCAAACAGGGCCTCCCTGGAAGTGAAGGCTCAGGATGCTGCTCAGGGGCCTCTCAAGTTGACCTCCATCTTCCTTATTCTAGTATACCTGGACTCTAAGGTGCCAAGATATTACGTTGTGTGCAGCGGGGCCTAGGGGCTGCCTTGGGGAGTTGGGCTGGTTTGTACTTTTTTCTTAGTATTCCAGACACATCTCGGAAGACTGCCAGTACTTGCATGAAAGAGATTGTATTTTCCATTGTTAGAAGCCACACCATATTGCCAATCAAGTCTCTGGCACTAAATGGTGGGTGGAGTAAGACATATCCACTAAGTTTTGACACCAGGATGCCTGGGTTAGGTTTATTTTTTAAAAGGTATTTTTACTAATCACTTTTGTTCAGATTTCTATACACCACTATAAGCATTCATGTATAGTATCACAGAAAAGAACAAGAACGTGCCATAGGGATGATCTAGTCCAAAATTCTCATCTTGGAGGTGAGGGAACAGAGGATTAGGGGAGGTAAGGACTTGCCAAAGGTCACAGCATGGAGCCTGGTCAACAAATAGTTTTTGTGCATCACCTGCTCCCTCCATGAAACATGTGGGCTTGCTTTCTGAAAGCCCCCTTTCACGAATGAACACTGTCTTTCTGGGAACAGGGATTTGGCTCTGAGACACTTAAAACAGAAAACTTAGTCCCACTTAGGAAAACAAGGGGAAATGTAGGGACCTAACCCTGGAGCTAAAGAGAACCTGGGAGGTTGGCTGGAGAGAGGCGGTGGCCTGCCCGATGTCGCACAGGCAGGGCTTGGGAGTCAGGAGTAGCATCTTCCTCCCTCTCCAGTATTACTTCTGCATTCTGTTAAAAACCAGGATGCTCCATCCTTTTTTTCGCTTTTTAAAGAATGAAGACCTGGGTATTATCATCATCTCCCTAAACAACAATGTAATCATGTAATTAATCCAGAGATCTTTAGTTGGTGACCTCAGTGATTGGATGAGGGACAATTAACTGGATTAGTAAAGGATAGTGAAGTGATTCTTAGAATAGAGATCTGAATTTAAACTCCCAATTTATTCCTTGCCAATGTTTTTAATGTCATGTGCTTATGACTTGAGCTTGGTAGTAAGCTCCTCTGTATTTCTGTAGGTGCATAGAGACCTGGAAAAGCTCTTACAGACTTAGTGGAACCTATGTTTCTGTGCAAAAGTGGTTACTAGACTCCAGATCCTTCTTGTTACTTTCTCTGGCCAAGGAAATATGGGGGCTGTCGGTTTCTGTAGCAAAATAATTTCTTGAGTCAAAACTCCTTGCCCACTTTGACATGTTACTTTCTTAGAAAAGCCCCAATTGTATGCATTTGCACTAATGTATATAACTATTGTACAGTGTGATTTTAGATGTTTAGAGGCACCCTCTTTAAAAGAAATGGAATTAAAGTCTGTTGAGACAGTTGTTCAATCACGTGAACATGTTTTCAGATATCAACATTGTTTGAGCTCCCTTTTTTTCAAACAGTGGGGGATGGGGCTGAAGATTAGGGGGAAGCATTACCCTAAATTACTGAATGCAGCAGGTGAATGCTTCTTGGGAAACAAGCTTGGAAAACATCCAGTGCGAGCAGGGTCAAAGGACAGGGCCTCCTGGTTTTTAACCAGTAGCCAAAGGTGATCACCAATGTTTGGTTTTTCACCAGGATCACAGGGCTGCACACAGAAACCCAGAGTGCCTCTGCTGGGACTGGCTAGCTGCTTTCTCTTCCTTTCTTCCCCTGTTCCAACATGCCTAGGGTTTACTTTCATTTGTAGATTTGTTTGCTAGGCAGGGGCTGTTCTAGATTGGATCATTTACATAGCCCTTTGTCACTCACAAATGTTCTGGGTACCAGTGTGTTTCTGTCCAGTGGCATTTACTAGTTTTTTTCTGGTGACTGCCAAATCTGTGTCTGCTGGGTTGGTAGCGCAATAATGTGCTGCTTTTCCAAGGTGTGGCCTTCTCAAAGACAGCTCTGGAGATTTATCCTAACCTAACTGGCCTTAGCAACACATTTTCCTTTTTGCTACAAGTTATATGGCCTTATGAACAAAATGCACAGTCACCTACCATTCTTTTTGCCTTTTACCTTCTGCCTTGGAGATAAGTAAGGCATGTGCTTCTGGACTGGTCTTGTCTTGACAATGACTTCTTGCTGTTTGAGTAAAAATCTTCATCTTTTTCATTTGTCTTATGGACATAACTGAGGGTAATGGGATAATGTCAGCAACCCACTCTACCTGAACAATGTTTTAAAATACAGTGGTGACTACATTAAAAAGAATATTAACTACATGGAATCTGGTCTTCTGCAGTTTTGCTTTTGTTTTTCCCTTCCAGAAACACCTGGGATAAATACTGTAATAGGAGAAAAGTCATAGCCTGAAAGCAAGCAGAGGGCCTTCTACTGGGGTCCTGGATGAAATGGCCTTCAAGACTTCCAGCTCTGTATCGATGGTTTTCAATTCAAGCTACACTTCTTCACAAAAACATCACATGCTGCTCTTCTCTGAAGTGATCTCCACACCTTGCTTTACAACTTAGAGACCAGCAGCAAAGCTGAGTCTCCATGGGCAATGAGTTTTTCTGACTTGTGAAAGACATGAGTTTGCACCCAACCTCTGACACTTCTGAGCTGTGTGATCCTACCTCAAAGGCACTTCTCAAGGACTTAACTTGAGTCATCAGAAGAGATCTGAATTCCCATGTCCTTGTTTTCCCATGCCGAGCAAATCATGGATACCTGAAAGTGTGAATCTTTGCTTTCACCCTGGTTCCTAGTCATTCTGAAAAGATACACAAGGTACCCAAATCAAACACAACCAGGAGGTATAGTGAAGCGGTTATCTTTACTACTTTCCACAAATAGGATAAAAAGACAGTCTTATACAAGAGATGGCCCTTGTGTTTCACAGACATCTCTGCTCCTGTGCCTACCACACAGATAGTTAGCTAATTCTCACTGTCTTTTAAATGGTTTTCTCCCCATTCTTTGGTAAAGGTAATAAATGTGGCTTATTTAGGAAGATAAAAATTGGAATTTGAATTGCTTGAAAGCCTGATCCTCCCCAACACTCCAATTATTCACCAATGCCACTCAGAACCACTTACAACAGGAACTGGGGCAGTAGGCAGCAGCTGGTTCACCACCTGCTGTTAGTACCTTACTTATCACTTCAAGCAATCTGGGCATAGGGAAGGTTTCAATAACCCAGCTCAATTTGAATTGATTTTTTTAAAAAACAGGAAGAAAAGGTCACAAATCAGTCAGGAATACCAGTAGAACCCAATGTACAATATATATAAATTAACAGCCCTCTAACAATATCAATTTATAGTTAATCCACAGATTCAACCAATTATAATACATAATAACAATAGTAAACCACAGAATTGTAAGAAAAACAATTTTCCATAGCTGTCTTTCCCTCCCCCCCCCCAAATTATTTATTGCACAATTTATCCATCTGTCCTAGCTGCAAACTTAGATGTGACTTTCCTTTTGGGAAGTTTAAGAAAGCCATTTTAGTAAGTAAGCATTGCTATTTGACACAGCCCCCCTATTTGCATCTAAGTTAGAAGAAAGCAAGCGGCTCACATTCAAACTCATCCTACCACTTTAAAATCGGATAGTTATCAATAGACTGTGGGACCATTTTAGTGCATTTAAGAAAAGGACATTTTGTGAATTAGCAAATCCAGTCCTTTAGAGTGAGTGCATGAGAGATGATTCCCAGCTCTGGAAGGCACAAATTACGCCACAGTCCCTCCCTCCTGGCAAAGCAAGTGCATTTTAGTACTTCCTAATTACAAAAGATTTAAGAGTAAATAGAAGATTGAAAAGTTTACATCTTCACCTTTAAGTAAAATTACAATTTTGGGAATTAGTTTATCTTACAGTAGAAACTATTTCATTCACATGCAAAGGAAAAACTGCAAAGCTTAGTAAGGAAATGGGGTTGTCAGCTTCCCATTTACTTTGATGAGGTTAGTAAAAATGATGATACTGCATAGCAGTCAGTCAGTGGTTTTGCAAAATGAGAGAGTTTGTGTTAACCTAAGTAACAGATTTCTTCACGGCTCCCGGCTGGTCATTAACTCCTTGAAAGAAAAAGACATGGGGAAGAACATGGTATAAGGCCAGCCCACAGAGATGGCACAGTGAAAGTCGGCTGAAGAAAGTGCTTCTGCTGAGGGGATGTTTGTGTGGTACTGTGGAGAGAGTCCTGCATATGGACTCAGGAAGACCTTGATTCAAGTCCTGCCTCAGATACCAGCTGTGTGACTCCTCTCTGAACCTCTGTGTACCCATCTGTAAAATAAGGCTAATAATTACCTTGCAGGGCTGTTGGGAGGCTTCAATGAGATAATGTAGATAGCTTTGAAAACTGAAGCCACCATATCCGTTATCTTTGTCATTAATCACCTACACTCACGGCCTAGTAAGACACAGGCAATTTTATTTAAGGAGTTGGGGAGTGGGGCCTGCAAACCTGTGCAGCTTTCATGCCCAGTTTATGGCTGTGGTTCTCATTACTACCCTCATCCTTACAACTGTAGCCCCTTTCACAGATTCCAAACAAATGTTTAATCTTTTAAATTAAATTAAATGCCTTTAATGCAATTACAAGAAACTTGGAATGGGGAAAGGAGGCATTTCAGTTTGATGAAATATATTTGAAGAGTGAATGCCCTAGAACCAGAGCCTACCTAATTTCTCAAACCAGGGACTCATTTTCAGAACCAACTTAGTGGGTGCCACTGAAATCCAAATAACACCCAGGCACCACTGCTGAATGTGTTTCCTATGGTTCATTTTAAAACTGAGAAAGCAAACTATTTGGTTTTCTTGGCAATTCTATTTTTAAGCAAGGCCAACGTATAATATGGTATACATATAACGTAACTATTAAAAAGCAGCTTGAGTTAGGCTTACAAAACCACTTCTACAAGTCAAATTCGGAAAACAAATCCAGACTTGGCCCTAGGATGCTCAGCCCACAAACATCCATCAAATAGTAACTGAGTCACAAATCTGAAAAGGGGCAGAACACCTAAGCCATCCCCCAGACCCTTTCCCTACATCTGAGGGGACAATGATACCAGGAAGAAAGGGACAAGGTTTTTTTCTACAAATGGATCATTAATTTTATTTGCACACTTGCTAAAAAAAGAACCTTCTATTTACACATGCAATCTGTATGCCACTTTCAGCCACTCCCTGAAAAAGCAACATAAATCATCTGCCCCAGTGCTTACGGTAATTCATATGTTTGCAGCTTTAACTAAACAGGTCAGAATGGCTCCCTTGGAGTGTTCAATACATTTGTTTTTAAAGAAAACTGTTTTATGAGTACTGAATGTCTTAACATAATAGTCAAGATAAACCAAATGCTCTGCTTTGTGAACATTTTCCTCTTCCACAAGGAGGCTGAAATGGTATTAGGACACTGCCTATGACTGAATTCTTACTCCTTCGTTTCTGACTATTCTAATCTAAGCAGTCGTAACCTCCTCTCTGTTTCAGGAAAGTCATATACTTTCAGGAAGAAGCAGGACCGGTGGTTTCCTATCCTTTTAACCTCCTAAGTGTGAGCATTCTACAATCTCAGGAAGATGCCACCAAATCATGAAACTAAAAAGCACCATGGTCAATACTGAGTAATTTATCATTTAGTAGAGATTTGCTTCCAGTATGTAGAGTTTGAAAGTATAGAATTTGGAGCTTTTCTATTAAGAAAAATGTCCCTCTCAGACCCCAGAATTTTGCACAAGTGGTATTAGAAACCATCAAGCAGTCCACAGTGAGTCTTCCCCCTCCCCAATATTTGTCAGCAAAAATAATTTCAGAAGCTCTAGATTTCTTATTCCCTTTGAAGTATATAGCTTTTATCATCTATTATCTCTGAATCACAAACTGCTCGAGCAGGAAGCATTTGTGGTTATTTCATGCGGAGATCATTCATGGAGTCACAATTAACCAGCAGGGGGCAGTAACCAACTCCCTAAATTCCAGTAAAACGACTAGCTTAGTAGTAACAAGCACTTGGATTTATTTTCTATTTTCAGTTGTTTTAAACTGGGTTCAGTCTGTGTGTCAGAAAGCTATGACTACTGAACATTCGGGCCTGATCACAACCTAACACACCTACCTAACCCAGCGTTCAGAAGTTCCTCCAAACGATGCTTCTCTAACTCGCAGCCAAAGCACTCTCAGTGAACACCACGGACCCACTGGGATACCCACCGACGTAAGACTGGCTCATGTACAAAGATTTAAAACAGTAATTTAGATTGCGATTAAAACAAAATAAAGATTCAGGAAATTTATCAAAAGGGATGGAATAAACTGTGGGAAAGAGTGGCAAAAATAGAGATGGGGTGAAGGGAGGAATCAGTTTTCATGTGTTCATGACACTGATGCCCCTATACTCTACTCCATCCCCAAATGGGATTTACAGCCCGAGTTACAGAGAAAAGCCCCGAGTTTCACGGCATGTGAGGCTGACCTGCCTCGTCTGCCATGTTAAGTATATAGTTAGCCATGTCATCTTCTGTAGGTGCGTCAGATACAACCCAAGAATCATTGGCCCCACTCATCTGCAGGCGGCAGATAGGACAGTTCCTGTGTCGATCACTCCTACAGGAGAAGCCAACAAGAAAAAGACTAAACAACAAATGTACTTCCAAATGGTAGCTCCTTTCTTTAATATCCAAACCTCTTCTAGGTTCCCAGAAGCAATCCACACTTTAGCCAGAGAAACCTTTTTGATCTGTGGGTGACATAGAAGCAAAGAGCTCTGGAGCTGGAAGGGACTTCCTCCTTTGGTAAAAGGGGAAATTAAAGTGAGCAACTAGCAGAAGGCCACAGGCTTGCACGTGGCAGAGGTGGGGTGAGTACCCCAATCTGCACTTTCAGAGATTGTCCAAAGACCGTAATACCCCACCTACCTTTCTCAAATAGAAGTCAGAAAGTTTGGGGTGGGGTGCGGGAGAGAAGCACTCTCATTCTAAATACGGATCAAATGTGAAGGATTCTTGTCTCTTTCCTTACCAGAAAGAGAAATAATTTCAAAATTAAGAAGTTTACCATGGAATAATCAGAGACGAAAGGTTCTTTAGAGATCATTTAATCCAACTCCATCACTTTACAGATAAGGGAACTGAGACTCAGAAGTAACTGTGCAAGGTCATAAAGACAGAATCCCAAGTGGGACTAGAAGCCAGGTGTCCTAGCCCTGTGCTCTCTTACACTTATCAGGGGCCAAATTTTTAAAGTTGAGAGTGTGAAAATAACCAGAATCCTCCTATCAACTAAATAATAGTTACAAAAAAAAGCCCAAAATACTTATTAATAACAGAGTTCCTTGTCCTCTTTCACTCTGGAGCTTTGGTCACCCCTCCCCACCCTCACCCCGCCTCGGTTATTCCTTATTAGTAAAACTGGCAGTTTTTCAATGGTCCCTGAGGCTCCTTACCCTGAGGCTCTGACCCATCTCAGTAACTCTTTACATGAACATGCGGCTTTCACATCTATTGTTTCATTTAGTGCTCACAATAACTCTAACAGTTATGTTATTTTCTTACCACTTATCAATGCACTTCTGACAAAAGCTGTGGGCACAGGGAAGAATGAGGTCCGCTCGCCCATCCATGCAAATACAGCATTCCTCCTCATCAGTCAGCTGCTTCACTCTGCAACAGAGACAAAGAGCACAAGGATGTGATTGACTCTGGTTATGTGTTAAATTTAGACTACACCATTATTTAAAGCGTCCACTACCTGCCTATTGGCATATTACACAAAGCTAGTCATTTGCAAAATCAGACATGCATATTTTGGCATTCGGACCTTAGATGAATACTAAAAAAGTTTGATTTCTTGGCCATTTGTGTAGTTATGAGGAAAAATTTGTCAAATTATTTCCAAATCAGTTCATTCAGTCCCTGCCTGCCCCCACCCCTTACAGGAGACAAGGAAGAAAACATTTTCACTTTTACCTACTACCAGAATTTGAGACCAACGTCATTGTACAGTAACAAAGTTACTGTATTACTGGAACCAAGTGCTGGTTCCAGGCCTCAAGGAGCCTGATTTCTTTGGGAAGCCAAGACCTTCAGGTATGAGACAGAAGAGTAAGAGTAAGATTATAACCAAGCAATCAAAGATCAGATTTCAACAAACATTGGGGTAAGAAAGCTCCTGAAGAAGAGGGACCATTTCTTCTGTTTTTGGGGGATTTGCCTCCCACATAACAGGCATTTAATAAATGTTTACTGATAAATGTTACGTCTCAACTGGCCTCCCTGTCTCCAGGCTCTCCCCACACTGATGAAAGGCCTTGTCACATGACCTCTTTCCCTACTCTACTCAGCAAACTCCAGCGGCTTCCTATCACCTCTAGGATCAAAGATAAACCTTCCGGCTTTAAATCTTTTCACCATCTGGCCCCTTTCTACCTCCCCATGACACCCTTCAAAAACACTAGGACTCACCTGCACTGTACTGGCTACCCCCTGTTCCCCAGACTTGTAATATACTTCTTCGGCTCCTCCCCCGCTGGACCCCTAGTTTCCTCTAAGACTCAGACCAAGAGCTATTTTCTGCATGAAGCCTTTAAAGCCCTCTTTAGGTCTAGGTTTCTTGTATTAGCTTTCCCCGCAAATGTTGTCTTACATCACTTTTTCTTCTGTGTCTGAATCTTTAGCGCCCCGTTCACTCCCTGGAACATACCTCTGGGTAGTCTCGAGTATTCATCTGCTACTAAGAAAGACACTCTTCTTCCCACCCCGCCCACTTCCCTTGTAGTAAGATGATCACATGAAAAAATACAAACTGAGCAAAACACCCGACAGAAATATGCAGACGCGGCTCACAGCGGACGCCTCTTTGACAGAGTGGCCCTAATGCCAGAAAGGTAAGGCCCTCCCGAACACTGCATACGACGCTTTAAAATGCACCTGGCGCTGCAGTAATGCCAGCACAGCCAAAACCTTAACACCGAGTGAGCCTCTGCAACGTAAGCAGGACGCGACGAGAGGGGCCCCGCTGTGGGCAAACGCTGTGCTCCTCACAGCCTCTCAGCCCAAATTCCCTACAGCGCTACGTGGAAAAGTCAGTCAAGGAACAGGCCCCTAAGAGACTCTAAAACGAAGCCATGCAAAATGTCAGCTGAACTTTGCAGTACGAGGCCCTGCCGGTGGTGACTTCTGGCCCTCAGCTTACTCTGGGAAACAATAAGGCAGGGCCTTAGTGGGTCTGAGCCCACACCAGTCATTTCCCAGGCATTTACAAACTGAAGTTTGGAAAGCTGTCAAATGGCAACCTGGGAAAACTTCTCCTTCCTAGAAGGATAAGACAGAAGGCAAAGAAACCTGTAAAAGAGTAACCATCTCCCTGGTATATAAATGACAGCAGCATCCACGCACTTACTCAGCACTTCCTAGGGCTCAGGCTCTGGGCTGGGCCCTGGGGCCAAAGACAGAAACGAAGCAGTTCTGCCCTCCCCGAGCCTGCCAGAACAGACTTGCATATGTAAATCCCGGCCAGCCCAACCCCCAAACACGGCCAAAACAAAGGGGAGCAGATTCCACTTCCCCAGGAGTGAAGTCAACGCAACTCTGCAACTCTGTGCCCTGACTCCCTGCCCATTTCCATGAGAATTTCTAAGGACCATCCTACAATTAGGCGTGTCCTCTGACAACACCCTTTAAGGCCTGATCCAAGGATCTTTTAGGACCAGCAAGGATGCTCTCACTGTAGGTACTTCTGCTGTATTAAAGGCAGCAATGAAGAGTACCAGACCTAGAGTCTGGAAGGCCTGCATTCAAGTCCAGCCTCAGACACTTAGCTGTGTGATCTTGGACAGGGCACTTAACCACCCTAAGCCTCAGTTTCATCATCTGTAAAATGTGGATAATAATAGCACCTACCTTGCAGGTTTGTTGTGAGGACCAAATGAGATAATGTAAAAAGTGCTGCAGGTGGATAGTTACCTAGTTGCCATTGTTAAGAAACTTCCTGAAGGGCTTTTCCTATCAGTCCTACAAGGAAGAGGGTCCTGGAACAGGTTCTTAGACCCTGAAGGGGTCATCTAGTCCCACCCACAGTTCCAGAGAGAACCTGCTCTTCTGAACTCAAAGGTTTCCCAGTCTAAGTGTGGCCTCACACCAAGCAGCACGTGCCCCTGCAACTTCCTCCCTTCCTCTGGGTTTGATGCACTGGGGACAGGCAGAATGAGGGGATTCTCTGACACAAAAACACCCTTAAATAGAGTGGAGAGCGTTTGTGGTCCTCATACACTATACCTGGTTCCTTCACCCAGGCCAGTCTATGTCACAGTCTTCTTACCCTTCTGACTGCCCTCCTTCACACATGTTCTAGCTTGTCCTTCCCAAAACATGGCGCCCAGAACTGAACACCCTGTGCTAGATGTGCCTTGAGCAGGATAAAGATCACATGGACACTGACTAAGGCTATTTTCACAAAGACTCCAGACTGGAAGGTGGTTTTACAAAAAGAATACTCTGTCAGAGCACATGTTCTAACTTTTAGTTCAAAATATCCTGTCAATGTGGGTGAATCAACAAAAGAAATAACATTGTCAGGAACTATTTGATTTTATCTTTTTAACCAAAGAACCTAACAGTACCTGGCATAGAGAAGGCACTTAATCAATGCCTGTTGAATGAACAGATGTAAAGTAAAAGAACACCAAGTAAATGAGTAGCGCCCCCAGTAGCTGAAAAAAGGTCTTTTTCAGTCCTTCAGAGATTTATCCCCTTCCCAATGTGCCCAAGGCAGGAAAATACCTTCCCATCCAAATGCTGGCCTGACAGGAAGACACCGATGACAAGCTTTCGGAAGTTCCTTCGGAAGTAGTAGGGCCTTGTGCCAGCACTCCTGCTGCTTGACTTGTGATATCTTTATAAAGCTGGATAAACTGATACAAATTCATGATTCTTGAAGCTTCCACAATTCCACTGCTTTTGTTAATCTAAAAACATAAAGACCATGTCAAAAGTCAATAGCTCTACTACTACTCAAATGTGACTATGGGCAAATAACTTCCCCTCTCTGGGTCTCCATGTCACCTTCTATGAGGGTCATTCATTAGATGGGAGAATCTCAAACTGGAGTTCATGACCTTTTTAAAAAAACATTTATTAAAAACCCTGAACTTTAATACAATTGGTTTCCTTTGGAATCCTGTATATTTTAGTTTATGCATTCTGAGAAGGGGTTTCTCCAGGTTTCTCCAAACTGCCAAAAAGGTCCTTGACACAACACACGTGAAGAACCCCAGTGTTAATACAAAAGTTGTGAGTTTTCATACATTCTACCTGATTTGGGAATACAAGAAAGGGCTTCAGAAATCTCTGAAATCAATAGAATGACTCATATGAAGGCCCAGACTAGATTTGACTGCCAGTTTTCTTCACTACTCAAATAAATTTAAGGACCTACTTCTGACTAACTGCAGAAAGATGTAATGCAGAGTCAAAAGAAAGTGGCTGCCTATATTTAAAACTCAAGATCTAATTTAAGAGCATAAGTTTTAGTATTATGTTTAGAATTTGCTAAAGAGAAGCATATACTGAAAAAGCAGTGTACTCAAACTACATAAATTTCACTGAGAACATTCTGAGGTCACAAATTGCCATTTTTTCCCCTTGCTTTGGTAGAAATATAATCAAGAAAGGAAAGGAAAGGAATTTTAAACAGCATAAACTGAGTCAACTGCAGGCAGGCTTCACACTAATTCAACTGCTTACAGTGAAAGTTGTGGTTGTTATTTGTGACATCACAAGATGATATCTTGACTTGCTTATGAATTGAATTTAAGTGAGGTAGAGCTGCACAAAGTCGTCAGCCTCACTCTCATTTCCAGAGTCATCACTGTCCAGTGGCAAGACAAAAGTCAGGTTACTGGTGATGGCCCAGGCTGCAGTGCATGACCATGGCATTTTCTATGCCTGACCAAGCTCTAAGAGCTCCACAGCACCTGCTTCACCTGCCCTCGTGGCTGTTGGAACAAATTGTTCTCATCCACTCATTCTGCAAGGGAAGTCTTCATTTGCTCACTAACCTACTTCACTAACTCATGGACCCTCACTCTGGTTTAGCCCATCTACCAAGATGGGTTTAGTAGGGTGTGGCCACTGAACATGCTCCAGCTTCTTGGAGTCACAGATAAATGGCAGGTGGACACCAAAGATGGATGAGCAGCCTTGAAAAGGACTCAGCAAGCCCTCACAGTGGAGGAGCTAGTCCTCTCTCAACAGTCCATATATCCCAGAATGAACATATGAAATGAATAACACAGAATGTATTTCCCTCCTTAGAGACTAGCATTACAGTGTCCTAAAAATTCACCTCTATACGATTTCAAAAAGACACTCAACAAGTCTTCAATGCAGAGTAAAAGTTCTCTGGAGAAGGAGAGCTGTATGCTGGCCTTAAGTACGTTTTTGGAGTGATGTCTTCTTTGCCTCATTGCTTAGCAAAAAAATGCCCACAATGACCAGAAAGGGTCACAATTATTCTTGATGCTACCAAGGCTTGTAACACCCTCATATTCCATGAAGTCATAATGGTACCTGGGCTGATAAACAATAATAAATAATAATACTGAAGTCAGTCAGTATGTTTTTCCTCAAAATGCTGGACTTTCCTTGTCCACTAATCCAATTTTCCATATGGACAAATCCAGCTGAAAGGCATTAAATTGTGTTTTGAACATTCCCTAATGTAATTGTAAGCAGTGATCACGTTGTAAACTTAATGCTGCAAAGGTCAGCTACTCCTCAACAGACATCATGGCAACAGTCCTGTCAAGACGCCAGATGAATTTCCAACAGTTGCAATTAAGATTTAACCTTCGTCAGTTAGAAATGAATAGGGCTCATAGCTATGGGCATCTGCTTTTGTCTTTGTCCTTTGAGGCCTTCTCTAAAGTTTATTATCACTGAGGCTGAAATAGAGAATTGGATAAAGCTTTATAATTCTGATTAAGTTACCCAAATCAACTTTCTTGCATTTAAACTTTTACAAGGACCAACATATTAAGAGTATATGGCATGTTGTTTGAACGTTCACTGTAATTCATCTTTTGAGAGAAAACTTCCCAATCTTATCTCCCTGGGGTGGATAATAAGGTTACCTAGATTTTTTGCAAAAGCTGGGATTAAAGAGTTCTTTTTTGGTAGAGGTACCTTATGAAGGCAACTTAATAATGATAAGAACTAAACAGGGGGAGGTAGATAATGATGTAGTTTAAGGATTTAAATATAGTAAAATTTTTAAATGGTAAATATTTTAGTTTAAGTAAAGTTTTAGAGTCAGTTTGTTATCTACTAGAGTGATTACATTTGGGGATTTCAAGCAAGGAAAAGGAAGTCAAGTTTAAATTGACTACGGAAGGACAATAAGGTCCTTGATGTACTGCCAAGGCACTGGAGCAAATTTTGTTGGTGCGGTATGAAAAATGCCCAAATAATGAACTGGAATGGCCTTATTAGCAGCCCAAACTGTACTTTGTAAGCCTGCTTTAAAGTTAATGTGATGGGAACACCTGTTACTCTCACCTTGGTACACACCACTCGAACCAGCACTTTCCAAAAAGCAGAGGAATCCGATCCTGGCTGTACCTCAAACAGAAGGTGCTTTTCTTGGCCAGCAGCTACTTTTGCAGTTCTGAAAAAGAATGAATTTTGCTATGAAAATGCAAAATGGAATAACTTTTGTAAATTCTTTTTAATTGTTCCTAACTGATTGTTTTTTAAATCCATCAGTCCATTAACAAGCACTTCTTAAGTGTTTGCTATAAGTCAGGCACTGTGCTAAGTGCTGGGTAGATAAAGGGAGGCACACTAGTTCTTGCCCTCAAAGAGGGCACATTCTCATGGAGGAGGCAGCATGAAAGTAACAAGATGTATTGCAGGGTAACTAGAAGGGAAGACACAATCAGCTGGGGGGCCAGCTGCAAATCTTTGCAGGTCCTTTGAAGGATTAAGCGTCTTGCAAATGGTGGGTTTTGAGCTGAATCATGAAGGAAGCCATGGAAATGCTGAAGTATGGGTGAGGGGGCAGAACAACTCAGGCAAGGGGGGCAGCCAGTGCAAAGGCACTGGAAGTACTACAAGGAGACTAGTGCAGTTGGATCATAAAGCATGCAGAGCAGAGTCCAGTGTGAGGACTAGAAAGGTAGGAGGGGGAGAAAACAGGGAGTCACTGGGTGTGCACCGAGCAATGGAGGTGATGCAGTCACACCTACACTTTAAAAATCACCAACAGCTATTCTAATAAAGACTTCAAAAGCTCAAGTTCAAATACTACTTTTAAAAACAACGAAGTTTAACTCTTCATGTTCCCAAGTTGTTCATACTGCTTTCAGCTGAGAAAATGTACTTCCTACCCCCAGCCCCACCTGTGTTTCCAATGAAGCCAAAAAACCCTCAACCCAGACCTCTGACTTCATAACACCCACCAGGAGCCAGGACATGCCCTGGCTTTTTCGGTTCATTTGTATCCTAACTAGAGGTCAGAGATAGCAAAACAAACTAACTTGAATCAGCTTTTAAAAAATATGCCCATCTCTGCTGGTTATGTTACTTTAACATGAAAACAGGGATGAGATACGGCCTGGAGCTGTGATTTCACTGGTATGTGAAATTCTCCCATAAGGAAACTACCAATACAGGCCAGTAACTTATAGTCTTAAAAAACTTCCTAGAGCACTGAGAGGTTATGTCACTTGCCCAGGACCACACAGTCACTATGAGTCCTAAATGGGACTCGAACCTGAGTCTCTCTGGCTTCAAGGACAATTCTTTATCCACTGTCCTTCAGTGAGAAATGAAAGTCTAAGACTTTAATGATAAAGCTGATATGTCTTTACCACCAACTGAAAGGACAGGTCTTGACTTAAAAAATACTTACTTCCAAAGAGAAATCCCTTAAAGGCCATCCACAATTCCATCTACTCTTTACCAAGTCTAATTAGTGATCTCTAGGCATCACACAGGCTGTGGCACTCTAAGTACCTCATAGGCAAGGGAAATGAGGCCATTAAAGTAAGGAGCCAGGCCCAGGTAACATAGTCTGTCAGTGGAAAACAAGGCAGGCCTTACAGGCCAGCTAGAGTTGCCTCTAGCTGGTTTAACCTTACAGTGGGTCCTCAGACAACCTCGAACTGGCGAAACACCTGAGTCCCAAGGAAATGGGCTTTGTGTGACCAGCCTGCCTCTGCTCTGGAAACCAAGTCACTTCACTCATATCATAAGCAGTAAGTTCAGCTGATGAACATTTCAGAAGACTATACACGACTTATCTTGTTTTCCCCTTTGTGCCCCAAGGGCAAGGTTTTCTACACACTGGAAGGGATTTACATACACCCTACTAAGGTTCTAAAAGACTGAACCTATAAGTGATAACTTTCAGCAAGCAGGCCGCACACTTTGGGGGGCCTTTTTTTTAAGCACTGTAGATAAAAAGACATTCCAATTCATGGAAAATTCCCAAACTATGTAAAGTGCTCTAATTACTACTACTTTGGACAGAATAAAAATTAAAGCTTAAAGGTCTTCAGGACTTAAAAGTAGTTTCCTTAGAGAGTTTGATTTCTAAAGTATTCTTTCTTTAATGTCTGATAAATATGCCTACAAAATTATAGTATTTGCAAAGAATTCACTATCTAGTAACCTCAACTATATAGAAAACAGGCAAGACATGGGAAAGGAAGGCAAAAAAGATGGAGTAGGGAGAAATTCTAAGCAGTCAAAAGTGATGTTAATCCCAAACTTGACTCATGGGAGAAGCCCCCAGATCACCTCTCCATTTTAGGCACAATTCTAAGAAACTTAGCTATTTTTCTGTGCCATAGTGGATGACAGGAAATTTAAAAGTCTGGTTCTGGTAAAGGCACGAACAAGGAACAAATACAGTAACATGGATCAGCTGATAGCACCTATGTGCTTAAGGGTGAAAAATGGTAAAATTCAGTCTAGGGTCATCTAGCACATAGATAAAAATAGTCTTAAAACCTCAACAGTTCCTGGGGGTCACATACATTTGATTTTCATAATTATGACACCTAGTTATTATAATTTAACATAATGTTCAGAATACTCTCCTTTTAAAAAGTATAGGAGAATATGATTTATTTTAGGAAAATTTTCCATCCAAAAACAATTTGATGTTTAAAATGACAAAATTTCAGTTAGCCAGAAAAAATTTAATATGGAAATTATGATGTCAGATCTTATTTAATTTTTTTTGGTGAGGCAATCCAGGGTTAAGTGACTTGCCCAGGATCATACAGTCATACAGCTAGTAAGAGTCAAGTGTCTGAGGTCAAATTTGAACTTGGGTCCTCCTAACTCCAGGGTCAGTGCTCTATCCACTGTGCCACCTAGGTGCCCCTTATGGATAATGTCTTAAAGTACATCTACCAAGTAGCAAGCCAGCAAACAAATGTATATGTACGGGGGTCTTGCAAAACCAGCTAAGTTGGTTAATGCACAGAAGCCTCATTCTGCGCTTTGAGGTCAGTGCACTAACTACTCCTTTGGCACTTGTCTCAGTACTAAATTTATTTTTATTTTTAAAATCAGACTTATGATTTAATTGGAATAGGGGAACTTGATTAAGAAACTCTCAACCAATACAAATCAGTTTATGCTAATATTAATTTGCATTTGTTGATATGCTGGCATCCAAAATCTATTTCAAGTCCATACATATGTACGTGGTCTATTTCAATTTCTTCAAGCTCTTTGTGAGTTGACACAGCATCTCCCATGCCATCTAATGAACTAATTAAGTTCAGAGTCAGAAGAGACACTGGAACTCATCTAACCCCAATCTCTGGTTTCCCAGCAGAAGAAGCCAAGGCCCAGGAGGTGAAGGGTTCCCCCAGGTCCCAGGGATCCTACCCCAGTGCAGGGGCAGTGTGCTGGGCATGGAGGTCAAGCAAAGCAAGCCTAGTGCTCCCACTGATGGGCTGTGTAATCTTAGGACAAGTCCCACAATTCCTCTGGGCATCAGGTCAGGGTTTGGACTCCATGACTCACCTCACCTTGTAACTCTAAATTATTATTAGTGCTCTTTTTCCTATATGCCACAGTTTTCCCAGATTTCACCGAATTTTCCTTACATGATTAGGTAGAATGTTCTGCACATTATATCACATTTACTAATTAATGGATATTAAAAATATGTTGCAATTAAACAATGCTTTTGGTTTTCAGAAAAGAGCACCTTGGATCATCTATCATAGAGCCATTACATGGAAGCATAAGAGGAAAACAAAATGAAAAAAAATTGAATCTTACACATCATTCAATTCAGCTACTCTCCCCAGAAATTCCTCATAGGTAAGAGAACCACTTTCTCGAAACAGAGAGATGTGTTTGGTAACTTTTTCAGGCAATTTGTTTATCACCATTTGCGTTTGATCAGAAATTTGCTGTCCCATGGCGATGGCAATTCAAAATCCAGTAAGAGTGGTGTTTCATTCGCATGTGGAGTTTCTGTGAAGTACACATATATAAAAGTTAGCTTTATGTAATCAAGCAAGGAAGCAGCATTTATTAAGCCCCTAATATATGCCTCTCCCCCCCCTCACATTAAGGGTGGGAGGGAGGGCACTAAGAGTTGGGAGGGTCAGGAAAAGTTTTGGTTGAAGGTAATGCTTGAGCCCAGTCTGGAAGGAAGAAGGGATTTTATAAGATGGAGGTTAGGAGACATAAAGGAAGACCAATGCAAAAGTAAACAGATAGAAGATGGAGTATCAAGTGTGAAAAATAGCTAGAAGGCCAGTTTAGCTAGCTTAAAGACTGCAAGAAGGGGAGTAATATGTAATGAGGCTGGAAATGTAGGTTGGGGTCTGTTTATAAGGGCTTTAAAAGTCAATTTTATATTTCATCCTAAAGGCAAAAGGGAACCACAGATGTTTGTTGAGCAGAAGCAGGCAATGTTTGGACCTATGCTTAAGGAAAATCATTGTGGCTGCTGTGTGGAGGATAAACCAGAGTGGGGAAAGACTTAGGCAGGGAGAATACGTAGGAGGCCACTGCAATAGTCCAGGGGAGAGGTAATGAGGACCTGGACTAAAGCTGTGATTGAACAAGTAGTGATAACAGGGTTTGGGGTTGCTGGGAACCCTGAAATGTCAGGGCACAGGGCAGTAGCCCCTGGAATGTGAAATCATGTACTTAAACTGTCTTCCAGTCAACTGGCAAGGTTTATAGTAATGCCAACAGAAGTGGGCAGGGTTCTTAGTGAACCTGCAACTTAATGGGGGTGGTGAGACTGAAGCTTATATTCAACAAGGACAGGGAAAGGATCTAGACGGAATTAAGGAGTGGTAAGTAGTTTGGAGTGGGAGAGTGAGACAGTGAGAGGAATGGCAAGTAAGTTAATTAGGTGACATAGGTGGGCCAAGTGCCTTGGGCAGAGGCACCAATGATCTGGGCTGGTGAAATGGATGGGAAAATTCAGAACTGGACTGCTTTCAAAGACATGGTCTTTTCCTTTTAGGGATCAATGTTCCATTACTCCATCATTCCCCCCTCAAACAAAATGGCACCCAGAATCTTTTGAGGTAAGGGGCACAGATCTCCTGAAACTGGTGCTTCCTGCTGCCAAAGGGTACAGAACTGCCCCTGCCTTGCTGGGCCCTGTTCAAGGGGTCAGTCTTTGGAACCTGGCTGACCTGAAGAACCAGAGAAATGTGGCAGAGACAGAAACAGCAAGATATGGCTAGTCATGGAACATATGGATTTTGGGGTATGGATGGGTATTATGGATCTGGATATTTGAGAAAGAATTGAGTCAAAGGTAATATAGAGGCTGTGAAACTGGGAAATTGGAAGGATGCTAGTGCTCTGGAAAGAAACAGATAAGTTTGGCAGAAAGATGAGTTTCTGGAAAAAGATTTGTATTTTGTTTAGGACATACTGAGTTAGACTTGCATATAAGGAAATTCAGTTTTTTTAATACTCTATAATAATAAAAACAATCCTTCCTATGAAACAAAAACAAACTAGAAATGTTTTTATCTTCAGTGTTCAGTAGTTCTTCAGAATTAGAATAACATATACAAGACTGGAATAGATTTGACTTAAATAAATCTACTATCTTTTTAAAACCAATGATTTGGTTTTTTTCATTTTCAGATGAATTCCGCAGCTTCACCAGAAAGCTAAAAAAACCATATTTGCCAAAGCTAAGTGAAGCAGAAATGTGGGAAATCAGTGAGAGATGAACCATCTTCTAATTCAAAGGTTTAATCGGTTACATTGGGGGCACGCTGCACTTAGAGGACGAAATATACTATCACTGAAACTGACAGGCTTTCTTCAAAGTGAGCTGAATCCTAGATGTTTTCCTTGAAACACTGTTTTGCTTATTTTATTTTCACATGTAAAATGGGGCTTTATGCAAATAAAAAAATAGGAGAGCACACCTGATATGTATATAGTGCTTACTAGTTTACAAAGTAATTACAGAATTACCTCATTTGATCCTTATAATCCAGAGAAGGTTTTTGTTTTGTTTTTGTTTAATAAACAGATATGGGAACTGAGGCCAAACCAGTTAAGCACGTTGGCAAAGTGGTGGCTGGGCCCAGTTTTCACTCCAAATGCAGCTCTTCTTGAAGAATTCCTGGGCCTCTTTCTACTTTCACTTATACAAGCAAAGAAAATCAAGTTTTTCCAGCTTTTTCAGTGGCCTAAAGATTTCACAATTTGGCTATCTTTCTGAAAATCTTTCTAAACCTATAGGAATGACTACTTAAGTTAACACTGGATTATTCCTTCAATAGCTAGGATGAATCCAAGATCAGAAGGAACTGACTTTTAAAGTTAAGACAGTTTTTTTAAAAGCTCATTACTAAATGTATATTTTAAAAATATAGTCTTACAAGTACAATGATGACATCAGTGAAATCACTATCAGTTACTCATATTCTAGACAACTCAAGACTAGGTTATGAAGTATTGAGACTACTTAGGGGCCGCTAGGTGGCGCAGTGAATAGAGCACTGGCCCTGGAGGCAGGAGGGCCTGAGTTCAAATCCAGCCTCAGACACTTAACACTTGCTAGCCCTGTGACCTTGGGCAAGTTACTTAACCCCAACTGCCCTGCCTTCCCCCCTCCAAAAAGGAAAAAACAAAAAATAGTATTGAGAAATACTGGTAAGAAAGTGACCTGAGGTTTATAGATCACCAGAGATCACACCCATGCCTTGGGCTGGCCTGTGACCTGCCCCATACAACTAGAAGTTATATTCTATGTTGCATGATGATAGTTGAACTTTTAAATTTTAATACTTAAAACTATTTCCAACCTTCTTAGAAAATCAGAAGTATTTGAACAATTTTAAAAAAAAGATGATTGCTTTGATCTTTTTTTTTTTAAAGAAAGTTGGTTTGACTCTCTAGCCTGCAGTAAACTGCCAAACTCCTCTCAATAATAAAGGTCCCGTCCGTTCCTGCAAATGGCTGTATCATACACCACTTTTGGGAGGCCTGAGTTTTCAAGTTTTGTCAAGCAGAATTACATTTATAACTTAAAAATGTATTAAAACAAGTATTACCTTAAAAAATCTTGTATTAAGGTGTAGTCTGATTAACTAGGAACATTCAGAAAGACTGTGGATATTGAGGGTATCAGAAAATTTTCTACATTTTATTGCCCTAAAGCTCAGGAAAGCACTAGTCTGCACTGAATGAGAGGCCTAAATATCCTATTCCTAAAGACAAAGGAGCGGAAGTTGTTGAGAAAGTCCCAACGTACCTAAAAAAACCAGCTCTGGAAGGCGGCCAAAAGTTTCAAAGTGTTTTGGAAGTTAGGTGTTTCGATCAGCTGAACAAATGGAACGAAGTACAAGAGGAGAGACAGTATAGCCTAGTTTCTAGAAAGCACACTATGTTTGGGGTAACTGAATCACTAACTGAACTATACCCCAAAGCTATACAATGCCTGGGGCTAATATAGAAGGGAATCTAGAGTGTGGTGGTACTACTTGGTCTTGTCCTTTTCAATATTTTTATCAAAGACTTGGAGGGAAGCACAAAGCCACAAGGCTACAAGAGTTTACTAACATGTTGGATGACAGAATGATGCTAGGACGGAAGGATGAAATGTAATGGAAAAATGAAAAGCCCTCCATTTATGTATACTAACAAGTACAGGGTGAGGACAATCTGGTGTAGGCATAGTTCATGACTAAAAGAATTGGGGGTTTTATTTAATTAAAACAGTGCAATGAGATGATCTAATGAATAATGCTATCTCAGACCATATTAACAGAAGCGTATTGTCCAGATCTATAAGGGAGGCAATATTCCTAATGTGTTGTGACTGGGAAACTGTACCTAGAGCTATGTGTTCAATTTTGGGTGCCATATTTTGGAATGACTATAGATAAACTGGAGGAACTTAGAGGACAGCAATGGGTTTCAACTTAGGTCAAGCAGGGACTATCAGAACAAAGAATAGAAAATGGTCTGAGAAAAAGAGGATTTAGTACTGAGAGGCCAAGTCTCCCGGTATGGGAAAGGTTTTCACATAGAGAAGAGAGCTAGGATCAGCAGAATGGAAATTAAAGGGAGGCAGTGAGTGGCTCAATATAAGGGGGAAATACTCTAAGTAATTAGATCTGTACAAAGATTGAATGAACTTTCAGGGAAAAGTTTAAGTTTCCAATCATCGGACACATTCAAGCAAAGTTGGCTGACAATCATGCTGGAGATAGGATCCTAGCTTTTGATAGGAGACGATTTCTAAGGTTTCTTCTAGACCCTAATGATGCTAGTTTACATGTTTTACCCTACCATGCTATACTAACTGAAAACTTAAAAACTAGAACCTTAGTTTTCTCATCTGTAAAGTGGGAATAATCTTCTCAGCTACCTATCCCACAAAGTAGTTGTGAGGAAAGCAGTAGAAATATAAATTACTATGTAAAAATCTGAAAAGCAAATTCAGTACTGGCTACCCAGTCTCTGTCCATTGCCATTAAGCAATCATTCCCCAGTGATTTTTGTTGAGTCTTTTCAGTACCACAGGCTGAAAGATATGGCACAACGTTCTTAGAGGTATGTAAAAATTGTGCGATATTATCATCCATGTGAGCTGCTACTTTAATTTAGAACTTTTAGTCTCGTAAATGTTACCCTGTTAAAAACAAGAACCTCTTCTCAAGCAGGCTGTGGTCATGGTCTAGGAAGCCTGACTCACAATCACAATCCAGCTCAGAGATCCTAAGAAACTTGCTAAGGGTCACACAGCCAGGAGAGGTCTGGAGGGGAACAGGAATTTGTGTCTTCCAGTCTCTGAGGCCTATCTGTGCTCCCTCCATTAGGCTGAGCTGCCTCTTCAAAGACTAGCTACCCCCCAAGAGAGACCCAGAGTGTCCTAATTATATGTTCCCTAGAAATGATGCTATAATTTTGTCAAAAGGCTCCAAAGTACTTTTTTAAAAAGTCTTATTAAAAACAAAACTGTCAACAGAATAATGGTATTAACATTCCAATGATTTCAAAAACCACAAAAAGTATTTATTGAAATGACTGCAACTGTTGTTTTGAAACCCACATCAAATACTAAGAATTTCAAAATTCCACATTTATTAGTGGGTGGTAAGTAGAAGAGGTTTCAGTACATGTACTAATATATTCTCTTCCTAACAAAGTAACGTTGTAATTTAAAGATTCAACAAAAATAGTGGAACTATGCTAAGAAATAATGATAAAATTTCCACTGAAAAAAATGAAATAACCCATTCACAAAATTAACATTCTTAAAAACAGCTATAAAATAAAAATAAACATTAATAATTTCTCAAAAAGCTTTTCCTATATGCAACTTTAAATAACTTTATCAACAAATTTATAGCTAAAGAAAAATGTCTGAACACAGAAATGACCATTAAATCAACCGCTTTCATTATCAAATCACAACAGAAAATGTCAGTGACAGAAATAATAAAATGAGACTCTGAGGGGACTACTCTGAGTACTTACAGCTTATTTAAACTCCAGATCTTGAGTGAAGAGAAGAAACTGTTTAAATAGAGAGTACACAATGAGAATTAGTTAGGCTACACTCACTAAAACAGAATGAAGTATAATGGAAGAGAGCACCTAGGGCTACAGTAACAGAATCCTAGAATCTCAATGTGGGAAGGACCTTAGAGGCTACTGAATAAAGTCTGCACCTGGTTCTGGCCAAGAAGTTCCCAAGATCATTACCAAAGGGACCTCCAGGCCTTTCTGTGGTACAGTGGAGAAACAAAGAGTGCTGGACTTCAAGTCAGGGATCTGGGTTCAAATGCTGCCCCTTCTAGGTCACTAGAGAACTCTTATTGCTAAACCTACCCAATAGCCTTTTCTCCGTTCTCATCCTCCTTGGCCTCTTTTGCAGCAACTGACACAATCAATCTTGTATCCCTGGGTTTTTGTGAGCCTGCTCTGTCCTGGTTCTTTTCCTCCTGCACACGGACAACTCCTCCTTCCCAGACTCAGGGAAGTCTCTCCCCCTCTCTCCCTCCCTCCCAAATCCTCAGCTCCTATGAATTCAGTTATAATCTCTTGCAGGGATCTCAGGATAACAGACATAGAGCAGGAAGGGCCCTTAGACACATTTTATAGATGAGGAAACTAAGCCACAGAAAGATTAAGGGAAGGAGTGGGGTTTGAACCAAGGTCTTCCTACTTCCAAATTCGGCAATCTTTCTCTCTTCAGCGCTGCAGATGACTTCTACATCTGCCTCTCAAGTCTTTATCTTTCTATTGAGTTCTGATTCAACAGCTTCAGCTGCCTGCTGAGCCTCTCTGCTGAGTTGTTCTACAGGCATTTAAAACTCAACATGTCCTAATCAGACCTGATTCTATTTCCTTCTGAACCTCCTCCTAATATCCCTATTTCTATCTCAACAAAATCTAGTCCCATCAGGCCTCCAACCTCACAGACCTCCTCCATTCTTTACTGTTATTCCATTCATTTGCAAAGTCTCATCCAGTCCATTCCACTGAAGTCTCTGGCATCCCCCTCTCCACACACACCACAATCAGCCTCTCACCCCACTACTACAATCACCTCTGCATTGCTCTCCCTGCATAGTCTCTGCCCTCTTCAACCCACCTTCCCCATGACAGCTCTGATCATGTTACTCATTCCAAGAAACTCCAAAGGCTCCCCAATTGCATTTAGGCTAAAAATATAAACTTTCTTTGACAAGCCAAACCCCTTTCAACCCAACACCAGTCTATCTTCAGCCAGCATGACTACACATTATTTCCCAGTTAAACTGACCCACATCTCCTGCTGCACTGTCATGCATGGAGTGCTCTCCCTCCTCACTTCCCCCTCAGGGAACCTTTATCCCCTTTCAAGGCTCAGCTCAAGTGCTATCTCATTCAAGCAGTCTTCCCAGGGGTGAGTGCCTCTTCATGTATTTCCCCTTCATGCAGTTACCCTGGATTGATTCATCTGAAAAGGATGTAAACATCTTGAGAGCAGGGACTTGCACATTATATGCATCCCCTCCCTCCCAAAAAACCCCAAACCTGGCACATATGAGGCTCTTCATAAATGCTGGTAATTGATTAATAGCTCTACTAATCATACATATCACTTATCTATCATTTTAGGTTTACAAAGTGCTTTACTCATGTCAATCTCATCTGAATCGCACAGTTGTGTGAGACAGGCACTATTACTGTCTCAATTTTATAGGTGAGGAAATTGAGGCTGAGAGAGGGTAAGTGACTTGTCCAGGGTCACACAAGTACCATGGGTCTGAGACAGGCCACTTAACCTCTCTATCCTTCAGCTGCCTCATCTGCAAAATGAGGGGAATGGACTTGATCATCTCTCAGATCCTTTCCAGTTCTAGGATCTTATGAGTTCAAATAAGAGAAAACTCAGTACCTGGGAGGCAACTCATTACATTTTTGGACAACTCTAATTATGACTCTTTCCACATAGAGATCTGCCTCTCAGCAACATCCACTCCCTGCCCTTTGTTCACCAAGTCCACTTTCTCACACATCAGCTGTCATGTCTAGTAATCAATCAGTCAACAACAAGCATTTATTGAGAGCCTGTGCTAGGTGTTGAGCCGAGAAAGACAAAAATGAAAAATGGGGGCTCTGCCCTTAAGGAGGAGGGGAGACAATGTGTACATACATAAATATGTGCAAAACACAAAGTCATGTGGGAATATGTGGCACAAGTAGCTGGGAAATCAGGAAATGGTTTATGTAAACAGAGAACTGAACTCTGAACTAAATCAGGAATTCCAAGAGGCAAATTTGAGGAGAGAACAAACCAGGAATGGGGGACACCCTGCATAAAAGCCTATTTCCTCATAAATCTTCTCTTCTCCAGGTTAAACCCCACCTTGTCCTTCAAGCACTCCTCATATGCTATGAGTCCTGGTAACCCTCTCCTGAAAATATCAATGTCCTTTCTAAAATGTAGCACTGAGGGCTAAATATCATATTCCCAATAAGACCAGTGACCAAGCCAGATTGCAATAAGCCCATCAACACTCCTGTTCTGGACCCAGTCCCCCTCTCTGTATTCTAGCATGCACGAATTGTTTGGCCACTATAATACACTATTGATCTGGAGTGAGCTTAGAGTGCCCTAACCCCAGATCTTGGTATTTCTTACATGTACATCCCAACTCAATGTAATCATACTTATATTTATCCATTTTTACTCCTTTCCAGCCACACATTCTCCGCCTGTGTAATGGGCCACATAAAGGTCCATTAAATGTCATCATATTAGAATCAGATTGTTGTTCCAGACTATCAAGCTCTTTTCTGGCTCCTGACTCTCCCATCCACATTTGCTATCTCTTTTAGTTTTGTGTCATCTGTAATTTGATAAGCATGTCGTCTATACCTTCATCAAAGTTGCTAATAAAAATGTTAAATGTGGGGCCAAAGTCAGATCCCTGAGGCCCTCTCCTAATAACATCAAACCATTACAGTCATTCTGTGTCCCCTCATCTCACATCTCTCCATCTCGTTCATAAGGAGGCATAAGATACTTTAGCAAATGTTTTGCTGTGTTCTAGATACTAATATATGCACAATATCATTCTAAGGCGAAAACGGTTATTATTATACATGCTTATTAACCTCGTCAACAAATGAAATAAGGTTGGCACAACCTAGTTTTGAAGCCATGATGGCTCTTTGCAACAAGACAAAAATCACAGGCCTAAGATGACCAGAATTATAGAACCTCAGTTAGGTTGGACTCCAAAGGCCACTTAGCCCAACCCACATCCAAGTGGAAAAAGTGCTGCCTCTGGAGTCAGAGGACCTGGATTCCAATTCCACCTTTGATGCCTACTATCTGTGTGACCTGGAGCAAGAAACTTGACCTTCCAGGGCCTCAATTTCCCTGATCTGTAAAATGACAGGACTGGACTAGGTGGTCTCTGAAGTCCCTTTCAGCTCCTCCTGTTATCCTGCATCACCGACTGAAGTGGCTATTCAAGACCCCTAGCGAATGAGAATCTGTTACCTCCTCAGGCAGTACATTCTGCTTTTAGGGAGCTCTTACTGTCAGTAAGTTTTCCCTCACATCAAGCTCAAATTTGCCTCTCTAATTTTTGCACTTAGTTGTGTCCTCTGAGGCCAAGAAAAACAATGTAACCCTCCCTCAACAAGATAATCCGTCAAATATCTCAAGACAACTAGACTATGCTTCTTCTAGTACGTATTCTATGTGAATTATTCCATTTTCTTCCAACTACTCCTTTCATGGCATCCTCTCCCATTTCTTGCCCTCTTCTGGGTGATCTCAATTCAAGTTCTTCCTAAAGAACAGAAGTTGTGCCCAGAGGTGAACATTATGGTTCAGATATAGTCTGACCAGAGCAGAAGACAACAGGACTCTCTTGCCCATACCCAATTCTGTACTTGGTGTCTTTACTGATGGGGCTAAGATTGCATGAACTTCTCTTTACTTGGATCAGTGTGACATCGTTGACTGATTCTGAGCTGACAGTTCCTCATGAACTCTATCTTTCTCAGTTGTGTGTCTTCTATCAATCTAATTAGCATGCCCTCTAACCCTTGCTCTAAGGCATTGAAAAAAAAATTCAAGAGCATAGGGTCAAGGGCAGAGGCTTCTCAAAGCGCACTCACTAAAGTTCTCCACACTGGCAGCAATCCATTTATCATTACATGGGAGGTCCAGTCATTCAACTAGTTTCCAAATGCACTTAAATGTACTACCTCCCATCAAGAACATAACTTTTAACTTTGTTCACAAGGAAAGCAGGAGAAACTTTGTCAAAAGCTTTGCTGAAATCCCAAAATGGTATATGATACTATAGACCACATGTATACGGCACTTTAAGCATGGCAAAGTACTTTAAAAATAGTACCTCATTTGATCATCACAACATCACTGTGAAGTAGGTATGGTTATCAGCCCTATTTTGCAGATGGAGGAACCGTAAGTCCAGCGCACAGTAGGGTGCCTGGTACACAGCAGGTGATAAATGTTTGCTGAACTGCACTACAAGGTTTGCCCAGGGTGTCAAAGCTAGTTAAGTGTCTGAGGGCAGATTCTCAGATATTCCTGATCCCAAGCCAGTGAGCTATCCATGGTTCCCCTATTTCCTAACTATATAACTATGGACAGATGCTACCTTTCTGAACTTTTTATTTCCTCTGTAAAAAGGAAATAATAATCACATTATATAGCTCAGAAGACTACTGTAAAGAAAGTAGTTTATAAAACTTAAACAAAGTAGGCTGGGTGCTCTGTTATAATATCATCTAGCCCATGAAAACATGCTTCATTTTGTGGGGTAATTACTGCTCATATGCTACGAAACCTCTGAGAACAGGATATAGTAGTAAAACACCTAAAATCTGGGACATCAAATGGCAAAGAATATATTTTGTAAATACATATTCATCTGGAAGAAAAGGATGGAGAAACTAAAATGATGCAATAGGATAGGAGGAAGGCCCTAGAACAACTCTGAAACTAAAAGTCAGCACTTTTGAAAAAGAAATTCTTCAGTGACTTATCTGAGGAAATAAAACAATCACTGTTGCCTTGAGCTCCATATGCTGAAAAAAGTGCCTCTTTTTAGAAGGGTGGGGTGACAGCCCCTCTTCTTTGGACAGCAGTGAGACTAACTAGTAAAATGACAAGCTGAAAGGAAGGGGCTCACCACGAAAGAGAGAAGAGTGGAAGAAATAAAGCTGCCAGTGAGGTGAGGGGAAAAGAAGGGAGCATATCGGTCTCCTCCAAGTTTATAACCAAAGGGATTTGACACAGTAAAAGGGGAAGCATATGTGCATGGGGATAAATACCTTTAAAAAAAAGTAGAAATGTCATTAGTAACAAGAATTCCATCTTTTGTGACATGAGATAACTAAGTATGTATTAAGGTTATTTTATAGGACGTTTCTTTTCTTCGCTGGGAGGATTCCCCTGATGATTAGCTTTATGGGGGAAAAAAAAACACCAAACCTTTGCTGGATTTTCTTCTTGAAATGAAGGGGCTCAGCACGTTGTAAGTGGTTAAAGTTTAGGGCTTGGAATCAGAGAGACCCGAGTTCAAATCCTGCCTTAATTCCTAGCTGTGTGACCATAGGGCAAACCCACTTCCTGAGATTCAGAGTTCTCATGTATAAAACTGGGGAATGAAAGGTAGGTTCTAGGGAGCCCTGAAGGTCTCAGCCAACTTGAAATCGAAGACCCCAGATTGGGGGCCATTGGCAGAGAGGGGCGGGGAGGGGTGGGGGTCACAAGGAGCCGTGGTCCTGAGCCTTCCCTAGGCCGTTCCTCTGCACCCTGAGTGTCATTGATCACTGATCGAAGCGGAATCGAGGGCTCTTCACCCGCCATGTCTCTACGACAACGGGCCCTCTACTGACTCCTCCGGACTCCTCCTAACTTAGGGGGCAGTGAGGCGGACAACCAAAGAGGGGGAGGGGCGAGGGAATAACTAGGCTCCCCCTAATCTGGCGGGGGAGGTTCTTACAACGAAGGACTCAGTACAACGAAGGGGGTCGCCGCTGGCGCTCCCTGAACGGGTTCTGGTTTCGGGAAAGGCATAATGATGAGGATCTTAAAACAACGACGACCCAATGCACCCCGTCTCGGCCCCTCAGCATCAGCCTGGGCCTCGGCCCCCCCGGCCCCGGGGAAGGACGTGCCCGCCCGTCCGGCCACTCTGCGCCCAGGCCCCGCACTCACTTCGGCTTCACGGCATCGCTGTCCCCGAGGGGGCGACGGCGCTCAGGGACCGTCTCGCCGCCCGCACCAGCCCCGCCAAACCCGCAGGCGGCAGCTCAGAAACAGAAGGCTCTGACGGTGGCGGCGGCCGTAGCGGCGGCCGTAGCGGCGGCTGCAGCTCCACCTCAGCCCCGTCGCGCCTCAGTGACACACCGCGGCGCGCCCGCCCCGCCCCCGCCCCAGACAGTTGCCTGGTAACGGGAGAGGCGCCGTGGCTCCTCCCCCTCCGCCCCATTGGCAACCCTCTCCGCCCTCTCCATCCAGTTGCCAAGTAACGAGAGGCCCCGTAGCTCCTCCTCCTCCCTCTCCGCCCTCTCCATCCAGTTGCCAAGTAACGAGAGGCTCCGTAGCTCCTCCCCCTCCCTCTCCCTTTCTCCAAACAGTTACTAGGTAAAGGGGAAGGTACCGTGGCTCCTCCTCCCTCACCCGCCCCCGCCCCGCTGCAACTCTCTCTGCCCTCTTCATTCAGTAGGTAACGGGAAAAGGTGCTCTCGCTCCCTGCCACGCCCCTTTTTCATCAAGTCCGTGCTCCCCATCTGGTTCTCGGGTGATCGGAGAAAGCGCCCCTCCCTCTTCTCTACACTCAAAGGTTTTAGAACTGGAAGGAACGTTATTTCAGGAGGCCTTATCAGAACATAGATTTCGAGATGGAAAGCACCTTACAGGTAATCCAGTACAAACAGCTCATTTTACTGATGAGGAAACTTAGTCTAAGAGAATTAAAGGGACTTGCCCAAGGTCACAAAAGAAGCTGAGAGGCAGGATTAGAACCCCGACCCTTGGTCCCCAAAAGCAATACTACCCTGCAACTGTCAGAAAAGAAGCCAATACGAGCTATGAACTTTGGATCTTTCTATTGCTGAGAGAAAAATAGTAAATCAAATATTTATTAAGAACCTATTATATGTATCTGAAAAAAAAATTCTTTTCAATTTTTTTAGCCTACCATATGCCAGGCACTGTGCTCTTGGTTGAGTAATGCAAACATATGAATGAAAAATCCTAACTTCCTAGAAGCTGACATTCTGCTGGGGGAGACATGCACATGTGTAAGTAATTATATATAGAATCGTTGTCCTTCAGTGATATCTCACATTTGGGGTTTTCTTGGCAAAGGACTTGGAGTGGTTTAGCCATTTCCTTCTCTGGCTCACTTTACAGATAGGGAAACTGAGGCAAATAGGGTTAAGTGACTTGCCCAGTGATACACGGCTAGTAAGTGTCTGAGATCCAGTCTGAACTCGGGTCTTCCTGACTCCAGACTCAGTGTTCTATCCACTGTACCACCTAGCTGCCCTTATGTAGAGAATAGTCCCATACAAAACAAGAGAAGTCACATGGTGTAGGGGCTAGAGTAAGGGTGGGGAACCTTTGGCCTTTAGCCCACATGTGGCCCTCTAGGCCTTCAAGTTCGGCCCTTTGACTGAATCCAAATAGTTTGAGGATCTAGAGGGCCACATGTGGCTTTGAGGCAGCAGGTTCCCCACCCCTGTACTAGATGGTTGACAGATGAATTGGAAAGACTCAGGTTCAAGTGTTGCCTCTGACCCCTCCTGGTTGTGGCACCCTGAGTAAGTCCTTTAACCTTCCAATCCCCTACCCAATTCTTAAGACTAAGTTGCAGGATAGCTGTCCGACCGTATTGGTGCAGGGAGTTTCCTCATCAGGTGCTCCCTTTACCAAATGAAATCAGATCTGGACCAAAAAACCAAGGCAATAGGGGAGAGGAGATTTACTAGCAGTTGTCTCCCCAGTTAGAATAAAAGTTCCTTGAGGGCAGGGACTGTCTCACTTTGTTATTTGTATAACCTTAGTAAGTGCAGTACCAGGCACACAGCAATTCATTATTTGTAAAATCAGAAGTTGTTGGATGTCGACTTGGGCAATGCAATTGTTTGCCTGATGGCTATACTCACCATTTTACTATCACCCTCTCATTATCTCCCTTTTGTCTCAGGAGATTCTATCAGTCAAGTGCTGTTATAATAATTGGCTCATTTTTTTAAGCCTAGGGACAATATAATGGCCCCTCTGGACCACATAGTTGCCTCCTCTGCTGCTTAATTAAGTATATATTAAATAAAAATTTAGGAGCACAGTTATAATAGCCCAGAGCTCCTAGTTTTGGAAAATTCCTAATATTTAGGCAGAATTTTGATGCTCTTCCCTAACTTAAAATTTTATTTATCTCAAGCTAGCCCCACACCTCTTTATCGATGAGACAAAAATTTAGGTTGCTGGAATTGTTGAAGTAAAGAAATGAGAGAACATTAGAGTATCTGTTATAGTCAGGTATTCGTAGGGGGAAGTAGGTGAAAGAGCAGACCTTTTCTCTGAGCTTCCCTCAATCCTAGAATAATAGTAAGGTACAACCTATGACTTCAGCCTGAATCTTCTGCTCTAAAATGGTAGATGATCTGCAGATGAACCTCCTCAGTCTCTCCTTTCTCTGCCTCACCCTAGCTTCTGTGCTGCTGCCAATTCTTTCTGGCTCAGTTTAAGCCCCAGAAGGGGGTGGGGAGCTACTGAGGTCTCCATGACTTCATCTCAGTAGATCTCTCCCAAACTATGTGTTTCTCTTTAAGAAGAGAGTGTGACTTCAATTCCACTTCCACTTTCAATCTCAAAGACCATGATAGTCCAGAATCGATTCTGCAGAGGGGAATGCTCATCTTTGTGACACCAGTCAGTTCTCAAACCTCTGTTACATGCTAATTTATTAGGAAAGGCTTCATGGAGAAGGTTACTGGGCTGAGCTTTGAAGGAAAGCAGAGACTGATTCTAAGAGGTGGAGATGAAGAGCGAGTGCATTCCAGGCATGGGGGATAGCCTGAGCAAGATCATGGAGATATCCAATGGGGAGTACTTTGTGCAAAAAGGGGAAGAAGGCCAGTATGTCACAGAGTGTGTGAAAGGAATGAAAATGTAATAAAGCTGGAAAATGTTGAAGTGTTTTTAATTCATTCCAAGCTTGAAAGAATCAGCACACCTCTGTGCAACATTAAAGGGAAGGAAGAGGAAGACTCTGCTAAGTTTTAGAACATTTAATCACTTCACACATTGAATTCATTCTCAGAGAGATGGTCAGAACTCAGACTGACACAACTAGGAATGGACAACTGTGAAAAGATCAAAGGTTCATTATCAAGATGATTGAATAGGAAGAAAGAGAACAACTCAGTTCTACTGCTGTTCAGTCATTGCAGTTATGTCCACCTTTTCTTGGCAAAGATACTGGAGTGGTTTGCTGTTTTCTTCTCCAACTCATTTTACAGATAAGGAAACTGAGGCAAACAGAGTGAAGTGACTTGCCCAAGGTCACACAACTACTAAGTGTCTGAAGCCAGGTTTCACCTCAAGTCTTCCTGACTCCAGGTCTGTTGTTCTGTACACTGAGCCACCTAGCTGCCCACCATTAAACAACCTGATTAATAGACAACCCACTGCTCAGACAAGCGGTAAATAAGATTTAGATCCCTCTAGGAATGAAAGTAAAAGACTTTTTAGACTTTCAGCTGGAAGAAATCCTCTGACAGGGAAAGTCAAAAGGCAAAGCAAAAGATTAAAGGTCTCAGTTGAGACCTTGAGGAACTGAGGTGAAACTTGACATCGTAAGATTAAAAAGAAAAACAAGAGGCAGCTAGGTGAGTAGAGCACTGGCCCTGGAGTCAGGAGGACCTGAGTTCAAATCCTACCTTTGACATGTGACACTTAACTGTGTGACCTTGGGCAAGTCACTTAACCCCAATTGCCTTGCCTTCCCCCCTCAAAAAAACAAAACCAAAAAACTTTTACTGAGGAAATACCTCAGCATAAAGCAAAGGACCCTTCATCTCAGGCTGGAGTTTTTTCTGTTTGTTTTTTAAATCCTCAATGGCCTCAGTAATGTGTGGGGCACGGGGACCCCAAAAATCCCCTACCCAAATTTTATAAAAACTCAGAGGTGTCTCAAGGTAAGAACAGGAAACATTTATTCATTTCTCACAAGAAAAGGGCATCACCTCCACTAGGACCAACTAGTGAGAGGAGGCGTGTTACAGGAAGACAAAGCAAGGTTATATACCCTAGCACAAACCAGCCCCTTCCCACCACTATCCCTCACCCCCATTGGCTGGGAGTGAGTTTACAATCTAGGCATGAAAATCTTCTTCAAAGACAAGGGACAAAGAAACAGCCCATCCCTATCCCTCATTCCCATTGGCTGGCAGCTGGGCTTACCATCTAGGTGAGAAAAAGACAAAGAACAAGGAAATAGGGTATAGGCAGTCCAAACGTACATGTCCTAATTTGGCAAACTTAATGCTGAAGTGGCAGTGAAAGCAGGGAAGGGTGAAATTGAAACTCAGGCCTGTCGGGTCTTACCGAAGCCTGTCTCTAGTTTAGAGATAATCTCTCTCCCACCACTCTGAGTTTTGAGTCCTTGGAAATCATATGATTTCCAGTAAAGGGGACTCAGGCTTGTTCCCACAAGAAAACTTACTAGATTTTAGGATATAGTCTGAAAAGTTTTTGCCTCTCTCACTCAGCAGGAAGAAATCTCTCAATCGACTTAAGTAAAACTGATAAGACTTCAAGTACTAAGGAAAAGTCTCTAGGTCTCTCTTACCAAATGAGAGTATCCTAAAAATTAACTGAGGATTTAAAGAAAAATCCTTTTCTTTCTCTCTTTCTTTGTCCAGAAGGATCTGATCACAGGAGAGGACATTGGTGTCTGTTGCAAAGGAAAAGACCTATAGAATGACCACCTGGGTAAAAAAAGTTTTTCAGTTTAGTTTGATCCCAAGAGGAGGGGAGACACAGACTGAGGAGGCCTCAGCAACAAAAATGAATAAGCAGACAAACAAAAAAAGATTTTTATAATGCCAGGGACTACCAAGGAAGGAACAGTCCAGAAGAAAATGATTAAAAAATGCTTAAAGTCAAAATCTCAAACAAAATAAAATAACATTATGCACAAAGGAATGATTAGAATTCTTTGAAGAAATGATGCAAGAGGTATATAAAAGATATAAAAGAAATGGGAACTATGGAAGAGAGAATTGAAAAAAGATCAACAGATGAACAGAAGAGATATAAAATCTTACTCTAGCAACAAGCTTCCTAAAAATCAGAATGGACCAAATGGAAATTAATGACTCCAGGAAGCAACAAGATTTTTTAAGACAAAATGAAAAGAATGAGAAAATGGAGGAAGATGTGAGATGACTGAATAAGTTACGGTATCCTGTTGTGCTATAAGAAATGAGGATTTAAGGGGCATCTAGGTGGTGTGGTGAATAGAACACTGGCTTTGGAGTCAGGAAGACCTGAGTTCAAATCCAGCCTCAGACACTTAACACACACAAAAACTAGCCGTGTGACCCTGGGCAAGTCACATAACCCTGTTTGCCTCAGTTTCCTCATCTGGAAAATAAGCTGGAGAAGGAAATGGCAAACCCCTCCAGGATCTCTACCAAGAAAAACCCCAAGTGGAGTCACAAAAGGTCAGACATGACTGAAAATGACTGAAAAAAACAACAGTAAACTAATGAGGGATGAAAGGAGCAGAACCAGGAGACAATTTGTACAATAACAACAGCAATATGGCAGCAAAAACCTTGAAAGCTGTATGATACAATTCGTGATTCCAAAGGACTGATGGTGAAACGTATTATCTGTTACAGGTCAGTGATGGATTTAGAGTGTGGGATAAGACACATCTCTATTTGTGTACAGCCATTGGGGGGAATTTATTTTGCTTGGCTCTAGATCTTTGTTACAAGAAATTTGCTTTTCTTCTTTCCTCCCCCTTCCCTCTCCCCTCCACCATGGTGTAGAAAATAGGAAGGAGGAAAAACAGGTTACTGTTAATTGTTTAAAATAGGCATGGGGGGCGCTGTAGATGTGAACTGTTTCACGTACTTTCAGATGAAGTAACTGTATAATTAGTTTTACTTAACTATTTTTCTTTGTTACAAGAGTCCTCTCAGGAAGTTGGAGCAATCTGTAAATGTATTTAATGTAAAAACAAAACATCAATAAAACTAATTATCTAAAAAAAGAAAAGACCAGATGTCAGAGTCAGAGCAAAGCCCTTAAGTGCTTATACCTGACAACCTCACTTTCAAGACAACTATGGCCTTTTAGAAAAACAAATCAAAACAAAAAACTGTTATCTATTACAGCAGGCACTGGGGTTAAGGTAGAAAATTTAAATTTTGTGATTGGCAGACACTGTTGTATAGTCAAAACAAGTACAGATTACTGGTATTGGGCAAAGGAAAAAGTAATGTAGCCTTAGAAATCCAGCCCTGGAAACAAAGTGTTCAGTAAAACTTTTCAAGTTACTCACCATACAAAATGGAAGCTGATGAGGTTCCCAGGTGCCCAGGGTCCAAATTGTAGCCTATTTATAATAAGCAGCATCCAGAACACTTGCCAGCAGCTCTAAGGTCAGCGGTTCCTCCTAGTCTTTGTCAAAGATTTCCGTCTAGTTGACCAGATTTATTCATTCTGGTTGTTTTTTTTTTTTTTTAACAGTTTATAGAATTAAATGAAAATGAGGAATATTCTCAAACTTAAAGAAAAGCCCACTTTACTTCTTATTCATCATATTTAGGAGTTTTCAGTTTTATCATCCTTCACATTTCTAGCCTCCACCTCATGGTGGTAAGTTCCTCCCTGGACCTCCATTTCAGGAAGTTCCCAGACTGGCCATGCTCGCTTCTAATCTGGTTCAGTTCCCAACTCACCAGACTCTCCCACCTTGCACAGTACTCCTCCCCACCCTGTAAATTCTATTATATATTGTCTTCCCCCACCTCAAATGTAAGCTTCTTGAAGGCAGGGACTTTTGCTTTTTTTATATCAATCAACATTTATTAAGCTCCTATGGTGTACTAGGCACAGTGCTAAATGTCAGATTGAATTTCCATCCCCATTATTTAGCACATAATAAATTATATCTGTTGTAACCATAGAAAGAAATAGTAATTCAGGCACAACTTAGCCTTATATGTGGTCTACCTGCTACTTTTTTTTTAAAGCAAAAAAGTCATTTATCCAAGGTGATGGCGAAGCAGAAGTCAGAGGAAGTAGACATACAAGAATATATACCAGAGGATAGAGTGAAGCTCTCCCATTGGGAGCAAGATAACACAGATCAACTAAGAGTTTCAGATCTTAACCAAGGGGAAACTCCCCAAAGTCTCTACTTCTACAACAAATATTATAGCTCTACTTCCTGCGCTACACTGCCCACATTCATGTTTCACAGGCCTGACCTTGATAACAGTTCCTCGCCTTTCTAATCCTTGACACCCATAGCTTCATTAATGCCTTAAAGCAGCTCCACCTGGGCTGACTGATCCCCACCTGAGACATCAAGGCACAGGAGGCAGAAATCTGCTTTTCTGAACTCTAAAGTACATTCTCACTGTATTGGGCAATCGTTTGACTGACCGCTTCTTTCTTGGAAGTTACATGGAGGTAAATTTTTACTTAGCATGAGGCATGAAGCAGTGTGGTGTGATGGAAAGGGTGCAAGAACTGGAGCCAGAACATCTGGCTTGAATCCCAGCTTGGCCACTTACTTATTTACTTACTTAATTTATTCTTTTTTTATCTGTGAAATAAGCGTAGTTGGACTCACTGGCCTCTAAAGTTCCTTCCAACTGGCTCTCTCTGACTTGCCCAGCATCTCACAGTAAGTGTCAAGTGTCTGAGACTAGATTTGAACTCAGCTCCTCCTGACTCCAGGACTGGTACACTCTCCACTGCAACACCTAGCTGCCGCTAAATATCTTTCTAACAATTAGAACTGTCCAACAATAGAATGGGAGGTGATTTAGGACATGAAAGGATTCTTTACCTTGCAAAAGCCCTCTAGGGAGTGTAATAGATAGTGTACTGAGCTCAGTCAGTAAGACCTAAGTTCAGACCGAGTCTCAGACACAATGGTACGACCCAGGATAAGTCACAAGTTTCCTGTGCCTTAGTTTCTCCTCTGTAAAATGGGGAGAAGAATAGCACCTAAATAAGATGCTACACGTAAGCACTTTTTAGACTTTAAATTGCTACACAAATACTAGCCATTGTTATCACAGTTATTATTACTGAAAAATGACTGAAGGTCATCACCAATTTAGAGCTCTATGATCCTGTAATGTGGTCTATGACTTGAACAGCTAGGTGGCGCAGTGGATAGATTACTGTTGGTGGTGTAAGGAAGACTTGAATTCAAATCCTGCTTATATTCTTACTGACTATGTGACCCTGGGCAAAGCACTAAACCTCTCTCAGCTTCAGTTTCCTCATCTGTAAAATGGGGGATGCTAATAGCACCTCCTGCACAGGGTTGTTGTGAAGGTCAAAAAGGCTGCTGCTTGTAAAATATTTTGCAGAACTTAGAGCATCATACAAATGCTTATTAAAGCAGCATGCTTACACAGAGACTCAATCAAATCATAAAGAAAGCCTATCCCACAAGATCAGGAGACCTTGGCTATGACTTCTGAAATTATATATATTTCTGGGAGAAAGCGCACGAGATGCACCCTTTTACAGGGTCACTAAACATCTGTGGCAGGACTGTGGGAATGCAGCTGATGATGGCTTTTGAGTGACTCCTGCAGATAGTGAACATTTCTCACTTCCTGTTTGGAAGTTTCTGTTCATGGCGTCATGGTTCTTCCTAACCTCCCAAGATAGAAAACTTGATGCCAGCCTTGATTTTTCCCTTTCCTTTCATCCCCTATAGCCTAGTGATCCTCCTTCCTTTGGAATGGATTATGGATTTTCTCTTCTTCATTTGACCTTGACCTCAAATGTGGGTAGGATGTTAGTAGGCAAGATGAGGGTGGGGATTGTTGTTGAGTTGTTTCAGGCATGTCTGATTCTTTGTGACTGCATTTGGGATTTTCTCTGCAAAGATACTGGAATGGTTTGCCATTTCCTTCTCCAGCTCATTTTACAGATGAGGAACTGAGTTGAGCAGGGTGAAGTGACTTGTTCAGGATCACACAGTAATAAGTGTCTGAGGTCCCTTTCGAACTTGGGGAGATGTGACTTTCTAACTCTAGGTCTGATGATCTAGACCCTGTACCACCTACCTGCTCTCAAGGGACAGGGGGTAAGGATAGGAAATAGAATTATAAAAGCATGAGTGGTATTTTTGGGATAGTAAATAACCTGGAGTGACTGGATTATAGAATATGTGAGGGGAAATAGTGTGAAAAAATCTGGAAAGGTGGCCAGGAACCATACTATGGAGGGCTCTGAATGTCAGACTAAGATTAGGAATTTGGTCATTATTTGATAGGCAAAGGAGAACCATTGAAGGTTGTTGTGGAGTGATACAGTCACATCTGTCCACTCAGAAACCAACCTAGCAATGTGAATAGGATGGGTGGGAGTGAGAACACTGAAAGTGGGGAGATTGTTGTAGGAGGCTACAACAATTGGGCTAAAGGGAATTAGAGCCTGAATAAGGGTGTGGTCATGGGAATGGCAGGGAGAGTGAGGATGGACCCTTTTTTTTGGGAATCTCTGATAAGCTGACCCATCATAGATGGGCTACGAGGAAGGTGTAAAGGCAAGTTCAGGAAAGAAGAGTTAGGGAGAACACAGAGTTCTAATGGCAGAGAGCCCAGAATACACCAGCCTAATTAGTAGTGCAAGTGGCTGCCATGACAGTAGTAGTTATAGACAGGAGTGAAAGGAAATAGACCTGAGACCCAGACAGTAGAGGACCCTGGTTCTCCAGAGACCAATAGGAAGTTCAATTGTAGATTGAAGTGGGAAATAGGTTGACCTAGCAATATGATCAGTGGCCTTAAGGACTGGAGCCTATCTGAGAGAGAGGTGACTCAATAGAGGTGATGACAAGGAGTACCTGAAGGGCATTGTTGGATACTTTAGAGCTTGGCCAACTTTAGTCATTCATAGGATTTACTTCCTTTGTCTATAGTTTGTAGCCAAAATTCTCTCCCAGTGTGGTGGCATTTTCTGAAACTGCACCCCATCCAACAGCTTTTTCCCAGTGCTCATCCTTTTGGACCTTTCTGTAGCTTTTGAAACTGTTGGTCACACTCACTTCCTGGATATACTCTTTTTTTTTTCTAAGATTTCATAGTATGACTCTCTCTTGATTATACTCCTATGTAATTCCTCAGTCTCCTTTGCTGAAGCATGGATTTAGGGCTTCCCACTTAGAAGCCACTGAGTCCAATCTCTTTATTTTACAGATGAGGAAACTGAAGCATAGGGAGTAAATGACAAATTACTTACTCAAGGTTACCCAGCCAATAAATGTCTGAGGTGAGATTTGAACTCTATCCACTATAATATACTTATCCATGTCCCAACCTCCAACTATGTATGTATCCCTAAACTCTGTTGTAAGCCCTCTTTCTTTGGTGACCTCATTCCATTGATTCAATTATCACCTCCATGTAGAAGACCCTTGAATGTATATATCCAGCCCTGATCATTCTCCTGAGCTCCAGGCCCACATCACTATCACTGGATATTTCCGACTGGATAGCCCAGACAAATCTCAAATTCAGCAATCCCCAAACGCAAGAACCCTTAGCTTTCTCCCTAACCCTGCTCCTCTCCCATTTTTATTTTTTTATTTTATTTTATCTTGACTTCTACTTTTGCATTGAATATCATGGGCTTTCTAATTAATTGAATGGATAAAAGTGGGTCTGGCTCAGTGACTGGTCTTGCAAATTATCACATGTAACAAATATACAGGGTAGAGGGGAGCAAAGGAGGGGCTTTCTTAACTCAGCAGGCATTGTCTTCCACATAGACAACTCTACAGTCGTGAAACTTCTCATGAAAGTCTTTGGATGTTGAAAGGTTTATCATTAAAGAGGAATTAGATTTGTTCTCAGAGAGCAGAACTGCAGGGGGAGAATTTAGGTTTGATCCTAGGAAAGACTTTCCTCATAGTTAAAGCTCCCCAGAGCTGGGAAGGGATGGGCTTTCCCTCATTGGCGTCTTTGAGAGAAGGTTGGAAGGCCATTTGTTGGGTATGCTGTTGAAGGGATTCTTGTATAGATAGGGATTGGACCAGGTGGGCCCTGGTATTCCCCATAGTTCTGAGATTCTATGAAGCCACTGAGCCTTTCTGAGCCTCTGTTCCCTCAGCAGCACAGTAGGGATCATAACACTTGGACTTGCCTTCTCTCCTGGCTATTGTAAGGGAAACTCTTAAGAGTAGATCTCCCATTATTTCCATCACTCCCTCTTCATATCTCTGTCTTCTTAATCTCTCTACTTCAGCCTCCGTCTGTCTCTGCTTTTCCCATTTTCTCTTCTCTCTTCTTGCCCCCCTCCTTCTCTGCCAGTTTTTTCTTTCTCCTTTTTGATTTATTTCCTTCCCTGTCTGCCTCTGTCTTTCTCTTCGGCTTTCCTCTCAAAGCTCCCCCTTTTACAGAATGTTCTATCTATTGTAGTATTCATTAATATTAATATAGTTGTATTGATTGACTAACATTTTGTGGCCCCTTTTCATAATGAAAAGATGAATTGACTTCATTTCTGGCCTGTTATGTCTTTCCCTCTTCCCAAAAAGAATTATGGAAATTTGTTCTTCATTTTCATATATTTCTTGAGTCTGGGGCCCTCTCCTACAATAAAGCCTATTGCCTGCTCCCAGTCCTTCCCTACGATGTATATAGGAAGAAAAACAACGACGACAACAATCATAACTAACATTTACGTGGCAATTACTCTGTGCCAGGCACTGTTGATCCTCCCAAGCACCCTGGGAAGGAGTGCTATAATTATCTGCATTTTACAGATGGGGAAACTGAGGCAAACAGAAAGTTAAGTGATTTGGCTAGGGTCACACGGCTAGTAAAGATCTGAGACTGGTGAAGACCTAGTAGTGGCAGTGCTCATGCCTAGAACTTTCTATGACATGGCATAAAGACACATTAATCTCTTAGAAACTAAAGGCAGACATCCTTGATCATGTCAGCTCTGCATATCTGCATTCAGAGCCGGGCATTTCTGGTGGCCCAAAGCTGGGTGTTCCCAGTTGAGGTCAATTCTTGAAATATACATGTTCTCATAGTTTCACTGGGAGGACAGCTCAAAAGTGGCCAGCTTCAGGTTTGAGGCAAGTGGAAGTCCGCTGAGCTGAGTCAGGAGTACTGGACTGTAGTCCCCACTGGCTGCTAACTCCCAGAGTGACTTTGGATCAGTTAATTCTCTGGGCCTGTTTCCTCATCTGTAGAATAAGTGGATGGAATCAAATGATTTCTAAGATCCCTTTTGGCTTGGACATTTTGTTGTAAATTCTCTTCCTGGGATGACTGAGTTTCTTTGATCAGGAAGAATTTTTTTTGGAGCATAGGACTGCATTCACACTGGGACACTCAAGGCTCCAACTGGGAGTACCTCTGCACTTTTGGTAGCTAAAGGGATACAAGGGAGAGAGATACCAGAAGCATCCTGAGGGTTCATTCAAGGCTTCTGTTGTTGTTTCCTTTATTTCTAAAAGAGCTGAGCAAACTTCCCATGGTTAGGCTGCTGTTTGGGGCTTCTTGTACTAATGGTCATGGTTTTAGAGCTAGAATGGACATTTGAGGTACCCCCATCCCACCCTGACATTTTCCAGATCAGGAAACTTCTGAGGTCCAAAGAATGAAGTAAAGTGACTCAGGATCAGTGGACCATGAGGTGGGAGGTACCCAAGATACCATCTGGTCCAACTTGCACATTTTACTGTTGAGGAAACTGAGGCCCAGGGAGGTTACGTGACTTGCTCATGAGCACATGTTTAGTATGTTTCTTGCCTAAGGGCTCATGCAGATTCAGAGTCTTCTGGCCCCAAATTCTCCCGTTCATCATGCCAAGTCAAGAAAAGGATGGAAAACAAGGAAGACCGAGCTAAAGTCTTCTATCAGTCCCATATCCTGTTTCTGTCTGTCTGTCTGAGCTATCTTTAGCAACAGGTAATGTGGCAGCAGTATCCTAACCAATTAGAACTACAGTGAGTTGATTGGTCCTGATGGAGAGTTCAAACAGCCAGTGACATTGGTTTGTCCATGAGCCTGATGGTATCCTTCCCTGATAGAATTTCTTCATATGGAGGAAAGGGGAAGCACAATGTCAGCCACCCAGCATCTCTGTTCCTTTGTGGTGGCCTAATAGTTTCTTTTCATCTTCTCCTTGCTTAGCAAGTATCAGATTTGGGCTTGTTACCCATTTTTACTCCTCTGGAGGTAGATGTGGTGCCCTGGAATCCAACATGATGGTCGAGAGATGTTTTGAATGATTTTATTTCCTCAATGCACACTTGGACATGCTAGGTTCTTTCTTTACTGGAAAGAAAGACCAAAACCATGATGGCACATTAGTCAATGATACTAACAGGCCCTGTGGCTTACAAGGCTTTTCCTTGAATACACTTATAATAAATAAAGGTTATAATTACAACTACAGTTGAAAAAAATACTTCATTGAAGAATGTATTAGTCCTAGCATAAAATACCATAGTTTAGTAAGTAGAATAGCTATAGAGACCCACAATTAAAACAAGGAAACATACATCAGAATCCTAGTACGTTAGAGCCGAGAGATCTCTTCATGGAGTCGTCATATCATAGCTGTACAGCCAGAAGGGAACTTAGAGACCAGTAAATCCAACCCACTTATTTTACAGATGAGCATGCTGAGGCACAGAGGGGTTAATGACTTGCCCAGAGTCATACAGTCAGTATATGAACCCAGACAGTCCTGGCTCCACGTCCAATAGCGTACCCACTACTCCAAGTTAGCTTATTTTTCAGGTGAGAAATGGAGGCAAAGAGAAGGGACTGTGACTTGCCTAAGCTTTAACAGAGGATTAGAAGTAGAGTTAGGGTCTCATTCAAGGTTATCCAGAAAGTAGTGTCCGACAAAATCAGATCACAGAATTTCAGGGCATAGAGTCTTGGAAATGATTTCATTGGAATGCCCGTATGTTACAAATGGGTAGTCTGATGGCTCATTTTTTACACCCAACTTTAAGCAGGGCTGGGGTGGAGCCCCCTCATCATACCAGTTCCAGAGAGTCAATTCTCAAATGTTCACTGTGAGCATTTACATTTAGGATATTGGCAAATACCATAATCAGGGCTTAATTTATGATTCTACTGAATACCTATGCAGATTAACTTAAAAGTGTGTGGTGTGTAATTTCTGCCAGTCCTTGAATATTTACTAGTGCACTCCTGGCTTTAGGATTTACAAAGAGCTCTATTCACAACAACCCCAGGAGGTAGGTAGGTAAGTATTATTATACCCATTTTACAAATGAGGGAACTGGGACCCTCAGAGTAAAAGTGACTTGCCCAAGGTCATTGAGTAGAAACAAAAGTCTCTCACTTTCTCTTTTGGTACATTTTCATGATATTCTAGGGTCTTCCTCTCCTTCCTCATTGTGGCATAGCAGGGACTCTGGGCTGCTGAAGGTGGAGTGAAAGTTCTATCAGGTCCTACAGAGCTGGTCAGGCGTTGAATTTCAGGGACATCACACCTCATGAGGCCTGTTGACTGAGGTACTAAGGAGAATGGGAATGGGATCTATGGGTGGAGGGAGCCCGCGTATCTCAGAAGGGCTTCAGGAAGTGTAGGAGTTGGTACATAGGAAACTGCTGATGGTACTCATTGCTTTCTGGGCCTAGTCATTTTCTTCTGGATGATAGATTTCCTCTACACCAGAAAGTCCCAGGCTGTGACATGGTTGTTTAGTCTATCTGCTGTTAACATGACTGTGGGACAATATATTCCCAAAATAAAATAATAGCAAATGGAGAAAGAGTGCATGCTGAAAATGGATACCTGAAGTTCTCCAGGGAAGAATGTTTTGTTGAGTCCCTTCAGGGTTTGCGACCTACTGTTTAGTCAGTGATTTGAATCGGGAGATCTAGGGTTCAAATCCTGGCTCAGGCACTTTGCTAGGTAAGTGACCCTGAGCAAGATTTCTGATCTCTTTGTGCCTCCATTTCCACATCTGTAAAATGGGTGTGTGAGACAATACTTGTATCCCCTACCCTTACAGGGTTGTTGCAAGAGAAGTATGTTTGCCCATGGTCCTAGCTACTAGGAAGGCTGAGGTTGGAGGATCACTTTGGCTAAGGAGTTTAGGGATGCTCTGAGCTAGAATGACAGGAGATGGTAAGAACCTTGGGGAACTGGGAACTGCCAGGCTGTCTAAGGAGGGTATGAACCAGCTCAGGATCAAAAAAGCAGGTAGGTTAAAGTTTTTTTTTTTGTAAACTCAATATATCGTGGAAATGAGATTTATTTTAGCTGGTTTGCCAGGGTGGCACAGTGGCACGAACACCAGTTAGAAAGGCACATGACCTGGGTTCAAATCCTGCTTCTGCCACATGTAGTTACTTATAAAATCATGGGCAAGTCTCTGGGCCTCCGTTTCCCTATTTATAAATAAGGGAATTGAACTAGACCAGGGGTTTTTAGATTTCAGGGGGTTCTATGAATCTGGCTGTGAAGAACTACATCTTTATCTTAATATCATTGGTCTTCTTTGGAATCCTATTTAGTTAATGTATTTAAAAACATGATTCTGAAAAGGGGCCCATAAGATTCCTCCCAGCCTAAGACTCTATGAGATGAGGTGCTGTTCACATTGGGGTTCCCTTCTTTCTTTAGGCTCCATTTCACTTGGAGGGCTGCTGGCCTCCCTCCCCCCTCCCCACCCATGTTGCCCCTGCCCCTCTTCATTCCTCTGCCTGAGATACCTAAGCTCAGAAGGTCAGTATGGGGCCAGAGGAAGCCTTGCTCTCTGATATGGGAGCAGGGAAGACAGCCCTTGGCCTGATGGACTCTTGGGTCACAGCTGATCTCTTCCCAGGCCACTAAAAGGCTTCCTTACAAAAATGTACAGGGAATGTTCCTAAGAGATTGGGACTGGACAGATCCACTTTCTTTTGCTTGATTTTATTAGGGAATAGGAACTTTGGGTCTAGGTTGGGGTCACTGTGAAGACATCGGGTGACAGGACCTAGGGCCCAGGAGTAGGCAGGTGACAGGAAGGAATGGGGAAGTCATCTGAATGAGATCCATAATTCTCAGGGAGCCCCCAGTCCTCTGGTTTGGGATTGATTGTGGGCTTTTCTGCTTGATCTGTTGGGCCTGGCAACTTCTTCCTGAAGGGAAATATAAGTAGTTTTTGTATCCATGGCCTCCAGATCCTGGAGCAGAGTAAAGAGATCCCAGGAGTGTCTTCTGCTTGTCCCTCTCACCCACCTAAACCTCAGCCTCCATGTACTTGACTGTCATCTTGGGCGTCATTTTGGGCGTCATCTTGGGATCTTCTGCCTTTTTCCCATTTTTCTTTGGTTCCTCCTTAGAAACTTTGTTCTCTGCCTTCACTGCTTTTCCTCCTTTGGCTTCAATGACTTCCTTCTGATTCTTGTTTGTCAGTGGGAAGGAGGTCATGTACCTTGAGATACAAAAGAAAATGAAAAACTTCCATGTAATATACACCATAATAACCACTTCTGGATTAAGCCTAGGCTCCTTAGCCTGGCCTTCAAGGCCCACCATGATTGGGTGCCATCCTAACTTTTCAGCATTATCTCCTTCTGCCCATTTGAGCCATATTCTTTCTCTTGGACATGCCATATCCATGACTGGAATGCCTTCACTTCCTTCTCCACCCCCCCCCCCCCCAAAATAATTCCCCCTATGTGGAAATTTCATCAACCATTCATTAATCCCAGCTCAAATGCCCCCTCTGCGAAGTTTCCCCTGATTCTCCTAGTTAGAAGCAATGTTTCTCCTGATGCCTTATTGGTAGCTGGCTTATGGAACTTATATTCTGCCTTGTGTGGTAGTCATTTGTGTACTTGCCCTATCTTCCCATGAAACCTTGAAGTCATGGATCAGGTTATCTTGGTATTTAATCCCCTGAAGTCTTTAGTACAGGTTCTTTCCAATAGTAGACACTGGATAAATATCTGTTTAGTCAAACAACCTCTCAGACTACATGCAGAATGGACAAACACACATCTACAGATACCAGAAAGTTGGTTGAACAAGCTAAAATACCCACCTTTTGACATAGCAGACAGCCAGTACGACTGCAGCAATGAAGAATATCAGAGCAAGAACCAAGAGGGTGATGGGTAAGCCTGGAGACAAAGAGACTGTGTCTTCATTTTAAGCCTTTGATCATGCATGCATTGATAAGACCTAAGATTGGGTCTTTAACCGTCTTCCCTGATTACATATAGGGACTGATTTAGACCTTTGCTACGTAAGAAAATCCAAACTCAGGCAACATTAATCAGATTGTGTCTTGAACAAGAGAGGTGATAGTTCTGTGATGTTTGTTGTGTGCTAGATGAAATCTATCTGGAGTGCCAGTTGAGTTCAATTAATAGGGGAATTGTTCTGTGAAGTTTGGATCCAGTCAAAGGGCCACACTTGAGGACCTAGAGGGCCACGTGTGGCCACAGGTCCCCCACCCCTGGTTTAGAGAAATAATAGGCAAGATTCCATGGGCTAAAATTTTCCCCAGAAAATCAACTCAGAAGGGATGGAAAACTCTCAAGAATGCACTTCTCAAGACAAAAAGGAACAGTTTTGACAAGGGGAAAAATGATTTGTTCAAAGAAATGACATGGCTATCCAGGAAAAGAGAGACCTGAAGGGCAATAGAGTAACTATTTTCATATACTTGAAGGGCTATGGTCTGTAAAACTAGCTTTAATTATCCCAAGAGGAAAAAAGTAGGAGAAAGGGGTAAACATAGAAAGTTGCAAAGGGTTGGATTTAGGCTTGATCTAAGGAAGAACTTCCTACCCATTTGAGCTATCTCGAACTGTAATGGCCCCAGGGATTTCCCTTCATTGGAAGTCTTCAAGCAAAGCCTTGACTGTTACTTGTTGGTGATGTTGTAGTGTGGTCTTCTTCGTGTATAGATTAAACTAGATGGCTGTCAGACTTTCCTCCAACTCTGGTTTTTTGTATACTGAGTTTTAAAATTTTTTATTTTTTTATATGTGAAATCAGAATAATTGGCCTAGTTATGAGAAGACTCAGGTGGTTGTGGGGCATTGATGGGGGACACTGGATCATAGATTGAGAGTTGGGAGTGATCTTAGGGGTCATTTAGTTCTCCTTTGACAGATGGGGAAACTGATGACTGGAAATGTCAAGTAATTTCTGTACAGAGGTGGTATTTGAAACCTAGGCCTCTGATTCTTAAGTTCAATACTCTTTAACTTGCTCCTTCATGCTTTGAAGCTGACTTCAAATATCAGAAGGGTTGTTGTAGAGAAGGGAAAAGAGCTAGGACATTGCTTTCTGCCCTTGGCTCACTCTGCCTGCAGGTAGACTGGTTTCTGCCTCTGGTCGATACTGTGGGCTCAAGTGTGTACACTCATGCACAGACAGACACACCATACCCATGGCCATATGGTGAATGGAGTGCTCGGCCCAGAGTCAGGAAGACAATTCAAATCCAGCCTCAAATATTTACTAGTTGTGTGAATTTGAGGGGATGATTCACTCTGTTTGCCTCAGTTTCCTCATCTATGAAATGCCCCTACCTCGCAGAGTTGTTGTGAGAATGAAATAAGAAAATTTTCACAAAGTGCTTACTTAGCACAGTGCCTGGTACTTATAGCAAACAGTACGGAAATACTTATTTCCTTCCCTCCCCCCTCCCTCTTTACCTCCAAAAGTAACACCTTCATTCTTAAATGCAGCTTGACTTTCAAAAGTTGGTATGACTTCTTCTGGCGCAGTACTTGTTTCCATAGTGCTTGTTTCCAGATACAGTTCTGTCACACAAATTACTTTTTTGCTCCATCTTGGCCATGCTGGGTTAGGTGATGGGGCTGGAGATGGTGTTACTGTGTCAGCTGGGTCACTGGCATTAAATTCAGTTGTGGCCAATACAGTCGGTGGAATGACTGCGTCTTCAGTGGTGACAGAATCAGGTCTGCATGAATTAATCCATATATCTGTGGGCGGGGGGAGCAAATATGCAGTGAGATCTTCTAAAGTTGACCTAAAGGGTAGATTAGGGTCAATTACACTTCAGGTCCAGATCCAAGCACCAGCAGCTGTGTACTGCATTCTGTTGGATTTGGTGTAATAGCCATGGATTGACCTGTAAGCATGATTTTTTTTTTGTACCTAGGGCAAACATCATAGAAAAGGCCTCTCACTTGTATGGGCAGTAGAGGGGGACTGGGTGCTGTAGCGTGGAGTTGGAGATTCTGGGTCTTTCGGATAAGTCTGTTGATACTCCTCCAACTGCTGGGAAGAATAGAGAAGACCTTGGGATACTAGCACAGACACTACTGGGAAGTTGCCCCCAGGGAGGCTTCTTTAAGGAAGGTAGGGCAGAGTCAGGGAGGAGCTCAGCCTTTTGACTGGAAGGACTGAAACTGCTTTCCACTGAATTCAGTACTCTGAGGCAAAGCCCTGCTGGTCCTGTCCTAGTTATGGCTCTGGGAGTGAGGGTGCCATTACAGGGGTCAGCTTACTGGCAGACTAGGACAGGACGGCGCAATGGAACGCACTTCCTGCCTCCACCTTCAGCGTCTTTATAGAGCAGAGACAGTAAGCTCCTCTGGTGCCAGGACAGAACAATAACAGTGGAAGTGTTGATAGCGTTTGACAATCACAGAGCTCTTTATCTCCATTATCTTGTCTGATCTGTGCAGCTGCTGGGGAATGATAAGCGTTTACTGTCTCCATTTTGCAGGAGATGAGGCCAGTTCTCAGAGAGGGGAAATACTTTGCCCAAAGTCATACTGCTAATAAGCAGCTGACCTGGAACTGTAGCTCTGTCTTGGCATCTTAACTCGATTACTTCTTGGTGTTGACTTGTTTTTTTTAGTCGTGTCTGACTCTTCATGACCCAGTTTGGGGTTTTCTTGGCAAAGACACAGAAGCAATTTGCCATTTCCTTCTCTAGCTCATTTTACAGATGAGGAAACTGAGGCAGACAGCAGTTAAATGACTTGGCCAGGATCACACAGCTAGTAAGTGTCTGAGGCTGGATTTGAACTGAGGTCTTCCTAACTCTATTTACATGCATACTGTCTACTGCATTACCTAGTGTCTATCCATAGACACATAGTCTATCCATATACATTAGAATATGAGCTGCTTGAGATCAGAAACTATGTTTCTGCCCAGTGTGTATCCCCATTGCTAAGCACAGTGCTTGGCATACTGCAGTTGCTGTTCAGTCATTTCAGTTGTATTTGACTCTTTGTGCCCCCATTTGGAGTTTTCTTGGCAGAAATGCTGGAGTGGTTCGCCATTTGCTTCTCCAGCCCATTTTCCAAATGAGGAAACCAAGGCAAACAAACTGAAGTGACTTGCCCAGGGTCACCCAGCTAGTAAGTGTCTGAGGACAAATTTGAACTGAGGTTGTCCTGACTCCAGGGCTGGCACTCTATCCACTGCACCACTTAGCTGCCATAGTACCCACTTGATAAATGCTTGTTGACTGATGCACCTGGTTCCAGCTCCCTTTCCCCATTTTATGGATGAGGAAAACTGGCAATGTCAAACAGCACATTCTAAAGTCCTGTCACATCCTGGCCATCCTCTTAGAGACGCTCATTTGTCTGTGCCTTTCCTAAAAGCCCCTTCCACCTCTGAAATTCTGTGATTCTACACATTTTCAAGGGAATAAAATTAAACCTTAGCTTGTGGCATCCAGTAATTAATCTCTACAGCCACCTTAGCTCTCAAGAACAAGAATAATTTTAATCATGCAATTGACCCTGAAAATTATTTCAATTTATTTCCTACTTGAGGCTGCTCCAGATCATTATGAACACAGATGAGTTTCAAAGTCTTCAGGGGCTCTATACTTTGAATTCCAACTTGTCACCTGCCCTCCTGGCCCATTGCTTGTTCCTCTAAGTATTTTCTGGGCCCCTAAGCAGTAAATTCGATGAATCACTTAGCCTTAAAAAGCTTAACTGGGTGAACACCAGGAAAAAGGCTAGAGGGAGGGGTATGGCGAGGGTAGTTTTCTAAGCAGGTGCTTAGAAATCCTAGGTGAAGTGGGAAATCCATCCTAAGTTAAATCAGTCTGAGCACCCAAGTCCTGGACCAAGAGCCATGTCTCTGCTCAGTTTCCTTCACAAAATGGAGGTGACAATACATGTCCTCCCTCCCTCATATGTGTGTGTTTATATGCATATTTACATACATATAATGCACACACATATATGTATAAATACATGTAAGAAGGTAAAAAATGTAATTTTTTTCTCATCCAAGTTCATGGACACCCCCTGAAATCCATCTACAAATGCCTCTGTGGACCCCACATGAAGAACTCCCGGGCTACTCTGGTAAAGCAAGTGTTTGGCACATAGTAGGCATGATATGATAGCTTTTGTTATGATGATGATGATGATGATGTAAATATTGGTTGCCAAAGAAATGTGAGTTCTTAGGATTACGAAAATGATCACAATTACTGCTAGGTGAAATAATCAAAGTCTGGACTTCCTCCACCATTCCGGACTCCTGGGGCATCCCTTCTGTCACAGTGACACCTTTCTGCCAAGGTTTCTCCCCCTCTTGCATTTTTCTTTTCTGTGTAGGCTCAGTGCCACCCACAGAAAGGCTGTTCTTCCCTGTCTCCCGCCTCCCCATTGTCACAGCTGTTCAAATGACCATATTTAAAGGCATAATGGAAGGAAATGACTGATTCAGAAGAGCTCTGTGGGAGGCCCTGGTGTTTCCCCAAATGACTCAGTTTTCATTCATAAAAATATCATTAGGCAGCCCTGGAAATGAGGATCTGACTCTTTTCCATGTCATTCTTTTAAACCTTGACCTAAAGATAAAGGATGATTTGGAGAAATGCAAGTAGTCTATACAGGTGACTTGGATAGTGACATTTGGGATGCATGAAAGATCAGAAGGGACCTGGGAGGTCATTGGTCACCAAGCATTTATTAAAAACCTTCATCATGTGCCAGGTACCTTGATGGTTTGGGGATCCAAAGAAAGGCAGAAACACAGTCCCTTCTTCAAGGAGCTCACACTCTAATGGGGAAGGCACTACATAGATGGAAAGTAGTCTCAGAGGGAAGAACACGGCCATGGCCATGGGAGTTAGGGGTGGGGCAGAGAATAAACCAGGAAAGACCTCCCATAGACAATGGGATTTGAGCTGAGCCTTGCAATAAGTCAGGGAAGCCAGAAGGCTTTGGGCTGAATGGATGCATGAGGGTGGACATCTATACCCCTGGGAGGGGGCATGATGCAGGAGAAAGAATGCTAGATCTGGAATCAGGCGCCCTGAGTTTGAATCCCGTCTCTGCCATGGACTACCTATGTGAACCTAGGCAAGTCACTTAACCAAACCAACCCTCAGTTCTTCCTCTATAAAATGAGGAAGGTTGGGCTGGATAATGATAATATAGTGGTAGCTAGCATTTATAACACTTTAAGGTTTACAAAGTGCTTTGTGGGTATTGTCTCATTTGATCCTCCGTGACGACAATGCCAAAAGATGGTGCAGAAGAGGAAACTGAGGCAGACTGCGGTTAAGGGACTTGCCTAGGGTTAGTAAGTCAATAGATATTTATTAAATACAGATTATATGATAGACCACTGGGTGGCACCATAGGGCATAGAGCCTGGGCCGGAAGTTAGGAAGACTCATCTTTCTGAGTTCAAATGTGACCTCAACACTTACTAGCAGTGTGACCCTGGGCAAGTCACTTAACCTCTGCCCTTCCCAGGGTTGTCACGGTAATAAAATGAGATAATATTTGTGTAGTGTTAAAGTGTTGCAATATATATTATAAAGTGTTTTGCAAAACTCAAATTTGCTACAGAAATGCTAACCGTTATTATTGTGTCTGTCTTATATCTTTGTGCCTTTCAAGTAGCATGTAAGGTAATTGAGAGTAGGGATTGCCTTTTTTCACCTTTGTGTCTTTAATGCTTTGCACACAGTAAGTACTTCATAAATATTTAATTGCTGCCATTTTAAAGATAAGGAAGCTGATTAGGCAGCCCTTAGATACTGGGGTGAGAGCTGCATTTCAAACCTCAGGCCTCTCCACTCCTAGTCTAGAATTATTTCTCATTAACTGGTGACCTCGAATGACTTCTTTTGCTTTCCTTAGTTTTCTCATTAATAAAGTCCCTTCCATAACTAAAATCCCACAATTTTGTGAGATTGTATTTGTATCACCAAATCCAAATTTAAATGAATGGGCCAAATATTCAGTAGAGAAATTTTTTTGTGGTACTTAAGTATTTTAAAAATTCTTAAATATTCACTATTATATTAGAAGAATGTTGGAGCGGCTGGGTGGCGCAGTGAGTAGAGCACCAGCCCTGGAGTCAGGAGGACCTGAGTTCAAATCCTACCTCAGACACTTGACACACTTACTAGCCGTGTGACTTTAGGCAAGTCACTTAACACCAATTGCCCTCCAAAAAGCAAAAAAAAAAAAAGAATCTAGCGTTTTGCTCAAATAAAGATCAGAATACTCTTAAATACCTGTGCTTTGTGGGATAGGCTAACCCGTGGCTGTGACATCCTGTAAATCTGTCTGGAGATAGCATCGTGAACAGGAAGGAAGAAGGAAGGAAAGAAACCTCCAGTAAGCACTGACTGTGCCAAACCCTTTATAAATATTATAACAACCCTGGAAAGTAGGTGCTGTTACTATTCCCATTTTGAAGATGAGGAAACTGAGGTGGACTTTAAGTGACCTGCCCAGGAGACCCAACATGCTGCCCAGGGTCACACAGCCAGTATCTGTGTCTGAAGCACAGGCACAAGTGCAGGCATGTCTGGACTCCAGGCTCTGTGCTCCAGCCACCAGGCCACCGAGCAGCCTCTAACTCTGTGGAGGGTTTCATGGTACTTCATGACATTTCAGTGTGTGAAAAACCTTCCCAGTTCATAAAGTGAAGAGGAAAACTTCAGTTTGAAAGCCTTTCCCTGCACCCTCTTGACTATCTCTGATTCATCCAGTCTGTATTTGGTTTGTAAATGTTTGCTTGTCTCCCCGCCCCCCCCCTCCCCGATAGACCGTGAGATCTTCGAGATCAGGGCCTGGTTTGTTTTCTCTTTGCCTAAGTGTCTTCATCACTCAGCAGTGCCTGGCACAAAGTAGGTGCTTCATAAATGCTTGCTGACTGGTGAGATGTCTTCCACTCTAAGGCTGTGCTCCTAGTCTCCTCCTGCTCAATGCACGTGTCTCTTGTGGTCCAGATCTCTGCCTTTCTTTCACTCATCTCTACCTGTTGCAGTTCTACCCATCTTCTGAGGCTTAAAAAAATGTCACCTCCTCCAGAAAGCCTTTTCTGATGTCCAGAGCTCATAATGACTTTTCCCCACTTTAAGTGGTAATTTTCTTGAAACGTTTCTAGTTAGTGTCAAAAAGGTTCTGAATGTGGAGTCACAGGACCTGAGGTGGGTTCCTGCTCTATTTTTTTTTTTTTTGCTTTTTGGAGGGGGCAATTTGGGGTTAAGTGACTTGCCCAAAGTCACATGGTTAATTTTGTGTTATGTGTCTGAGGTTGGATTTGAACTCAGGTCCTCCTGACTCCAGGGCTGGTGCTCTATTCACTGTGCCACCTAGCTGCCCTGCCTGCTCTACTTCTAATTCTGTGTGGCCTTGGCCAAGTCACTTATCCTCTACAGCAGCAATTCTCAGTCTGTGGGTCGCGACCCCTTGGAGGTCAAACGATCCTTTCACAGGGGTCGCCTAAGACCATTGGAAAACACATATTTCCGTTGGTCTTCAGAACCAAGACACCGCTCCTCTATCAGTCTCCAGGCAGGTCCGCCCACATGCAGATAGGCCCACATACAAGTATTAAAGGGTTGTGGCATTAGGAAGGTTTTGATTTCCTCATCTGGATTGGCTAGATGACCTGGAAAATCTCTTCTAACTCTAAACCTTAAATCCTATGATTAAGCACACATAGCCTCCCGTATGGTATTGGGATTTGTATCTCTCCCTTAGTTCCGTGGATAAGTGCTCCCGGGCCTGAAGTCAAGAAGACTCTTCCTGAGTTCAAATCTGACCTCAGACGCTTACTGGACAAGTCACTTTACCCTATTTGCTCCATTTCCTCATCTTTAAAACAAGCTGGAGAAGGAAATGGCAAAACCGCTCTACTATCTTTGCCAGGAAAACCCCAAATAAGGTCATGAAGATTTGGACATGACTGGAAAAAATGATTGAACAACAGCATCCATCCCTTAGCCCACCCCCTTTCTTGGCAGTCTGAACCACGGCTTATATCCCCTCCCCCCACCCTCCACCCCCTCCCAAGTGTCAAAGACAGGGCTCGGCATGTACCCAGTAGTCAATAAATGTGTTCTGAATTGCTTTAGAGCTAGAAAGAGCTTTAGGATTTGAAGTCAGTTTCCCTGAGCTGCTTAGAGGATTCCTTTTATTCTGAGGCAGGTTGGGAAGGCAGAACCATACCAATGCTAAGCCCCTTAGAGCATCCCACTGACCTGAGGAGTTATAACAGTGTGCATACTGCTTCTTGTGGAGGGACAGTTTCCACTCCAAGACACCTGTTTTGTTTTGACCGCACTTGGGATTTGGGAGGATGCGGGAGATGACCACATACTTGTCAGAGACCCACCCGAAACTGCAAAAAGAAGAAAACTCTATTAGCTGTCTGGGCAATAAACCCAGAAAAAGAGAAAGCCACGCCTTCCAAGTGCCATGGAAAGGAAGCCTCCCATTACCGTGTACCTGCATGTCTCAAACCCAAAATCTCGGGCAGTTGTTACTTGAGCTTTACTGGCCATCTGGAGACCCAACATGCTGCAGGCATCTCTGGCTTCAGTGAAATTAAATTCTGGTCCTTTCCCTTTGCCAATGAGGGTGATTCCCATGATTCTACATGGTTCAGTGATAAGATCTGAAACAAGAGTACATGAATGCTCAGAAGGGAATCAGTCGTCTTTTAGGGTTCAACAAAATCAATGCGACAGTCATTTATTAAGAGCCTTTTAGGTGAAATAAATAAACAGCCTAATGTGCTAGGTGCTGGGGATACAAGGACAAAAAGGAGACAGTTCCTACCCTCATGAAGCTTACATTCTATATAGGGGAGAAATAACATGCACACGGGGAAGCAAATACAGATGTCTTTCCTTTTTTAAGGGGGAAGGTTTCGACCTGGGATGTCATCTGCGCAGGGAGTTCCCAGTGAGACATTTCCTTTGCCCATGCTTAGCAGTACTTTTTTTTCCCTACAATTTGTAGTCTTAGACCAGTGGTTATTAATCTTTTTATTTTTTTAATACCCTGCACCTCTTTGGCAGTCTGGTGAAGCCTCTTCAGAAGGTTCCTTAGAATAATGGGATTTAAAAAAAATCACAGTTGAGGGACATATTCATTTTCAGTTAAAATTAGTGAAAAGAAAGTTGAAATCCTTTCCCCATTTAAATTCACAAAGATTCTGAAATTCACCCATGGTTCCATGGACCTCAGTTTAAGCATCCCTCTGAGAGATTGTCTGGGGCCCCTGAGAGTCTATATACAATAATTTATCTTCGATGTGGGAGGGGGTGAGAGCACAAACAACTGGGGGAGTCACGAAAATCCTTTTGTGGAAGGTATGACCCTGGGAAATACACTGACCTGCTTTCCTCCTCTACAAAACGTGAAGTTTGGACCTGATGGAATTGATGGAATTCCAGGTGTCATTTGAGTTGAGCTGCAAAGGGTGTTGGAGGTCCCAGGAGGCAGCATTTAGGAGGGGGAACATTTCAGATGAGGGGGATAGCCTGAAGGAACCCCTTCATATTAACAGTGTCGTTTTGTCCTTAGTTTTCAAAGAGTACCAATGACATCATAGAGTGATGTCTTGACTCATGCATGAACTGGATTTAAGTGAGGCAGAGTTGCCCAAAATCATCTGCTGCACTCTCTCTTTCAGGGTCACTAGAGTCCAGGGCCAACACAAAAGTCAGGATGATGATGGCCCAGGATGCAGTGGACAACCCTGGCATCTTCTAGGTTTGACCAAGCTCTAAGTGCTCTGTAGCCTGCTTCAGCTGCTTCACGGCTATTGGAGCAAGCTGTTCTTAAGCTCCCAGTGGAGTTCTTCCCATGTTTGGGGTAGACATCCCCTCTAACTTATGGATAGTTTGAGATCCATTGGTTACCCTCAACCTGGTTTAGTCCTGTCTGCTGAGATGGTTTCTTGGGGTGTGGTCCCTTGCTGCATATGCTTCTTGGAGCCACAGGTGGGAGTGGGGGGACAGGTGGACCCCAAAAGTGGATGAGCAGCTCTGGAAAGGGCTTGGCAAGCCCTCACACCAGAGGTGCTAGTCCTTAACACTGACGATCAACTAACCTCTCTCTCTCTCTCTCTCCCCCCCTCCATCCCTCCCTTCCCTCTCTTTGTCTCTGTCTCTGTCTCTCTGCCTCTGTCTCTTTCTCTCCCTTCCCTCACAAACCAGGTGTCTTAAATACTTAGCATCATGATTTAGAGTTGGTCAGGATCTTCCAGATCCTTTAGTCCTCCCCACTTATTTTACATATGAGGCGAATGAGGCCCAGGGCATGTGGTTTCAGGGGTGTGGAGAATCCTGCCCCCTCCCCCGGCCCCCACATTGGCATAGACCATAAATCATAAGCCTCCCCCCATCTTAACCCAGGTTTTACCATGGCTGGGGAAAAAATAATCTGGTGACCCATCTTCCAGTGAAGTGCTTTTCTAAACTAGGCTGCTTAGGCAATATAGAATAATCATACTAACTAGCACTTACTTATTGTTTTAAAAGTTTGCGAAGCACTTTACAAGAGTGCTGAACTAAGAGCAAAAGGTGGAAAGTTCAGGGAGGCAGCTTCCAACTCAGAATGCAGTGTATGCTAACAATCAGAGCTGTCCAAATGTGGAATGGGCTTCTCGTTGATGGATGCATGTCTTCAGGTGGAGTCAGCCAGAGATGTAGAATCAATGAGCATTTCATGAGTCAAAAAGCATTTTTTTTTCAAGTGACTATCATGTGTCAGGAATCATACTAAGTGCTAGGATAATACAAAGCAAAGCAAAAAACCAGCCCCTGCTCTCAGGTTGCTAAGAGAGTGCAGAGGATTCCTGGTTCAGGTAGAAATTGGACCGCATAGATGTTTTCTGAGATTATTTCTAGCTCTGAGATCCTGGGGCTGGTTGAAGGAGGCTTTGGAGAGAATCCCTGCTGAAGGTGGAAGGCTGGACTTAATGACCCTAAAAGTTCCTTCCCATTCCAAGGTCCTATTATTCTGGATGGCTATATTTTAAAAGCTAAAATGATAGCAGTAGGTTGGGAGGAGAGAAAAAAGAATGATAGAGCCTTTTGGTTGGTCTGCTCCCAGATCACTGGGTAATCTCCATAGGGAGGGAGCAAAGAACCAAACGCCTTATTCTAAAATCTATTTAAGAAGAATCATTAAAGAACAGAATCCTTTGTGAGCACTGGGATCCCTAGGACTTTATGTTTCTAGTATTCATTTCCCTAAGAATGATCTCCTAAGGAATCATCTTTATTTATTTATTTATTTTTCCAACCAGACCAATATTTTATTTTAAACAGGGAAACAAAGAACTCTCACTTGATTTAATGTAAACTAAGGAACCATTTTTAAAGGTCATTTGACATCTCTTTAGATAGGAAGGGTGACTCTAAAGTAGGGAGGCACTTTGGGCACTCTGTAATCCGGCGACACTGGCCTCTTTGCTTCTCCTTGCACAGGACCCTTCATCTGCCAACCCCCCGAATTCTCACTGGCCATCCCCCACACCTGGAATTCTCTCCTTCCTCATCTCTGCCTCCCGGCTTCCTTCGAGTCCTAACTAAAATCCCACCTTCTACAGGGAACCCTTCCTGATGTCCCTTAATGCTAGTGCTCTCCCTCTATTGATTATTCCCAATATCTCCTCTTTCTATCTTGTTAGTACATAATTGCTTCCATGTTCTCTGCACCATTGGGAGGGGGATCAGCAAAGGCTTCTCATAAGTGTCATTCATCATGCCAGTCAATTCAATTTGATTTGACCCAATCCAATAAGCATTTATTAAATATCCATTATGTACTTCTAGGTACTATGCTAGGTACTGAGGATGTAAATACAAAAACAGAACTAGCGCCTGCCCTCAAGGAGTTTATATTCTACTACTCATAGGTTCTTAGACTCAGAGCCAGAAGGGATTTTAGAGGTCATTGAATCTATCCCCTAATTTGACAGATAAAGAAACTGAGGGCCAGAGAAGTTAAGTGATTTGCCCAAGGTCATATAGCAAGTAGCATAGCTGGGATTTGAACCTATTGTGGCTTCAGCCCTTCAATGAAAGCATGTTTCCTTGATCTCATCTCCTCCTGCCCCATTCTGTGTTTTGTTTAGAAACTTGTTTTACTTGTCAAAATCCCTCAAAACAATTTACTTAAAGGTAAATATGGTGTATATGTAGATCCCTGTGGTACAGTGGAAAGGACACTGGGCCTGGATTCATAAGACTTAGGTTCCAATCCTGTCCCTGACTCTAGTGCTTCCTAGTCTGTGAGACCTTGAGAAAGTTGCTTGGTATCCCTGTGGGTGAGCATGTGTCCCCGGCTGAGCACCTTTTTCTCTGATAAATTGGCTTCTGAAGTAGCTTCCAGCTCCAGACCTACAGGGGTCTAAGAAAAAATAGATTCTTCCAAAGATGAACGATCTCAAACATTTCAGTGCTCACAGAGTCCTCTTATCTATTGGGGTGAAGCTGGGCTATCAGGTTGGTGTTTCTACTTGATGTAAAACTGGAGTCACCCAAGCTTCAGTAGCAGAGAATCCAAAAGTCTTTTGTGGCTCCCACCTGCCCACCAAGGAGACCACCTACCTTCTACCTGGAACAAGGCTTGACCCAGGAACAAGAGCGGGGAAAGGAGCAGGGCCATGGTGGTGCAGCGATCCATGGTAGGGGAATGTACCATGGCTGGAAAGCCCCTCAGACCAGCCTTCTGTTGCCTGCTCTCTCCTTGGAGCACTTGATGTACGGGAGATCCCCAGGCACAGGACTGTGAGAGTGTCAGCTGTCAGAGCGCTACTGTGGCTACGGTCGCTGTCCACTTTGCTTCCCGCCCATCCCCTTGTCAAGGTCAGCGGGGGGAAATGAATACGCAGCCTGTGTTATGGATAGCTGTCTGGAAAATTCAGCTATTGCTGACTCAGAGAGCAGGCAGCTGAGGGAGGCAGATAGCCCAGCTCGTGCTGCTTTGTTCCTTCCTGGTCAGCCAGATGTTGTGAACCTAGCTTCTCTGTTCTTCCTTTCTTACATCGGTCAGGGTTAATTCCTCCCGTGTGGGTCATTTACTAATTCCTAGCCAAGGGCTAGGGTTCCATGGGAGTCAGAGTAGGATTTTGGGTCCTCCACCCCACCCACCCTCAATCTCAGTGACCCCTGGGAAATAAAGCTGGGCCAGAAGAATTTTAATACTTACTTTCATCTGCTTATTTCAAGATGTAGCTCATAGGATTCCCTTTTTTTGGAGGGGTGGAGTGCTTTGAAATAACAAACACCTTCAATGTTGGAAGCAGTTAGTGGTACAATGGGTAGAGTGCTGGGCCTGGAGTCAGGAAGACCTGAGCTCCATCTGGTCTCAGATGCTTACTGGGTATGGGACAAGCCATTTAACCCTTGGTTGCCTCAGTTTCCTCAACTGCAACAGCACCTACCTTGAGGAGTTGTTGTAAGGATCAAATGAGATGATATTTGTAAAGGGGCTTAGTTTAGCCCAGTGCCTGGCATATGTATAGAATAAATACTCAGTAACTCAGTCTCTTCATTAGGCGGCTGGACAAGATGACCTCCAAGGCCCTTTCCAACTCCAGATTTGTAATTCCATGAACTAATTTATCCCAATTCTATTCCTACTTAACTTTTTAACATGTGTTAAGTGGTCATCCAACTTTTGCTTAGAGCTCTAAAGCGACAGGGGAACCAACGGCTACTTCCGAAGGCGGTCCATTCCACTCAGGGCTTTTCTATTTGTTACCAAGTTTCCATTGAGTTTAAATTGGTCTCTTGTTGACCAGTTCTCTCCATAGCTCCTAGTTCTGCTCTACGGCAGAATACTTTTAAATACTTGAACACAACTGTCATGTTGACCCCAAGTCTTCAGTTTTCTAGGCTAAATATTTCAGCAGTTCATCTGGAAAAGATGTAAGGGTTTTATTGGATGCAAACAACATAGCATGATATCAATGAGTCAATGTTTACTAAGCACCCATGCCAGTCTAAAAATTGAAAGCAATCTTAACCTGTGATCAGAGAAATACAGTTGACTGGAATTGGAAAGTGCCCATCCTAGTACATTGTGTGCTGGTCAGAATTTTATTTAATTTTCTTTTAAATCAATAAATTATTTAGTTTAATTTCATTTAATATTTTGCCTAATTCTGGCTATCACATTTTAGGAAGGACATTGATAAGCTGGAAAGCTTTTTAGAGAAGGGCACCTGGAATGGTGAACAGTACTGAGATCATGCCTTATGAAGCTCAGCTGAGGGGACTGGGAATGGTTAGCCTGGAGAAGTCCTGGGAGAAGGGAATGGATGCATGATTGGACAGACAGATACATGACTGCAAATATTTGGTAATCTACTCCATGAAGGATGGCCTGAACTTGTTCTTCTTAGTGCTAGAGGGACAGGACTAGAAATGATGGGTGGAAATTACACAGGCTAATTTAGGTTTTATGTAAGAAAAGCTTCTTCACAAATGGAGCAACCCCAAAGTAGAATCTGCTGCCTTGGGTGGAAGGCAGTGGATTTCTTCTCTTGTAAGGTCTTCCAGCAAAGATCACTTGTCCAGGATGTTATAAAGAATATTCTTTTTTCAGATGGAGTTTGCACTCAAAGGTCTTAAAACACCTTTTACGTCTGAAATTCCAGGATTTAATTCACTTAACTGGACTTCAGCCTCCTCATCTGTGAAATGGGAAGGTTGGACTAGAGCAGGGAATCTTCACCTTTTTGCATGTCATGAACTCTTTCTTATAATTTTTTAAATGCATAAGATAAAATAATTTGGATTACAAAGGAAACTAATTATATCAAAATATTTTTTAAAAAACAAGTTCTTGGGCCCAGGTGAAGAACCCTTGGTCACTAGATTATGTCTAAGGTTCTTCATAGCTGAAGTCTTGGGAACCTATGATTCTACAGCAAGACAGTGGGAATCTTCAGCCCTGGAAAACTCCTGTTTGTTTGCAGCCAAATAGCCCCTCTCTGAGCCTGCTAGGATGCTCTAAAGGTCTTCTCTTGGGAAACCTCTGAGTTCCTGACAGTGAGAAGTGGGTATGCTCTATAAATCTGCGTCAGCTGAGAATGGCCTTCCCCCTCCTGGGCCTGTGTCAGGAAAAACTGTTTCCCCCCAACATAGGACCATCTGACCTCTCTCCTTCCTGTTGCCAGGCTGGGGCTTCCCATGACAATCCCACCACAATTCCAACAACAAGTGAAAAGGTCTGATGACGAGATTCCTTCTTTGTAAAATGATATGGTCTGGGAGACAGCAGGAAAAATGGTGCTTCTGGGTTCAGACAACTTGGATACAAGTGCTGCCTCTGACTCTTGCCAGTTGTGTGACCTTGGGCAAGTCACTTACCATCTCTCAGCCTTAGTTCCCCCATCTGTAAATTGAAGAGATTGCACTAGATGGCCACTGAGGTCTCTTCCAGTTCCAATCCTGTTATCTCCTGCTCTCCATGGTCCGCTTTTAGCTTTAATGATCGATGGCTTATCCAAAATACCAATCTCGTTACAGAAACCCCCTCCACCTTCATGCAGGAGGGATCATAGATTGAGATCTGAAGGGAGTGCAACCCCCTCAATTTACAGATGGAGAAACTGAGGCTTAGAGGGATTGACTCACCCAAGATCACAAAGCTAGTAAAGTGTTTAACGCCAAGAGAAGACTTAGGTAGGCCATAATAACAGACCAACTATTTGAAGCACTGCCACATCGACATGACCTGTTTTGCTTGACCCCAGTGGTGAGAATGAGGCCTAAAGGGAAAGCAGCATAAGGCAAATTTTGGAGAATCTTCCATACTATTGGAGCTGTTCAAAAGCTCAGCAAGGCAGCTTCCATGGGGAGTAAGCTCCCTATCACAGGAAGTCTTTTAATGGAGGCTGGCTGACCCTTTGTCAGGAGTGTTGTAAATGGCATTCCTGTGTAGTAGGAGGTTGTATTGGGTAATTAGGTGGCATAGTGGATAGAGCCCTGGGCTTGGAATCAAGAAGACTTGTGTTTATGGGTTCAGATCTAGCCTCAGACACAATGGCTGAGTAACCTTGGGCAAGTCACTCAACCCTGTTTGCCTCAGTTTCCACATCTGTAAAATGAGCTGGAGAAGGAAATGGCAAACCACTCCAGTATCTTTGCCAAGAAAACCCCAAATGTGGTCATGAAGTGTCAGACACGGCTGAACAGCAACAAGAAAAAATAGGTTGTATCAAGCAACTTCTGATGACTCTTCCAGAGAGTGTCCATAATTCCATGATTCAGTTGCAGATTGTCATTAGCAAGGCTGCTTTAAATAATATGTGGATACTTAGGCAAGTGAAGGTAGGAAGAACTTGTTCCTGAATAATGCCCATGCATAAACGAAAATGATTTTAAAATAACATCTTCAGTTGTACACATGTGAATGTGTGTGTGTGTACATGTTGGGGAATGGGGTTGATGAGGCATTCATGAGGTTCAGTGAAAAGAACATTAGATTTGGCATCATAGGACCTGGGTTCAAGTACTGCTTCTTCTGGTACTCATGTGACCTTTGGCGAAGGTTACGAAGATGTTGGGCAGCCACTTACCTAAGCCACTCTGGGTGCCAAGAGGGACACTAGCCTGGATCAGACGTTGTCTCTGTCTATAAAGAGCAGATTAGCTGGTAGAGTGATAGGCATCAGTGCACCAAAAATGAATATTAGTTGGCTTCAGCATTAGGAAAACAAGGGTTCAAGCCCCACCCCTGTTATGTACTGGTTGTATGATCCTGGGTAAGTCATGTAATCAGTCTGCTGGGCGTCAGTTTTGCTAGGAGTAAAATACAGGGATCTAAAATCCTTTCTAGTTCTACATATATTCTCTAATGAGCGATGAAAAGAAAGGAGGAGAGAGAGAGAGAGACAGGGACAGAGACAGAGACAGAGACAGAAACAAGCAAGTGGCCATGGAAAGAAAACAGAATTATTTGTTTAGGAAATAAAAGTTATCCTCATAGTAGTGGCAGTTTAGGTAGTAGGAATGGATGAGATGAGAGAAAAGGTGAGACAGAGACAGAGAGGGAGGGAGGAAGCAGGAGAAAGGGAGCAAAAGGAGTGAAAAGGAGAGAGGCAGGAAGGAAAGAGAAACAGATAAGTAGGTAGATAGGTCCAAGAGGGAGGGAGGGAAGAAAGAGACAGATGATGGATGAAAGAGGAGGAGGAGGAGGAAAGGAGAGAAATAGAAGGAATGAGTAAATGAATAAATGAAAAAACATTTATCACGCGGTACACTATGTACTAGGCCTTATGCTAAATGCCAGAGATACAGATAAAAAAAAACCACACGGTCCCTACTCTCACACAATTTCCATTTTGATAGGAGAAGATAACAACTGTATGGATGTGATGCCTCCAGTGGGAGTAGAGGCATGTGGCAGAAGGCAGTTTCCTGGAGGAAACTGCCTACAGTGTAGTCTGCTACAGAGAGGGCAAGGCAAATGAGGATGGAGGGAAGGGCACTGGATTTGAAGACATTGAAGAGCAAGTGGTCCTTGGGCGTGGTGAGGGCAGTGAGTGGATGACGAGGCTGGAACCCTGAGTGCTTATAAATTTCCTACAAGAAGTCTGGCAGTGAAAGGAAGGACAGAACTAGGATGAGAGTTTGAGGAGACAGTGCATCAAAGGAAGAGACATACTAAGAGCTTTCAGAAGTTTTCAAAACAAAGCTGGCCATCTCCTGGTTTCTGCTTCTTCTAGTCTTCAGGAATCTGGGCTGAGTGGGAAGCTGGGGCTGGGGCTGGGGCTGGGGCTGAGAGATGGGATTACTAATTAGCAGGAACAGCTAATATTTCTAGAGTCCTTTAAGGTTTACAAGGTGCTTTACATCCATTTTCTCTTTCGATTTTCACAGTAATTTTGTGAGGTAGTTGGTTCGGGTTGTAGTATACCCATTTTACAGGTGAGATCACCAAAGCTCCAAGAGCTTAAGTGACTTGATTGAAGTCATAGAACTTCTAAGTGGCAAGTCGTAGAGAGGAAGTGTGGTGTGGCCTAGGAGTCAGAATTCCTGGATCTCGGTCTCTGTCTTTCCTTCCCTATGTCCCACCCATCTCACCCATTCTACTACTTGTATGAGGATGACTTGGGAGTCTCCAGCTCCAGCCCTAATCTCTCTCCCAAGCTCCAGCCCCAGGTATCCAAATGTCTGTGGGCTGTGTCCACTTGGTTACCTCCAAATCAGCCCCATCACGTCTAGACATATGCCTAGAAGCGTAGCTCCCCTTCCTGATGCCCCTGCTTCTGCCACAAACCAGCTATGGCCAAGTTATTTAATAGTGTTTGTTGGTCCTCACCTGTAAAATAGATAGGATATTTGCCCTGCCTTGTGTACACGGTTGCATCGAGGCTAAAATCAGATAATGAATGCAAAAACACTTTATATACAACATAAGGTTGTTACAAATTGCTGCTTTTCTGAAGCTGGTGGCCTTGTAGACAGTGGGATGCTATGGAGGGAGCAGTGAATTTGGAGTCAGATCCTGGACTCAAACCTTAGCGCTGGGACCCATGAGACCTTGAGCAAAATCATTCAGCTTCTAGTCCTCTGATTTCTTGTCTGCAAAATGAAAGGATGAGATTGGATGACCTCCAAGGTCTCTCCTTCCTCCAAATCCCTAAATTCTAATTGCACTTGGAAAGTGAATAATTTGAGGTGGGTTTTTTTTTTAATGCTTCTCTATATAAATTTCAGATGATGAAAATTTTGGATTAGAGATGGTCTAATCCTGGACCATTCCCTCCCTCCCTCCCTCTAGAAAATCAGGCAAGAAGACCCTGAAGACCCTGAGATTTCCAGCTCCTTTCAGGTAGCATATGGGCTGGGGGAGTGTGGGGGGCCAGCATTGGCTCCTTGGCAGGCTCCCGTGGTGAGGGGACACAATGTAGTGACCGGGAGGAGAGGGAGGGTGCAGTCCAATAGAATCCATAGTCAGTACACTTCTGGGGGTGGGCCAAACATGCTTCTTCCCAGAACCCTAACTGGCGAATCACCATGTTTAAATCCTTTCACCTGGGAGTCCTCTGAAGACTCATGTTGTCACGTGGCCTGAGCACCCCTCAGCCACCACCCCAAGGTCTTTTCTCTGCGACCCCCTTCCCCTTATATGGTTTGGGGCCAAATGCATGTCTCCTCTCCCCAGTACCTTTGGCTGGACTGCCCCCTGCGTTGTGGCTGCCCACCCCTTCCCCCAATTCAATTTTCCCCAGGTGGTTGTTGGGCCATTTCAGTTGTATCTGACTCTTTGTGGTCTCATTTAAGATTTTCTTGGCAAAGATACTGGAGTGGTTTGCCATTTCCTTCTCCAGCTCATTTTACAGATGAGGAAACTGAGGCAAACAGGGGTAAGTGACTTTCCCAGGGTCACACAACTAGTAAGTGTCTAAGGCCAGATTTGAACTCCGGAAGATGAGTCTTCCTGACTTCAGGCCCAGCACTATCCACTGTTGTACCTAGTGCAACAATTCATCATTACAACTTTGCCCCTGCCTCCATGGTCCTCAGTTTGAGGCCAGTGTAGGCTATGGGCTATGGGCTATATCCATACTTATGGAAACACAAAGATGTGGCGCAGAAAGAAATTGTACCAGTGACCATGGGGGAACTTTAGGAACTACTTTTATTTTCAAACTCAAGTATGTGACACTATTCAGTAAAAGGCTGGCACACCTGTGTGGATTTAACGATGCTTGGGATTTAATTAGCATGGTGCACCAAGCCAGCACCCCCAACCAGTCTTTCCCACTTGGGCAGCCAGACATACACATGCTCTCGTAGAGCCTAAGGACACCTATTTGTGTGTCCAGTTCATGGCTACAGGAAGAGCAAAAGACACCCAGGGACTAACATTCATCTGCTATACTCTTGTAGGAGAGAAGTCACTTCCTTTAGAGGGAGGTTGAACTCTGATATCAAAAGATGCTTTTTCAACCCATTTTTTATTGAACCTCTTCCAGCCTCGGTTTCCTCACCTTGAACATGGAGCTAGCAATGCCTGTAGGGTGTTTCTGAGGCTCGGCTGAGGTGATGCCAGTGAAGCGCTTGGCCAACCTTGAGATGCCATCGAAATGTCAGCTATGACGATGATCAGGAGCAGCCTCTGTCCCGTCCTCGGGGGGGTTTCCACCAGCTTTTGGACGGTCTACGCGTCTGCCACCTTCACTTCTGCAGGCAGAGACCGACATTCCAGAAAATCCTTGGCCAGGGCTCATTGCTTATGGCTTTTCCCTGTTACTATATTATGTCCCTCGAGACTTTTTGGAAATATCTTGCTTCTCATTCTTCTCCTCTCTCTCTCTCTGGTGAGGGTCCTGGCTTTGGGCCAGGTGAATCCCTTTCTGCTTCCCCTCTCTTTTGTGAGGTCCTGGCTTTGGCTGAAAGATGGGGCTAGGAATACTTATTTGGTGTGCCCTCACGCACTGGAACATGGCCCCTCTTGTGTAGCAGCTTCCTGGATCCAGGAATCTTTCAGCTCCTTCTCTGGCTTCCTGCTTCCCAGCGACCAATAGCAGAGGCCTCCATCTGAGCTCCCAAAGGGGACACTGAAGCAGCCCAGAACTACCTTGTTCAGTTGGGGCTCAGGGCTGGGAGCTCACATGGAAGTTCCCTATCGTCTACCTGATATGCACAGAGACACACCAGTTGTAACCCAGGAGGCCTTGCCTTATGATCATGTTCCTTTGTTCTGTCCCGCATCCTCTTTAACCTTTTGGTACATCCTTGGTCCATCAGCCTTTGGCTTCATCTTTCAGTTAGTTTCCAGCTAGTTTCCATTATTTAGGATGGCCCATTGAAAGCAGTTGAGGGTGAACTGGGCAGGGGCATAAATAGGACTTGGCAGAGGTGGGTCCCGTTAAAGCTGAACTATCAAACCAAACCATTCTCTAACTTGGAAACAACACTAGCTTCTGAAGTCTTCAGTCCCCTCTCACACAAGAAGAAATGGAGAAACATCAAAGGAAGCAGAGTGAGGTTACCAAAGGAGGCGTTTCTTTTTTCATGTATGGCCTGTTGCCAAGATTGAAGTATGGGAAGATAGAGTTGGAGGTGGGGAAGTTACTGGAGTCAGGGAAGGTGGTGCAAAAATCTTGCAGGGAAAGGGTGGGGGTATTGTTATTGTACCTCTAATTCCACCAGAGCTGGAGGCACCTCCCCAGTTAAGCAGGATCCAAGTGGGAGATGGGAGGAATGAGAGTGTGTCTCAGATTCCTGCAAGCTCACTGCTGAAAAATTTCCTGGGGGACAGGGTAGGGGTACTTCTCCAAGAGAGCTCGTGGGATGATGCATGTTAGGTGTGTGAGGATGAACACACATTTCCCCAAGCCAGGGATCTGCCCGTGACTCATTCCCTCCTGTGAACTTTCTTCTAAAGGAGGTGGGTTAGTTATTTTCAAAGGTACAACAAAAATCACAAATAAAAGGAGGTGCCCTTTAGGGGGTGTCCAGTGATGAAAAATTCTCAGCAAGCCAGTGGGCTTTGGTACTTTGAAAAAAAAACAGTTTACATCACATAGTGAGTGGGTTATTGGTTACTGCAGCACTCTTGGTAACTTATCTATGACTAGGAGAAGGACCTTCATGATGGAGTTAGTAAGAACTCCCTCCAAAGGGGCGGATCTACCATTCTGTGTGTGTGTGTGTGTGTGTGTGTGTGTATGTGTGTGTGTGTGTGTGTGCGCGTGTGTGTGCAAGAACATTTTTACACATGATTTCCTTTTTCTTCGAAAATTTTGAGATAAATACAATATGGATAACTTTCTGGGAGGAACCATTCCCACTCTTGTGAAAAGCAACTTTAGGAAGAAGAAAAAAAAGGGAGATGGAATGGGAGGAAAGTGTACAGAGTAGTGCCAAGGCCAGAAGCTGGAGCAGGCAAAGCATATTAGAGCTGGGAGGGACCTTAGAGACCATCCCTCTCACTTTATGGAGAATGGAAGTCAGACTCAGGGAAAATAATCTGCTTAAGGCCATGCAGCTAATGAGTGCCAGAGCTGGGATGAAAATCCTGGTTTCCAGACTCCTAGTCCAATGCTCTTCCTGCTACCTCCAGGTTTGACATTGACACTGACATCACTAGGCTAATGTCTCCCTAGGCAGCCATTGAGAGCCTAGAGAATAGGGAGAGGACTCAGCGCCATACTAGATCTTCAGTAACGGCATCTGGCCCTTCTCCTTGAAGGCTGCTTGAGTGAAGAGGCTCTTTTCAAAGGCAGAATCCCTTGGAAAAAGTGACATCTCTCTCTACCTTGACCTCTCCCCTGGATAGTTTCAGATAGTTTCATTGGGACTTCATATTCCATCTATCATGGTGAGTGAAAAAAGCAGCTCATCTCACTCCCAGATTGGGGTAGCAGGGATGTTGAATCATGAACACACCTGTGTCCCTAATGGCATTCAACAACTAGACAACGGTGACATGCTAGGCATGTTTGAGCAGGGTCACCCACCAGCTGGGTGTCCTGTCGCCCTCTATTGCTCTGTGGGCTGCTCCTGTTGCAGCCCTGAGTTCCACCAGGCGTCCCGTTGGGAGGCAGAACAAGTGGCTTTTCCCGACGCCCCCTCTGAAAGTTCTGTGCAAGAGTGATAGGAGTTGTACAGGCCCAGCACAACCGTGAACACCAGAATGGCTGCTGCCACCATCCAAATCACATTCCAGTGCTGGCACAGCTTGGGGTATAGTATTTGTAAGAAATGAATCAAGGCTTCAAGTTTGCTGCCAGAAACAAAGAAAAAGGATGGGAATTTGAGCTCAATGCATACCTCTCCACCCATGCTCTCCCCTCCCTGCTATCCAACTAGCACGCTTTCCTGTTAATAAGACCATCCAAAGCACAGGCCACTCAACCATTTTAAAGCAAACATTTAGACTCAGGCAGTATAGTGTAGCAGATAAAGAAACAACCCATCCCTGGTACATATTGGCTGTGTGACCCTGGATAAGTCACTGAGTAAGCTCTCATTGCTCTAGGTGACTCCTTAAGATTAGAAGCTGTAGTGAAGGCACTGACCTACATTGGTGGAAGGAATTGCCTCTAAAAGGGTTCTCATACCACTGAAATCTCAGTTCCAGATCCTGCCCCTATATTTAATTCCTATAGAATGATGGTTTTTTGCTTTTGTTTCCCTAAAGATGCAAAGATGGGGACACTCCAGGAATCCCATAATTATGAAACATAACAATATAACAAATAATGCAATTATACCCATTTTATAGAAGAGGGAATTGAGACTCAGAGATGTCAAGGGACTTGCCCATGGCTACACAGCTAGTAAACATCAGAAGGAGGTCTTTTGGGTCATCTTTGCTTCTGGGCCAGTTTTATTATTATTATTAATATATTTATTATTATTATTCTATTTTAACTGTGCTTTTCTCAGGAAGGAGATGTGGGAGAGGCTTTCTATCTAAAATGGTTTTCATGGGATCATAGGTTTAGAGTTGGAAAGGACCTTAGAAGTCTCATAATCTAATCATCTCATTTGGCAGATGAGGAAATGGAGGGCTAGTGGCTTGGCAAAGCTCACATGGATTCTGAGTTGTAGAGTAGAGCTTGGAATCCAGCCCCCTGCCTCCAAGCCTAGCATTCTTCCCACTGTGCCTCTCCCCATCTCCCTTGGTTCAAGAGGACTGATGCTAGATTACTTTAGGATTTTGATTTCAGCTGGGGGCTGATGCTCCTGGCACGTGACTAGAGGAGGCAGGAAGCATGTTTTCTAAACCAAAGCAGCCTGGGTGTGTTTGCAGGGCATGGAAGCAGTGGAAGCCCTCACTGGAGAGGATGCTTTCTGGGTCTTCTGGAGGAAGCTAGGTTTATTTCTTTCAGTTCCAGGAGACAGAGCGGATGTGTGATGACAAGCTTTAGGCAGCTCCTGTTTGGTACCCAGGTGCCTCTGGGCAAGTTAAGCTTTCAGATCCTCGCCTATAAAACGAAGGCATTGCTGCATGTGATGCTGATGTCCCCCCAGCAGTAAATCTGTGACACTTGAGTCCTCTGCCCTTGTGGACCATACAGTGGGGACTCGACATAGCCTCAAGCTTTGCTCTCAGTGAAGTCTGGTCCTAACGACACCTTCTCTCATTGCTCTACCTGACAAAGTGGCTCTGTCACTTGGCAGTCTCACATGGCAAGGGCTGTGGGTACACTCAGAATACTTTTGGTTTCTGATGTTTAATACTAAATAGTCAGATAAAATGCAAAAATTCACAGTGAACAAGCAACGAGGGGGCCCTGGAGAATTCTGGTGCCTAGCTGCGAGTCTGTGGGACAATGGTATGGATCCAGTGACCCAAACAGAGGATTGATGTGACACCTGGTCCTGAGGAAAGCAGTTTCCTTGGGGCTGGGTGGTCTCAACCCCACCTTTCTTCATCCTGCAACTTCCTCTTTTCTTTATAAACACAGAAAACCATATTTTAGTGTCACCAGGTCATTTCTGCTTTTCCTTTGCTCTGTGCACCTGCTCTCTGCTGCTCAGTTTGCTGGCCTCCAGACCAGCCTCAATTATGGGAGCAAAACGGGGCTGAAGACAGGGCACCCAGGCCAGAGGCCTTCTTCTCTTTAGAAAAATAAAATATTTTGTCTTTATTTTTGTTCTATACTTTAAAAAAAATCATCAAACATGAGCACTCTTGTATGCTTAGGAAAGGCACTGGACCTGTTATTTCATTAGCACAAGGAAGTCTCAGGTGAGAAAACTTTCTTTACCACTGCATATGAGGACCTGCTCTACAACCTAGAGTTTTGAAGAGTTGCCTAGGGCACTAAGAGGTGATGTGATTGGCCCAGGGTTACCCAGCCTGTATGTGTCAGAGGTGGGATTTGGACCCAAGTCCTCCTGGCTTTGCAGTTTGCTCTATTTTAACAAATAAGTACAATCAAGCAGAAACAAATGGAGACATTGGCCATGGCTGAAAATGCATCTTAATTTTCCATTCTTGCCTATGGTACCTGGTTCTGGTCCTGTCCCACCCAATTCTCTTTCCTTCAGGTCCTGTGGCACTCTGGGTTGTTGACTCTTTGTGTGTCCCCTCCCTCTGTCTCTGTCTCTGTGTCTCTCTCTGTCTCTGTCTGCTTATCTCTCCCCTCATTTCTCCCTTTCTTCTCCCTCTCTCTTCCCCTTCCTCCCTCTCTCTCTCTCTCTCTCTTTCTCTCTCTCTCTCTTTGTCTCTCTCCATCTGTCTTTCTATCTCTGTCCCATCTGTGTAAGACATCTGTTTCCATCCATGCTTGCCCTGTTCCCTGCCTGGTCCTTCAGCCTCCAGCTGCCCAGCGCCAGGCTCGTCTTGCAACTTTGGGAAATGCTCTGGTGGCATCAAGGGGTATCTCACCTGCTTTTTAGCTCTTTTCCTTCTTCCTCCCTTTCTTGCCCTTCAAGGCTTTCATTTGTCTTCTCTTCATCTTCCTTCAGTTCCTGAAGCTCTTTGGTTTTCTTTAGGCCTTCTTGATACCTTTAGGGAAAGAAAAGTAGTGTTTATGTTGGTTTGGTTTGGTTTTGAGGCTGGGCCAGGCCAGGCCAGGCTAGGGACACCTTCCCCATTAGATTCCTAAATTTGGGGGACTATCAGCATCTCGGCTTCCTGTGGTTGTGGATGAGGAAGGGGCTGGAATGTACAATCGAGACACCATCCATTCCTAATACTCTCTCTCCTGTCAACAGTACTTCTTCTCATCCTTCCTGTTTGTAGGAAATGTCACATAACATGTTTGTCATAAGCCACTCCCTCACCCCCCACCAAAAACCAGCCCAACAGAACATTCTCTTCTCGTTAGCCATTTCCTCGATGTAGACCCCTCTGCTCCCACCCCACCCCATGCTGGGCCTGTATTGGCGTTCTGTCTAAGGAGAGGCCACTTTGATAGACCTTTATATGCAGGATGAGAGGAAAGGAAAAGAGGCAGGAAGACTTTCCAGGGAAAGCTCCTGGTAACACTGAATTGGTGTCAAACAGCATCAAACAGTGTACACGGCAATTCTAGGAGAGGTTCAGCAGATTTACATAATATAAAATAAATTATTTGGTAGCTGTGTTTTTATGGTGAAAGGTCAGAGAAGAATAATTATAATGATAATTTACATTTGCTGTAATATCCTGAGGTGGACGAAGATGCTCTCCTCATGTCCCAGTGCCTGGCATAGTATGTGTTTAATAATTCTAATAACTAAAAATACTGTTTGCAGAGCACCTACTGTGTGCCAGACTCTGTGCTAAGCACTTTACAAATATTATCTTATTTGATCCTCACTAAAACCTTGGGATGTAGGTGCTATTGTGATCTTCATTTTATAGATGAGGAAATGAAGACAAACAGAGTTCAAGTGACTTGCCCAGGGTCACACAGCTCGTAAGCATTTGAGGCCAAATTTGAACTCAGATCATCTTGCCTCTAAGCCTAGCACTACCACCACACCACTTAGCGGTCTGTGTTTAATAGCTTAATAAGTGCTTGTTGACTGACTGATGTTACTCCTGTAAGGCTGGAAGCACAAGTATTATTATTCCCATTTTTAGAGAGGAGTTTCAGAGAAGTTGGGAGACTTGCCCCAAAGTCACACAACTAATACCTTTTAAAGTCAAGACTTGAATTCAAGACTCCTGAGTCAGAGTGATTTCCACCCCTTTGAAGTACCTCTCAAGTCTTTTGGTAACTTCTCTTCAAGTTTACTTTCTTTTTATACAAGTTCTCAAGACCCTCCATGGTCTAGCTCTATTTCTTTCTTTTTTAAAAAAACTCTTAATATATAATATTTTATTTTCCCCCAATTACATGTTAAAGCAATTTTTCACATTTTTTCAAGTTTTAAGTTCCAAATTTTATCCTTCCCTCCCTTCCCTCCCCCTCCCTGAGACAATAAGTAATCAGATATAGGTTATACATGTGCAATCATATAAAACATCTCCATATTAGTCATTTTGTACAAGACTTGAATAAAAAGAAAAGAAAGAAAGTGAAACATAGCCTGCGCCAGTCTGTATTCAGACAGTATAAGTTTTCTCTAAAAGTGGATAGTATAATCAAATGTTAAAAATATATATGTGTATGTATACATATATATACAATTATTATTATTAGCTACATCCAATTGGAACTTAAGATTCACAGGCACTGTGGAAGGGAGATCCATCTTGCCCTGTTGGAAAGTTAGAGGAGTTAAGGGGGAGGACATAGGAGAGATTAGATTGGGGGAGGGGTCATACAAGGGGATGGCTGTTTTGGGGGGGGTAGGGGAAAGATGGAGAGAAAATTTGTAATTCAAAATCTCATGGAAATGAATGATGTAAACTAAAATAAATAAAATAAAATATAAAAAAAATAAATAAAAGTGCATAGTGTGCTTCATCATTAGTCCTTTGGGATTGTCCTGGATCATTGTACTGCTGAGAATAGCTAAGTTATTCCCAGTTCTTCACTGTACAATATCGCTGTTACTGTGTACAGTGTCCTCCTGGTTCTGCTCTCTTTACTTTGTATCGGTTTGTGTAAGTCTTTCCAGGTTTTTCTGAAGTCATCCCACTTATCATTTCTTTTAGCACAATAGTATTTCATGACAGTCATATACTACGATTTGTTCAGCCATTCCCAATTGATGACCATCCCCTCAATTTCCAATTCTTAGCCATCACAAAAAGAACTGTCTAGCTCTATTTCTAACCTTACTTCATATGCATTAGGTCAGCAGTTCTTAATTTGGGTTGCATAATTTTTTTTTAAACTTCATACACTCTCAGGGGTTTTGAATTTGGGTCTGTACATTTATTTTTAAAAATTAATACCTGTATTTCAATATAATTTATTTCCTCTATAACTCTATGCATTTTATTTTATACAGTTAAAAACACTATTCTGAGAAGAGGTCTATAGGCTTTACCAGCTGCCTAAGGGGATCAGTAGCTACAAAGTAAATGCTGGTGGTATGTTTGCTACTGGGTACCTGAGGACTTCAGGGGAAGCTCTTATGATCATTCCCGTCCTTCCTTCTTAAGCCATCATTGCAATGACTTCAGAAAAGTGGAAGCCGCTTGAGGGCAAGGACTATTTCCTTTTAGCCTTCATACTCCCAGCACCTAGCACAGTGCCTAGAGCATAGCAGGCCCTCAATAAATGCTTATGGGATTGAAATGAATTGGAATTAACTTGTAAGCTTCTCCAGTTGTTTCTTATCTTACTGGATTTTCCTCCCATGAGAAGCATGCTAAGAGATGCCCAGCTGAACTCCTAGAAACTTACCCTTTGTTATAGGCCTCCTCTTCGATCTTGGCCTTGACCTCTTGGCTGATCTCCTCCAAAGCACTCTGGGTCAGGGCAGGTGGAGCGCTAGGGGCAGGGCCCTCACAGTCTTGGTCCCCATTGGACTTCCCACTGGTGAGAAAATGAGGGACAAGAAGGGGTTCTGAGTGTGGGGAATGTACAAGTCTTTGGTCCCTCTGCTGATCTCTGGTGATGGAGCCCAAGTAGTTTTTAGAATGGAAACTACCTTGAGAATGGGAATTGTTTCATTTTTTGTGTTTATGTCCCCAGTGTTGAGCCCAGTGCAAGTGCTGAATAAATGGTTGTGAACTTGATTGCGGTTTGATTCAGTCTGGACCTTGTGTAGGTGTTTCAGTTCAGACCAAGGAGGGACACCCTGGGTGTCCCAAGCCACACTGGAGCAGAGAACACAGGTTTAATTTGGGGCCCTAGAGGGAATTTGCCTTAGAGATCATCTTTTAAGTACTTTCCAATGCTACTACTCCCCAAGGTCAATTGTTGAAAAAACATTTTTATTCTCCAAGAAAATCCTGAGGATGCCTATAATAAGCTCTGGCCCCAAGCCCATTGGATCCTACTACCAGCAAGATTTACTCTTGGAGCTGCTCCCATGACCAGTCGCCATGTTAGGAGCTCCCTCGCTAGCTCTGGTGGCCTCAGAGCAGATTTTAAGGCTTAGGGCGCCTGCAGAATGTGCCATCATTAGAATGTGAGCTTCTCGAGGGCAGGGGCTGTCTTTTATTGATTGTATCCCCAGCACTTAGCACACTGTCTGGCATATAATAGGTGCTTAATAATTATTTCTTGGATTTGATTGGGTTGGATTGTTTAGATATAAGTGCTCTGATGTCAATCACTTTTAAAAATTCAGAAGGTTGTTACCATCAGTTGATTCCTGGGTCCCTCCTCTGCACAACAGTACTCTCACAGAATCCTTACCATTGCTCCTAGGCTGGGCACACACAGGCAGATGGGTGAGCCAGGCTGCACCATGGCCAAGCTGCCATGATCAAGTGAACCTCGTGGTCAACACCAACTGTTAGGGAGATGTGCTTGTGTGATGAGCTGCTCACTCACAGAGGCAGCCAGAACCAGGGCACTCAGCTATGTTTGTGTCTTTGTGAAAACACAGCCAACATAAATGGAGGTGTGGACAGAAGTCTGAGAAACAAGTGGGTGGTATGCATGCCAATCTTACTTAAAATTCCTCCATGGCTCCTTGCTTGCCAAATAATGTTCACGCCTTTGCTTGGCATTCAACTTTTTCCACAGTCCAGTGCCAAATTAATTGTCTTTCCTAGTTTTTCTTTTTAAAAAAAATGTTATTGAATTCTTTCCTTTAAAACAAACGCACAGAGGCAGCTAGGTGGTGCAGTGAATAGAGCACTGGCCCTGGAGTTAGGAGGACCTGAGTTCAAATCCAGTCTCATACACTTGATCCTTACTAGCTGTGTGACCTGGGGCAAGTCACTTAATCCCAACTGAAAGCCTTCCCCCCTCCAAAACTCACGTGGGCATGCACACACACACACACACACACACACACACACCATCTTTGCTTCTCCATCCCCTCTCCACCCCCATATAGAGCCCCCTTTTGTAACGAAGAAGTATATCTAAGCAAAACAAGTAAACACATTTAGTATAATGAGAATAGCTAACATTCACAGAGTGCTTTATAACTATTATCTCATTGATCCTAAAACAACCCTGGGAGGAAGGTGCTATTATTATCTCCATTTGACAGATGAGGAAATTGAAGCAATCAGGGTTAAGTGACTTGTCCAGGATCACACAGCTAGAAAGTATCTGAGGCTGGATTTGAATTCAGGTCTTCCTTACTGTAGACCTGGTGCTCTATCTGCTGGGACACCGATCTGCCAACAATGGTAACAATATAGTGGGAAGAGAGCTGAGTTGGGGGCATGAGTGCAGGTCTCAGCTCTAATATTTACTACCCAGGTGACCATGGGGCAATTGCTGACCCCTTGCTCGGACTCAGTCTCTTCATCTGTAAAATGAAAGGCTGAATGAGCTGACTCGTAGGGCCACTGAGAGGTCTGGACGTGTGCTCTCTCTGTGCCTCATCTCTCCCCTGGGAGGTGCGAGGTGCATTCCTCACCTCTCCAGGCTTGTCCTATTCTCCTCAGAGCATTCATATTCTATCAAAATGAGACTAATTTCTGCCCCGAACATAGTTTTCCATCTCAGTGACTTTGCTCAGGTTATCTCTTTCTCTGGATTATCTCCCTGTAGGCTTTTTGAATTGCTACCCACTCGAATCAAATTGTTTTAAGAAACTTTCCTTGATCTCCACTATGGTAATGACCTTGTCCCTTGTCTTCTGAAGATCCTTCCTTCATAGCTCTCTACTGCAGTATTAACCACAGCCTTGTGTCATGGATGGGGCAGCCGGGTGGTGCAGCGGATAGAGGGCCAGGCCTGGAGTCAGGATGACTCATCTTTCTGGGTTCAAATGTGGCCTCAGGTACTAGCTGTGTGATCCTGGGCAAGTCACTTAACCCTGTTTGCCTCAGTTTCCTCATCTATAAAATGAGCTGGAGAAGGAAATGGGAAACTACTTCCATATCTCAGCCAAGAAAACCCCAAATGGGGTCACAGAGAGCAGGACACCACTGAAACGACTGAACAGCTACAATGTATCGCAGGTGTCTGTGTTGCTGTTTTACTCCCTGCCCAGACTGTGAGCTGGATGTGAGGCCAGGGACTGCATCTTACCCAAGTCCTGCTATTGCCCCTAGAGCTGGACCCTGGAGGTGTTCGAGGACCATTTGCTGAACTGAGTTGGTTTTAGAAAGTCTCTAAGGCCCCTTCAGGTTCTCTATCCTATGGCATATGCAAGAGAATCAGGATGGCAATTAAAAGCCAGAGAAAGGAAGGGATGGCTGGGATGCCCCAGTCATCGGACAGATGAGTTTACCCTCATTGATGACTTCACTTCCGGAACTCGGGCCTCCACGTCACCTCTCTGAGGTCCCTGCAACTCTCCTGGATGGTGAAACCCCATCAGAATATGCCACTGAAGAGGAGCTCACAAAATAGACAAGGGTGCCAGAAGGGCTTTTGTTTGAAAAACACCACATGACGCCTGGTCCCCGGGAGCACCCCCTGCTGCGCCAACAAGAGACTCTTAAACCCTCTACCTGTCCTTGGCATCAGCCCCCCATCTCTTGTGCTGCTCAGTGCCTCCTAAAACCGGCGTTTTATCAGGCTGGTACCTCAACACCAGAATGAGGAGAGAGAACACACTGAAAATACCTGGCCCTCACAACGTTCCCTTCCTCTTGCTATCTGCCCACTCTTTTTCCCCAAAGTGAGCCTTGCCTGCCCTGACGGTGCATTTATCACAACAGAAAAACCTATTGACCAAGAATAGCAGCATAGGGGATGGCTTCATGAAGCACACTTAGTAGAAAGGAGAAGCCAGAGTCATATATTTGCCATCTTTTATCTCTGTCCATCTCAGAGGCTGCTTAATTTTAAAAGGAGGGATGGCAAATCTAAAATGAAGGCTGGCAGTGACAGAATCTGTGGTGCCTCATTTTAAGAAAACTGGATAGACAACAATCCAGGATTAGGAAAGAGATAACTGAAGGGGTCATTATTTGAATTACAAAAGGCTTTGCCGCTAAGGAAGGTGAGAAGGGAGCCAGACTATTGAGTCTTGTTATGATATGATTCAGTTTACAGAAATCTGATCTGCATCATTTCCCCAAGAAACTGTGCATTGCATGCAGTGATTTGGGGTGAGTGAAGGACCACTTTCTCAAGATTTATTCCTCCTTCACTGTCCCACTTCTAAAACTCGAGTCACTAACTGCCTAGAATTCTATTGAGCACTCCCTCCCCACCCCTGAACCATTGATGCTTGGCACTCTTCAGAGTCCTATTTCATAGGATTTGTTTCATAATAATAACAGCTAATAGTTACATAATGCTTTAAGCTTTACATGGAACTTGACACATTATCTATATATGTGTTTATGATTTATATATATCACATATATCACACACACACAATTATCCTGTGAGATGGGGGCTATTATTGTTCCCATTTTAGAGATGAGGAGACTGAGGCTAACAGGGGTTAAGTGACTTGCCCAAGGTCCCAGAGTTTATAAGTTTGCCAGGCAGGCTTCAATACCAAGTTTTCCTGACTTCAAGTGTAGTGCTTGATATACTACACAACCTGTCAGGTCTATAGCTCTTCAAGACTTCTCAAGAGATAAATTACCCTTTGGTACCTGCTCCTATAGGATTTTCCTAAGGTAGGTAGCATGGTGGCAGAGGGCTGGGGTTGGAATTCAAAGACCTGAGTTTGAGTCTCTGGCTCCTAACTCCCCATAGAGTGTTCCTTTCATCACAGTGTGTGCCTAAGAAGATTTCGTGGAACCTTTGGGGAGACGATAACAATATGATTCATTCTAATAATAGCCCATGAGGGCCAGAATTGGGGAAGAACTCAGTTTTAATGTTATCTCACATCCTCTGTCGAGTTCCTTTTCAATGAATGTCAGCAGGTTATTATCCTTAGAATGTCTGTTCTCTGGGAACCAGTGGCCTGCAGGCTTCTCAAGTGCAGGACCATCATATGGGAGCTGAGGGACAGCCTGTGATTATAAGGGGGAAGCCAAGGGCAGACAGTCAGTTAACGGGATTGTCTTCTGCTCTCCCCTTGAAATCTCTGTGTGTTTTCCTTTATGAAGGACTGAATGCCACAGGGCTCATGTTATCTCAAGTCTGAAGCCATCAGGATGTTTGCACATATGTTTGCATACACTCACCTCTTAGTCCTGTCCCTAGGACTTCCATTCCAACACTTTCTTGGAAGGTGATTCTGGGCACTGTCACCCCAGGCAGTAGAAGATAATAAAAGGATGGCAGATGTTCACTCTGCTTGAACAGTTTTCCCTTTTTTAAGTTCAAACCAGCCTTCCAGTAGTGTTTCCTTCAGACCATGCCTGCTGCCAAGGCTGCAGACATCCCAGATATCACCCCTGCTCAAGAAAGGTCAATGACTCCCTATTACCTCCAGGATAAAATGAAAACTCCTCAGTTTCTGTCAAGGCATAGGTATACCTGCTGTTTTATCTCCTACAGAAAATCTTTCTGGATCTCCCTAGCTCACAGCATCAGAGGTTTAGAGCTGGAAGTGACCTTAAAAGCCATTTAGTCCGTCCCTCATTTTACAAGCTTAGAAACTTAGGCCCATGAGGGTTAAGTGATTTGCCCAAGGTGAAACAAATAGATGGCATCGGAGACAGGACTTGAACCCGGTTCTCTGACTCTAGAGCCTGTTCTCTCTGCACTGTGCAGTGAATATCTTGTCCTTGTTCCCTCCTCCTGGAATCTGTTTTCATGTTGATTCCCCTGATGGCATGTAAGCTCATCAAGGTCATTTTATTTTTATATCTTTGTGTGTTTCAAAGAATAGCTGCTTAAAACACTTGTTGGATGGAATTGGATTGAGTTACATCGATCAGAGAGCTGTGTTCTTGGGCGCCCTGAGTTAAGGGACCTTTCATAGCAGTCTGTTTCACCCATGCTATGCGTTTCAAATTGTGTCAAGAGCTCTTTTGAGGGTATGGGGTAATTTTAACTATTCATTCTCCAATAACACTGGAAAAAGGTTAAAACCCAACCTACAATCTCCCAACCCAACCCAACATATGGGTAACTTTGGAAGTCTTTCTGCATGGACTGCTTTAAAAATCAAAGTTGAAGAAATTTTAGGTGCCATCATAAAAATGGCAATGTATGTTGGTCCGATGACTCTGTGGAGCTCTGAAATGCTACTTAGTCTTTTATTCCTTTTAGTAATATAAAATAAGTCTGGAAAAGTAGGTTGGAGTCAGATTAACAACAGTTTGTGTTTTGTCCTAGAGCTAATGGGGAGACTCTATTAAGGTAATAAGGAAACTCCTATAGGCATTTTTGAGCAGGTGAGTGATTCTGTTTCAAGTATTTTAATGAACAGTCTTAAAGATTGTTATATATCTAGTCTTTGCTTTGCAAATACCTTTGGCTAAATGAAATGCAATTTTGATCTGACTTGGTAAAACTGAAGTCATGGGTATTTGCTGGAGGCAATGGGGTACAATGGAAGATTCCCTGGCTGGACTGGGAATATGGACACCTCCTCTTTTCTGCTCTGTCACTAACTTATGATGTGACCTTGGGCAAGTACCTTCACTTCTCTGGGTATCCTCAGTTTCTTCCCCTTTATTCTGTCTTGTAAAATTCTATTGTAAAAATCACAGAAGCTCGGAATTGGAGGAGGCCTCAGAGAGTATATAATCCAACCTGTACCACACGAGTCCCATCTAGCACATGCCCAACAAGTGGTCAGTCGTCCAGCCTTTGGTGCTTCTTTCTAAAATGTGGTTTTCAAATGTGAACAAAGCATTCCAGGTATGGTCTGACCAGGGCAGAGTTACAAAGGGACAATTCCCCTCCCTATTTCTGGACATCATATGCCTTTCTTAATGCATTCCCGACCACATTTGCTTTTTTGATCACCACATCACTCTTACAACATATATTAGGCTTATAATTCTCTAAAACCCACACGTCTTTTCCAGATGAGAAGGAAGGGGTTTGTTGGGGCTGTGATGGCTAATGATCTAGGATCCAGCCAGAGAAGGAGAATTCTGGATCTCCTCCTCAATGCACTTCAACTCTCAACTTTGTCAATTCTCCAGGGTAACCCCCAAGTCCTATCCCAGTGTTTTCACACACCTGACTACTGCCCTTCCTCTCCCCATCTGTATGTGCTCAGGGAATGTGATAGTAAGGCAAATGTGAGTCTACCCAAGGCAAGTAATGGGAAAAAAAGTCTTCAAAGGCTTTTACAAGACTTTTGGATTATGCACCTTTGGGGATTCTACTTGGCATTCCTCTTGTCTGCTTCTGTGCTTCATTGAGAATTACGGAGCTTCAGAGCTAGAAGGGACCTCAGAGGTCTCCCCGTCTCTCTGTCTCTCTCTCTTTCTCTGCCTGTCTGTCTCTGAGTTGGGTTCGAATCCTAGCTCTATCACTTAAAATCTGCATAACTTCGGGCAAGTCAACCCGTCTCTCTAGTCCTCAGTTTCTCTCTCTGTAAAATGAGGGGTATGGATTAGTGGCTTTTCAGGGGCCGTCCAGTCCTAAATCTATGTTGCTATGCTCTACTAAGAAAAATTAAATTGAAGATTCTTCAAAGAAAGAGTAAATGATCTTTTTTTTTAAAAAATTCCTATTTTCCTCAGTTGTATGGGAGGCAACGTTTCCAGCTGACAGAGGAAGAGAAACCTTTACAAGGACTGGGTCCTTAGCCAGGTGGGGAAAGGTTCTGCAAAACAAATGATCCATTTGGGTTGTACAGATCTCTGCACCACAGGAATGGGTCCTGTTATCTAGCTTTTCTGGCTTAAAATAGAAAGAAATGCATGGGGCACAGAAGCCTGAAATAGGAAACTTTCCCAAGCAAAGCTAGAACCTTCTCAGATCAGTACATTTTGATTCAACATATTTTCTTCATAATTTTATAAACTGCAGCAGCATGGACCCTAGAGGGATAAATAAACCATTTTCCATAAGAGTTCAGTTAAATTCAAATTACATTTTTTTTTCTTGGTGATAGAAATGGCCTTGAGGGTAGGAGTCAGGGAAAAGAGGATGTAAGGAGAGAGATGGGACAGAAGGAAAAAGACAAAGAGATGGAGGAGAGAGAGAAGGACAGATGAGATATAAGGGGAGTGGAGAGGGAGGAAAAATAAGAAGAGAGGGGAGAGGAAAAGAGGAGCAAAGGAGAGAAAAAAGTAAGGGGAAAGTAGAGCCAAGAAAGAGAAGAAATGAGGAGTAGGAACAGGGGAGAGAGAAAAAGGAGAAAGAGAAAAGGGAGTGGATGTGGAAGGAGGGGAGAGAGAGACGGGGGGGGGAAGGTAGAAAGATGGAAGAGATGGAGAGAGGGAAGGAAAGAGAGAGAAAAGTAGAGTCCAGGGAAGGAGAGGGAAGAAGAGAAGGAAAGAAGAAGTAAAATGAGATGGAAGGGATGGAAAGCGTAGAGAGAAAGGAGGAAGGGACCGAGGAAAAGGACTATATGTGTTGGAATGGGGGGAGGGAGGAAAATGGGTCGAAGAGGTGAGATGGGAGAGAAGGAGAGGTGAGGGAAAGATGGAAGAGGTAAAGAAGGAGAGAGAAAGACAGTACAGAAAGACAGATCAAAGTAGGTTTCCTAGACAACCTCAAGCTGAAAAGTCAAATCAGAAAACTTACTTCTCTAATAGTGCTGGTGAAGCCAGGGAAGCTGAGTGGTTTCCTTTTCCATTTGGTGATTCAGCCTGTAGTGAAAATAAAAGACAAATCTTTCAATTCCTTAGATAAGTCAGAATAAAACATGCAGGTGGACCAGTACATCCTACATGCATATTTAGGCAAGTGAGTGCCTGAGATACCCTGCACTCCCAAGGGTCTCCTAGGCTCCTGAGCCATCATCCCAGATTCCTTTAGACCTTTCTCCATCTTTTTTGGTGGTGGGGGTGGGGTTCATTCTTTTTTCTTGGGAGGTGGAGTGATGGAAGCACAGTGAGGGTGACTTGCTACCTTTCACTGCATCTCCTCCTCTGTTAGCTCTCTGAGTAGACTCCCTCTTCCTCTTGAAAGTTTGAGGCCCTTTCAATGGGCTTGTCCCTTGTTTTTTGAGGGCAGCTCTAACACCAGACCATGTCACATCATGCTCTGTGCATTGGTGGGCAGAAGGCACACCAGTGTGCCATTATTATTACAGAAGGTTCCAGTTACTCAGAACTCTTGTGAGTCAAATCCTACTTAGAGTGAACTTGGAGGACGTCCAAGCTGTTTTGTTGTAATGGAACTCTGTGAGTAAGCACGGTGCTGGGAAACCCACATTTCCAGGCTAGAGATGAAACAGCTAAAAGTGGAAAAAGAAAAATGAACGGCTCTAAAAGACAAATAGGGTTTAAAAGACAGAGTGGGAGGAGTATGCTGTGCCTCTGGTCCTCTTTCTTCCTCCAAGTATCTAGATTTCATGTGGATGACTTTATTTTGTCTGTGGCTTGGGAAGTTGGGGTCACAGAGACTGGTGGTTGCCCAAGAGGTTTGAATCAAGGCAAAGGGAGAGGAGTCAAAGGATCCCTGCTCCTGTTTGGCAGAACACTAGAGCTGTGAGCAGAACTCAGCTATAGCTCTTTTCTCCTTACTTATGATAAAAACAGCAGGCATGCTCTTTGCTCCCATAAAGACAGAGACAGAGAGAATAGATGAAAAGAGGAAACAGACAGATGGAGAGACACACACACAGACATAGAGAGAGAAAAAAGAGAGATACAGAAAGAGTGAGAGATAGAGATACATAGAGAGAGAGAGAAAAAGAGAGACATAGAGAAAGAAACCTAGAGAAAAAGACAGAGAGTGAGAAAGACAGAGACAGACAGACAAAGACAGAGAGAGATAGAGAGAGGGAGAGATTGGTGGGATGTAGAAATAGTTTGTTACAGAGAAATCTTCTTTGTAATGAGATCTGGTATTTTCCCCCCCAAAGGGTCTGAAGCTACATTAATTCTTCTATTCCTTCTTTGAGAAATAGTATTAGCTAGGAATATGCCTATAGTGTCCATAGAGAGAGGGACTAGACCTGTTATGTCACTGATGAAGGAAACTCTCAGATAAGGAAACTTACTCTGCCAATACAGGCCAGTACCTTCAGTGCAAATTAGAGCCTTGGAGAATTGACTAGAGCATTGTGAAGTTAAGTGTCTTGACCAGGGTTGTGTACCAGAATGCGTCAGGGGCAGGATTTCAACCCAAAATTCCCTGAATCCAAGGCCAGCTCTATATCCTTTATCCCATGTTTGCCTCTGAATTATGTGGAATGAACTATAAATTGTGTTGTAAAATTCAAGCCAAAATTCAAGACCTCAATGTCTTTACTCAAGTTAACAGCAGAAGATACTCCGTGATTGTCTGCTGACTGAACGAATGAGTTAGGAGCCCACACTGAGCATACTCTATTTCCTGTGGCTTCTCTTTTGCTCCTGGAGGTCTTCCTTTCAGTGGTCCCAAGGCCTAGTTCTGGGCCACCATTATTCCCCTAGTCATACTCACCAGGGCTGGTAAGGATGGGATGGGTGATGCGTTAGGAGACTGGCCAGGAATGTTCAGAGCATTAAACTTGGGGACCACAGCCACACTGACTCTCCGACGGGGCATGTTCTGCAGGAAGAAAAGTGTTTACTAACAGGAAGGCCTTGTGCCCCGCCATCCTCAGTGGGACAATGGTAGCTGTCCTAAGTGATGAAAACAGGGACAGTGAGTGTTCATCAGTTGGAATCAGAAATCGTTCCACATTAACAGAGAAGCTCTATAGCTGTGTGTCCTAGGGGACTCATTCTTGGACCGAGTTTTCTGGGAAAAATCACAACTTTAGGAAATTCACAAAAACCAAGAGAGTGGAATGGAGATTTCTCATGTAAGAGAATGGATGCCATTCATATTCAGCACACAGTCACTCTCAGCCTCAGTTTCTCTATAAAAAGGTGGTGATGCAGGGTGAGCCTGATGATGGTTAAAAGTACTGCCCTGCTCTCCCATCCCAGGAGTCTATGAGAAAAAGGATTTGGGGACCTTTTTTTTTTTTTTTACTAAAAATATGAATTCTTAAAAACTGGAAGGGCCCTCTGAGGTATGCCCTCCTGCTTGAAGAATCTCCTCTGTAGCCCTCTCCCTGGTGGTCACCCCCTTTAAACAGGGGACAAGCCCGCTCATTCCACTCGAGGGCTCTAAGTGTTAAGAAGTTTCCCCTAATTTTGAACTGAAATCTCTGACCTGGGCTCAAATCCCATTTAGTTAGACTCATCCTAGCTGTGGGCATTTCCTCATCTGTTAAATGAGCAAATTGGAGTCAATGCCCTCTAAGAACTCTGTGATCCCATGCTCCCACCCAAGGGATCCTTAATTTCAAGAAGGAGCTTTTGGATACAACCGAGTCCTCACACATATTCTGTGAAGCATGCAGGAATGAAACGAGTGTTTATTGAACACGTATTATTTTGCTAGCACTGTGCTTGCTAAGTTACAAACATTATTTGATCCCTACACTACCTCGGGAGGTAGGTACTGTTGTCCCCATATTACAGTTGAAGAAACTGAGGCATACAAAAGTTAAGTGACACGCCCAGGGTCACACGGCTAGGAAGTGTCTGCTAGGCCAGCACTCTGTTCACTGTACCACTTAGCTGTCCTCCTTCAGGGTAAGTTTCAGGGCTTCCTATTTGTAGGTGAAGAAGTGGTATCAGAGAAAGAGTAAAGGTTCAAGGTCACCCAAGGAGTGAATGGCTAGTGAACTTCTTGTATCTATGGATTGTTTGCCCTCCTGAAGCACCATAGACTTGGGTTATGACGGAGCCTGTAATAAACCACTCCCGATTCTCCTCTGAGCAGTCGTATATCGCCCCCCCCCCCCACCTCCCCGCCCCGCGCAGACAGCCTACCTTTCCCAGAGTGAGGGACATGGACCTGGTGGCACGAGGGACCCCGTCCTCTGCAGTGATGGGGAGAGAGAGAGAAGAGCATCGTCAGTCACTGCCGATCGGATTCAGGAGAGGGACCGGAAAGTGCTAAGAACTGTCCAAAGACCCCGAATATTCCAGGCACAGCCCCTCTCCTTCTGTGAAGCCTGGAGTGAGTGCAGGGACGCTCTGCAACGAGGTCTCTGACCCCTTCCGCGTCCTCACCTCCACCTCTGAGAATCTTTAGCTCCTTCAAGACTCATCTCGAAAGTCTGGGGCAGGAAGACCTTCCTGGTCTCTCCAGCTGCTAGAGCCCCCCAGCCCCCACCCTGAGGTACCTTCCATTTATTCTGTGTGTATCTGGTAGGAATGTCATGTCTCCCGGTTAGAGTGTAAGCTCTCTGAGGACAGGGACTGTCTTGCTTTTTCTTTCTATCCCAGCACTCAGCATAGTGCCCGGCCTGTGGGAAGTGCCTAATAAACGCTTCTTGACTGATTGGTTGGGGACCCTTCTGGAGCCCAGAGTCCTGGACACTCACACCCTCTTATTCCACTATGGAGTTGCAGCACCCAGCATTTTCCTGCCTGTCGCACCACTCTTCTGCCTAGTAATGCTCTCATCACACACCTCGCAGGCTCTGCTAACAGATCATGCGTCAGGGGTCCTACTGTGCGGGAAAAGCTGCCAGGACGGCCCAGGCCACAGACTGCATATATTAACAATGACAACTGCAATTACAGCTAAGCATTAGTGTCCTCACAACAACCCTGGGAGGAAGGGGCTATTATTACCCCATTCTGCAGGTGAGGAACCTGAGGCAAACAGAGGTCTGAGGCCGGATTTGAACTAAGGTCTTCCTGACTCTAGGTCTAGCACCGCTTAGCTGCATATGCCTATTTTCTAAGGCATAGCCCAATTTAAAGAGCATTTATCATGTTTATATTCATTTATTACAAATTTGATTTTGCATCACGGTTTTTTGTGAATGTGTTTTATTTTTACTCTTAGAGTATAAACCTCTATGAGGGCAGGGACCATGCGTAATTTATATGTGCTCAGAAGAAGGCCTTGCATATCGAAGGTGCTTAATAAATATTGACTTTAGGAATGCTTGACAAAATGGGCATGGGATGATGATGATGATTTATGTAGCACTCTAAGGTCTGCAAAGAGCTTTACATAAGTTATCTCATTTGATCCTTTCAACAGTCCTGTGAAGAAGGTGTTATTGTTACCCCCACTTTATAGATGAGGCTGGCAGGGCTTGCCCAAGCCCAGAGTCACACAGCCAGTAAGTGTCTAAAGCAGAATTCAAACCCAAGTCTTCTTGATTCCATTCACAAGATCTATCCACTGCACCACCAAGCTGCCCCAGTGAAGCAAATGCTACCAGAGTATTTGTCTAACATTGTTACATAAACACAGGCACAAAGCGTCCTTACATACACAAATCCTAACCCCATTACAGTTTGGAGGAGGTAGGGGAACAGCTAGGGAGACATTTGGGTAGCTGCCCATCCTGATTCTCTTGGGTCCCAGCTGACATATGGTGAAGGGCAGGTATGCAATTCTCTGATGCAGGCTGGTCAGAGAGGGGACAGGTAAACAGAAACAATTAGAATCCAGGAATATAAGGTCTGTTGCCAAAGCAATTCTACCAACCTCCCCATGCATCCTTATCTAGCTTACTCGTGATTTAGCGTTTGCAAGGTGCTTAGGCTCCTCTTGCCCTGGGTTATTGTTGTTGTCTGTCTTGTTTTCAAAGAGGACAATGACATCATTGATGCCATGACATGAAAGTGAATTGGATTTCAGTGAGGATTTAAGTGTACAAAGTCACTGGCCTCACTTTTGCCTCTGGAGCCATCTGAGTCCAGAGGCAAGATATGGATCAGGACAACTGGAGATGGCCCTGGATGCAGTGGGGGATCCTGGCCTTTTTAAGCTAAGGTTTCCATTTAGTGATTAAGGCTAGGTAAGAAATGAGGCAGAGAATGGCCTCTTTTACCTAGTCAAAAAAAATCAATCTGGGATGGGTTTCTGATAGGTTTCTGGTCAAGGTTTCTGACCAAAAATAGCAATTGTTTCTGATTAGGTATTGTCTCAGTCAAACTGAGACCTTGCTACAGGACCCAGATGCCTCTGGAGGAGAAAGTAAGGCTGGTGACTCTGCACAGCCCTCCCTCACTTAAATCTTGCCCTGAGATGGAACATCTGAATAAAGGCTGTGGTCTAGTCTTCCTTGCCCTTCTGACGATAAAACAATACTACCCCTCACTGCCATGGACACTCAGAGCAAGCCTGTCAAAGCCAACGAGCATTTATTAAGCACCTACAATGGATCAGGTACTGTGCTAAGACTGCAGTTTGGACACAGTGGTTTCCCTAAAACTACTACATCTACAGCTTTGCCTACTAGAAGCCAGACTTGGTGGCTGGTGAAGCTGACTGGCAAATGTATCTGTGTATCCTCCTTGGGCGTGGTGGCTCACATATTGTCAATAAGCCCTGTTGGACTGGCTTTCTGTGTGTTGAGATTAAGAACTGAATTAACTCACTCTCCCAACTCCAAACATTGGTAGTGAGCTGGCTGTTTGCTAAACCAGTGGATTTTAGTGACCTCATTTCCTAAACCTGAGCCAAAACAGCTTTGTACATTTCTACCTTGGTTTTGGGGGAAAAAAGCTGCTGATATTCCTCAGAAAACTCTTTCTCCGAGTGCTCTGTTTATAAAGATTTCTCCATCTGGGACATGCTTTCTGCATTCCCCCTCCTCCAGTCCATTGTAACTAAGGATGTTTGCAATATCCAGGAATTGTGGGCTCAGAAAGGTCCATTTTCTCGGGCTGTTTATCTCTCAATAGCCAGAACTCTTGTTCCCTCCAGCATGGGCTTTACTTATTGGGAAATGCTTTCTGATGACTCTAGCAACTGGACTGAAAATGAAATGAGAAGACAGAGGCAGAAGCAGCTAGTCAGCTCTGTAGGGACAGCTAGGTTACACAGACGAGAGAGCTTTAGATTTGGATTCAAGAGGGTCTGAGTTCGAATCCTGCCTCAGGTACTTGTGTGATCCTGAGAGACATTCCCTCTCTCTGACTCAGTTTCTTCATCTTTAAAATGAGGGTCATCTCACTCGCCTTGCAGGGTTATTGTGAAGATCGACCAAAGAACATGATTAAAGTGATCTGCAAACCTCAAAGCACTGTGTAAAGCAGTGATTATAGCGATCGTGATACGTATTGTCACTGTACTAGCTATTATTATCAGGGACAAGGCTTATTTTCGTCCAGTATTCTCATTCTTAGAATAACTAAATCTTAGAGCTGTAAAGAACATCAAATGCCATCTAATGCACTCACAGATGCCCACTGCACAATATCCCCGACATGTGTTCATGCACCCGAATCCTTCCAATGAGAGGGAATTTACTGCCTGATTGACCTCTCCTGGATGCATTCCAGAATGTCAATATCCTTCAGCCAGGACTGAACACAACACTCCAGTCCACAGTCTGAGCCGGGCAGAGGGCAGAACTATCACTCCACTTTTTCTGGGCACTCTATTTCTACTAAGTGGTGCAGTAGATACAGGGCTGGGCCTGGAGTCAGGAAACCTCATCTTCCTGAGTTCAAATCTGATCTCAGACACTTACTAGCTGTGTGACCCTGAGAAAGTCACTTAACCCTGTTTGCTTCAGTTTCCTCATCTGTAAAATGAGCTGGAGAAGGAAATGGCAAACCACTGCAGAATCTTTGCCAAAAAACTCCCAACTAAACCCCCAAAGGAGTCACAAAAAATTAGACGCAACTGAAAAACAGCTAAACATCACATCATATTTCTATTAATCCAGACTTATCATGGTGAGTATATATCACAGCCCTACATTATTTCATCATGGCAGTAACAACCATGAACACAGAAATTATTCTGTCTAGGCTCTTTCAGCAAAGAAATGAGAAGTCAAGGAGAGATAACACTGGCATTAAAATCTGCTAAGTCCCATCACACCCTTCTGATCCATTAGTAAAAATGTATGCATCAAAATGGTGATTTTGGCAATTTTCTTGTAATTTGTCTTCATCTCACCTCTTGTTAGAGAGCCAATTGATTAACAGACTGGACTTAGGTCATATCTTTTATAACCAATCACAAAGACATTTGAATTCAGCTTTGGGAAACTAGAGGCCTTTATTATTAGTGCTAATTAACCTCTACTGCAAATGTGGTATAAAGCATAGACTTCTCCATTTAAGAGTTAAAGAAAAAAAACGGATTCAAATCTCACTTCTGTGTGACCAGCTGTGTGACCACTGGCAATGATTCCCTTAACTTTTCTGAGAAACAGGCAATTGTCTAAGATAGAAAGTCCTGGCCTCCTGAACCTGTTGTATATTCTCTGCTCCCCTAATGTGGGCTCTGAGGGGCTGTTCACTGTTTTCTCCATTACCTCTTTGGTTCCAGATCGTAAGTACTGGATTTTAATCAACAGAATATATGGAGTAAACAAGGTCGTTTTCCAGGATGTCTGCATCCTATCAGGTCCCAGTTTTTCCAGCCTTAATGTACACTCCTTCCCCTGCTCATAAACTTTGGGCTTCATCCAGACTGGGCTTATTGCCCGCCCCCCAGACACTTCCTGGAATGTCTCACCTCTGGGCTGCTGCCCATACTCTCCTCTCGCCTGGAATGGCCTTCCTTGCCACTCTCTACCTGCTGCTACCCTGCCCAACCTATCCCTGGCAGAAAACCTGCTGCTGCCCCCAACTGCCAGAGGTGAATCTGCTGACCTGGAGGGATTTTAGAGTATACAACATTCTAACTTGTATTTCATCTGTCTGTGTGCCCATCTCATTTTCTTTTTCCAAGACTATGAGCTGCCTGAGGGCAGCACCTTTGTCTGCACCAGACCCACAGGGGAACACAGCAGGTACTTAAATAAATAAATGCTGAACGAGTGGAACTGCAATAAAGTCCCTCTAACTCTCAGCACTTCCTTTGTTTCAAAGAGAACTGGCTGGACGTGCCTTGTAGTAGCTACTGTCTTACATGGGGCACGTTCTCTGCTCTCTGATTTCCTGCGGAAAGCTTTTCATCCCATGGGGGTCTTCTGCTTCCAAACACCTTTCTGGTTTCCACTACCTGCTGCCCGCTGGGTGGGGTTGCTGGGTCAGAGAGCTAGAGGTGCAAAGGGTCTGTGGTGCCATCTCCTCCGACTCACACCATGCTGTTCAGTTCTCCGTTGTGTGCAACTCTTTCTGACCCCATTTGGCTTGGTTTTTGTTGTTGGGTTTTTGTTTGTTTTGCACAGAAACAAGTGGTTTGCTATTTCCTTCTCCAGTTCATTTTATAGATGGAGAGACTGAGGCATATGGGGTTAAATGACTTGCTCAGGGTCACAAAGCTAGTGTCTGAGGCCACATTTGAACTCGGATCCTCCTGACTCCAGACCTGGGCTCTATCCCCTGCACTACCTAGCTGCCTTTATGCCTTCACACCTGGAATATTTTCCTGGTCTGCTGATTGGTCTCCTTCACCCAAGTCTTTCCCAGATCAGTCCATGCTTCATTCAGCTGCCAGACTGATCTTCCTAAAATGCAGGTCTGTCCCTATCCCTCCTCCCCCCATTCAAGAAGCTCTGGTTCTGGAGGCCTCCAGGATCAAATACAAACCCTCTGGTTGGCCCTGACAGCCCTTCACAGCCTTTCTACCTGCCAGTTCCTTAGGCCTTACTGCCCTCCCCAGGCTCTTCTGGCCGGTGACCGTGGCCCCCCAGCTGTTCCTCAAACGACACACTTCCTCCCACACTCCTGTGTGTCTTCACTGGCTGTTCCCCAGGCCTGGAACATTCTCCCTGCTCATCTGGGCCTCCTGGCTTTCCTTGGCACAAGTCCCACCTTCTGCAAGAACTGCTTCCACCCCTGGTACTTTTCCTCCGAGATGCTGCCCTGTCATCCTTTCTATAACGTGTTTGTTAACAGTCATTCGCGTGTTGTCTCTAAGCTCCTGGAGGAGTCTGCCTTTCTTTGTATCTGCAGCTTTTAGCCCAGTGCCTGGCAAACAGTAGGTACTTCCTGGGCACTCCAGCTGGGCAGGCTGCTGCATGGCCAGGCTTTATAACCCCCGGGGACTGCGAGGTGACAGAAACCCCACTCAGCTTTACCAGAGGGGCCATAGCTTCGACTTGAATTCTGGTTTGCCAGTTTCTTAAACTCCATGAGCTCTGCGTGGTCTTTCTCATACGTTCTCTTCAGATTCTCTACATACTGCATCATAACCTCTGCAGCCTTTGACATGCGCTTTTCCTAGGAGGAAAGAGGGGCAAGAGGGGCAAATCAGCTTAAGAAACCAAGACAGATAAAGCAAAGGGAAGAAGTAACCCGCTGGGACTTAATCAACAGAAAATGCCTGAGGCAGGACCATAGGAGCCCAAATCTAGAACTGCAAGGAATCTTAGAGATCATTTCACCCAGTCTCCCTCATTTTACAGATGGGGAAACTGAGGCTCAGTTAGTTGAAGTGCCTCAGCCAAACTCATATAGGTAGTACACAGCAAAGGCAGGATTTGAACCCAGAGCCCCTGATTCTAAGTCTGATGCTCTTTGTACTCTAACGCCCTGGGGGACCTCAGAATATAAGACACAGACTGTCAGAGCTGGGAGGGCCCTTGGAGGAGGGTATGTCAGAGGTGGGAAGGGCCTTCTATCCTTCCATGCAGGCCTGTGTAAGGATGGCCCAAAAGCCTTAGTGCAGTTTTAAGTTTTAATGGTATAATCCTGCACTAAGATTTTTGGGACGCCCTGCCTATCTGTCAGACCAGATGTCACAGAGAACAGCAGCTGAATTAAGTGAGGAATGTTAGACCTTAAGCTCAATGTGAGTCAACGGAGTGACCCAGCAGCCAGAAAACCTACCAGTTAAAGCTAGAGGCCTAGTCTCTGTGATGAGAGTGAAAGTCGATTCCATTCAGGTACACAGAGTGCTGGGCCTGGAGCCAGAAAGATTCATCTTCCTGAGTTCAAATCCAGCCTCAGATACTTCCTAGCTGTGTGACCCTGGGAAAGTCACTTCACCCTGTTTGCCTCATCTGTAAAATGAGCTGGAGAAGGAAATGGCAAACCACTCCAGTATCTCTGCCAAGAAAACCCCGAATGGGGTCATGAAGAGTCAGATATAACTGAAACACCTCAACGATTAGGCATGTATCACGTACCAGGCTCTGTTCTGGGTACTGAGACTATTTAAAGGCAAAAACAAAATAGCCCCTGCCCTCAAGAAGCTTCCCTTTCCTTGGAGGGCTGTGGTATGTCTATAAGTGAGTACAACACATGGTAATTTAAGGTGGAGAAGGATTCAAGGAAGCTGTTTGCAGGAGGTAGTGCCTTAGCTGGTCCTTGAAGGAACACAAGGGCTCTGAGGGCCTGAGATAAAAAGGGAATGGCTTCCAGGAATGTGGGGTAGCCTGCTTGGATCCTCTGAGGCGGGAGATGGGAGGGCAAGTTCAGAGCAAAGGCTAATCACTAATCCACAGACGTTCAGAGCTGAAAAGAACCTCAGAGGTCCAACCCACACCTGAATAAGAATCCCCCTTACTCTCATACCCATGCCATCAGTTAGTCTTTGTTTAAACATTTCCACCAAGAGGAAACTCACTACCTTTCAAGGAACCCCACTCAAATTTTGGGATGGTTTTAATTGGTATGAAGTTTCCTCTTGTGTTGTCTAAATTACTGCTTTACAATGCCTACCCTTTACAGCTGGGGTCAAGCTGAATAAATTGGACACCTCTTCCATGAGACAGCCCTCCACATATTTGAAGATTGCTACCACGTCCCTCCTAAATCATTTCCAGTTCCTTCAATTAATACTCTCATGGCATGGACTCAAGCCCTTTCCCCATCCTGGCTGTTCTCTGGGCTCTGGCTAGCTCTCCATCGGCCCTACTAAAATGACACACACACAACTGAACAGCTGTGAAGAAGGCCCAGTCTTGATATCATGTCTCTCTAAAAGTAGCCCAAGATTTCACTGACTTTCTTTGCCACCATATCCCACTATGATAGCCAACCAAACCTCCACAGCTTTACTCAGAGGCTGTCTGTGGGAGCATCCTCAGTTTTGAAGCTGATTGTTTGAGCCCAGAAAGGTGTATCTCTCTTACATTTCAGCTTGCTAGCTTCAGCCCAATAGGTACAATCTGTCCTTTCCTCAGGCCTCAGTTTTCACACTGGTCTTCTGGAGGTTCTGTCTGTTCCTCGTGCCTGGAATGTTTTCTCTCCTTACCTCTGCCTCCTAACTTCTCTTAGGACTCAGCTCAAGCTCAGTCCTTATAGGAGGCCTTTCCTCTCTACTCCCCATGCCCATACTTTCCCTCTGGGATTGCTCCCAGTTTACCCTGTCTCTATCTTGGATGGCATAGTTGTCTCACCCATTAGAAAGGACTGTTCCCCTGCCCCTTCTGTGTATTCCACACAGTGCTTGGCACACAGTAGGTGCTTAATGCACACTCACTGACTTAGTTTACTCTGGGGCTGAGACTTGAGTTTAGGGAGGAGCAGTGCAGCTCACTCTGCTTCTTTCATGTTCTTCAGCACCACCTGCCACCCTGTGTCCCCAGCAGTGGTTTCTCAGGCTAGTAGATTCAATGAAGGGGTTATGGCCCCATGATGGAAGGGCCGACTGCTCCCTTTAGGGTCAGCAATTTCTTGAGATGAGCAGGGTTTGGCATAGGGAGGTGGAAGGAGGGAGGTTGGTGGTCTGACCTGACGGACTGCCCCAACCATTTCAGCACGGCTGGAGAGGCGGGCGGCCAGGCGATGTAGGACGGCAATGTCTTCCAGCAGTTTCTCATAGGTCTCTCGGTGTTCACAGGGCTGCCAGATGGATGCTGAGGACTGAAAGGAGGGAGGATGGGACATTCTGAGTTACAGTTGGGGTGGAGGAAAGCAGTCCCAGAGGAAGATCTGAATGCTCCCCCTACCTACTACTCCATCTTCCCCTTCCCCATCCCACAGCTGCTGAGGTTAGTGGCTGAACCAGAGCCTCTGGACCTGCCCTGGAGAAACTCTTCCTGGCTCCTGTTAGAGATTCAACCTGCCCTGCTATGTTTTGGCAAATTGGGGGTTTCCTACACAGCTAAAAACATCTGGACAGAAGATTTTTTTAAACCCCCAAATAAAAAAGAAACAAACATCTGGACAGTGACCAGTGGCCAGGGAAGGGAGGCAAAAGGTAAGGGAGAAGAAGCCAGTCTCATCATCTGGGGCTAAAAAAAGGCCTGAAGGTCACATACCTACATAGATGACCTCAGCCCATAACCCTCACTACCAAGCCACACCATTGCTTAGATAAACCTTTCTCCCCATCCCACCACTCAGGCTGCTCTCCGTGATTCCTAAAGAGGCAGAGTACTCTTGGAAAACCATGTAAAATGGGGGCTGCCTTCCTGATGGCAGATAATAGGATAAGGATACAACTGGATCTGCCAGTTTATGATAAAAGGAACTACCAGATGAGCAAGGAAGTTCCTGCTACCAATTCAGGTTTGGAACCTTCTCTGTAGTTTGACTCACCCAGGGTCACACAGCTAGTATGGGACAGAGATGGCTCCTCAACCAGATTTTCTGGGCCCAAGGGCAGCCCTCTATGGACTTTGTTAGGTTGCCTCTTCATTGACTGATCAGATGAGCTAAGTGGGCATCTCTTCCTCCACCCACCAACTAACTGCATTCCAGTTATATAAATAGTCAATTCTAAATTTATAATTGAGCGCCCTGGTGGTCCCCACCATTTCCCTCCTCCTCAGCCACACGATTCCCCTCCCCTCCTGCTCCCCATAGGCAGGGGGTGGCTATGGCCTTAGGACAGCTCAGGGATGGGTCGGCCCTTGGGCACTGTCAGAGCCAGGCTGCTTCCTTACCGTGATTGAAGCTTTAAAGTTGTTCAGTTCTTTCTCAGTGTTCTCTTCCGTCAGGTTCCTTTCTCTCTCAGCCTGGCTAATTCTCGACTCCAGGGTGTAGCTGTCATTTCGAAAGGCCAAGGAAAGTTGTACAAACACATTCTATGGAGAAGGGCAAGGAGGAGCTGCTATAGGTTAGAAGGTCGAGTCTATGACTTATCTGTAGATTCTAAGTGAAGACCAGGAAGGGACATCAGAAGCTGGCTAGTCCAACCTTCTCATTTTACAGATGAGAAAACTGAAGCCCAGAGAATGGGAGTGACTTTGAGTAGTTAGTGGCAGAGCTGGTATTTGGATCTGGATCCTCTAATTCCAAATCAGTGCTCTGTACGAGAATCTGTATTAACACAGTTTACCAAACCATGGAAGTGCCTGTCAAAACCCCTGTCAACAGGGGTCTGTTCTCTAAGGCTAAGATGGTAAACCGAATCATAACAAGGTGTTAATGGATGAGAATGACTTAAAAAACCAACAAACTGCTCTTCCTCCCAGATAACTTTAATGCATTACCCTCCAATAGTAAATGGGAATGGAATTTCAAACATCCCATCAAGACAATGGAGATGATGAGTGCAGCTAAGGACCTTTCAGGAGATTCTGGGAAGAACGTCAGATGAGACCTGGTTTCAACTCTTGCCCTTGGATTTGCCAGTTACTGGCTCTGTGGCATTGGCCAGGCCACTCACTCCCTGGGATCTTCTGTTTCCCCTCCTGCACAATGAGGGGGTTGGACCAGATGGCTTTCGGCTCTAAGTCTGTGATCCAAAGACTGCTAAATTCTCTTCTTCCCACTCTAAGATATTAAGAATCCATGGAAAAGCTTTGGAAAGCCACAAAAATGACAACATATGGCCACAGGAGACTTAAGAGAAGGGAAAGAGTCAGTGCATTTTACTAATGTTGCCTCCCCCCCTCACCCAATGCTTTGCTCTTCACTGTTGGAGAAAATTAATGACAGCAACTTGGGTTTAAATAAGCCAGGGGTGCTTAGCTGAGCCAATGTAAGCAATTTGGATTAGCTGGGGGGATTTATGGCCAAAGGGTTTCACGTGGAGAAACCATATTTAAGGAAAACTGGTGTGAAGGATAGGTCTTGTTGATTTAAAAAAGACTTCAGCCAGCGTTCATATCACATTTCCCAGTTTCTACCCAAACAGCAATTTTAAATGGCTGCCAAAAGACTTTTTTTTTTTAAAGACCCCTAAGGTTCACTTAGGACTTTGTATAAACATTAGTTGGAAAAAATCTCTGAGTGCAGGATTGACCTTTAAAAAGGTGGAAATCACAGAGAAAGCGCTTGCTGGTCTGAGCCCATGTAGGAAACCAGTGTGGAAGAGACTTGGGTGGATGGAAATTCTTCCGCGGAAGTAGGATCTCTCTCTGCACTGATTGTGTAATACCAAGGATACTACCCATATATTTACAGTCAAAGATGTATCATATTCATTTCTGTACATGCCCTAGTTCTCTGCTGGCCTGGGAGCTTCCAGGGACAGAAACTATGTCTTTAGAGGCAGTATAGGTGAGTGGTTAGAGTTTTGGGGTTGGCACCAGGAACACCTGGGTTCCACGTCTACCTATGATTCTTACTAGCTGTGAGACCACAGCCAAGTCATTTCAGCTCTCTAAGCCTCAGTTTCTTCATCTGCTGTGAAGATTTAAAAAATCTATATAAAGCACTTTGCAGATTTTAAGGTACTACATTAACAGTTATTATAAGTAATTATTTAATAATTATGATGATGATGACGATGATGGTTATCATCTTTGCATCTCTCTTAGGGCTATACAAGGTACATTGCCTCTAGTAGGAGCTAAATGTGTGTTTGAATGAATGAATGAATGAATGAATGAATGAATGATGAAGGTGCTGGTCTTCATCTTCTCAGTCTCTCATTGACTCTGCCCTGGGTCAGTCAGCAGCAGATCTGAGCAAACCAACAACCATGTTAATAAAACTGGACATTTCCATGCATAGAGAGGAGGGTGTTGTGTTGGCCAAATGCAGCTGGCAGCTGACCGGGCTAGGGCAGGACCAGCCTAATTGAGTGAATGACCTCACCTTGCTAAGGTTTTTGCTGAGGGTCTTTGACTATTAAACAAACAGCTCCGGGTGCACCTTCAAAGACACCAGCTGGTTTTTTCTTGCATATACTTCCCAAGTAGTCAGTCACACAATTCTAGCCCTGGGCAGCCTGAGCACCGCATTATCTGTGATGAACCCCACGCCATCATTTGTGTGTGGCCTCTCTATTCTGATGGACAGTTTGGGACCCTTTTTGATCCCAGGCTGCTTTCTCTGTGGCCCCACCACAAGAGAGGGAGTCAGTCCAATGGAAAGAGTCAGAGGACCTGGGTTCAAACCCTCCCTTTGCTACTTACTACTGCTAAGGCCTTGGGCAAGTTTCTTCATCAGTAAAATTGGAGGATTAGATGACCAGTACTTAATCTCTAGTCCTTAAATAAATTCCTCACGTTGTCTATTTCTGTACACCTGGGGAAAGCAGGTAAACTCTTTTTTAATATTTGCCAAAGAGAAATATGATTAAATGGGCAAATATGCTATAAAACCCTAGGGTGCCTTTTCAAATGAAGTAAAAGTGATTTTCGCATTTCAGTGTTCTTTTGTTGCTCATGTCCCTGCCCCCACCCAATACTTTCCCTCCCCTCCAATAAATTAGTATAAATTAAGAATTGACTATATTTTGAAACCCATTAACACTGGCATGAAATATGTAATACAAACACATACATGAACCCATTTTCTCACATTTTCCCCTCCTCTCCTCTCCATGTGGGGAGGTAAGATAAAATGCTTTCTTTGATTAAATTCCTCAATTCCCCAGCCCAGTAACTGATTTCTTTTTTCTGCTTTGAAATAGTAATATTGCCATCAGCTGGGTCTTTCTGCTTTAAGTTGAAAGTGCTTTGCTTGGGAAAGGCAGCAAAGGTCAGGAAAGAGCAGGTCTCTTAAAGGCGAGGAGTGGTTTCCTGCATCCTACTCCTCTCTGCTGCCCCAAGAAAGCAGAACTAGCTCTGCTCCTGCTGCTTCTTTCACTTCATCCCAGCTCCCTCTCGTCAGTTTATTCCTGTGTGTCTGCCTTGTTTGCGCATGGTTGTTGCTGGCTGTCTCCCCCATTAGGCTATAAGCTCCTTGAGGTCAGGGACTGTCATGCCTTTCTTTGCACCCCTAGTGCTTGGCTGCCCAGAGCCTGGCCTATAGTAGGCTTTCAGTAAATGTTCACTGACTGCCCTCCCTGCTTTCTTCCCCTGGATTGGTGTTCTACAGGGCTACAGTGCCTGGCACACAGTAGGTGCTCAACAAATGTCGATCAATTGATTGATTGATTGATTTGGGGTCCCTTAACATACCACCAAATCTTAGTGGGAGAGGTCAGTAACACAAGCTGGGGCTGCAGGAGCTTCCTAGGACTTTTCCCTCAGACCCAAGGATGCTAAAGACCAAGTCTCAAGTTTTAAAAGCAAAGCAGAGGTAAATTCCACCTTTTAATTTTTTGTGAATTAATTTGACTCCATTTAAATTATCCCATGGTCCCCAGCTTTCTCATAGAGAAAGAAGGCCTACCTTCTCTGCTCCAAATGTCATTTTCCAGGAACTTTTGAAGGCAGACAATTTTGAAGGAAGAAAATTTCAAGCAGCTCTAGATTCCAATGGCCTTTGCCCCAAAGAGTGTCATCTATCTACCTACCTATATCTGTCTGTCTGTCTGTCTATCTATCCATCTGTTTATCTATTTATCCATCATCTATCTATCTATCTATCTATCTATCTATCTATCTATCTATTTATATCTGTCTGTTTAACTATCTACCTATATCTACTATCTATCTATCTATCTGGCCTCTATGTATCTATCTATCTATCCATCCATCCATCCACCTACCCACCCATCCACCTATCTATCTATCTATCTATCTATCTATCTATCTATCTATCTATATCTGTCTGTTTAACTATCTACCTATACTATCTATCTATCTGGCCTCTATCTATCTATCCATCCATCCATCCATCCATCCATCCACCTACCCACCCATCCATCTATCTATCTATCTATCTATCTATCTATCTATCTATCTATCTATCTATCTATCTATCTATCTATATCTGTCTATCCATCTGTATCTATCTGTCTGTTTAGCTATTGATATCTATTATCTTTCTATCTATTTGTCTGTCTATCTATCTAAATAAACATGAGAATCTCAAAAGTTAATCAAGGCTGTCAAGAGCCTTGGTGGACCACGCCCCAAGTGGTCACATCATATCCCCCTTAGATCTGTTTCCGTGTGAAAGTATTATGGAAACCAAACAGGTTCAGCCTGGATATGGATGGACTTCCAAGAGAACTGTGAGGTACTTACCTCGACTTCCTTTTCAGTAAGCGGGGGAGCACTAGGAGAAAAGGGGGGAAAAGACGCTTATCATTTCATCTCCAAAGTAACTGAAAGGATATTTCTCTAACCCTGGGAGCCCCTCTGGGTCTGCTCAGAGAAGGACTGCAGCATGCCCGGCTGGTGAGAATGGACAGCTGGTGGAGATTCCATATCCCTCCTCCAAGCCTTTACTTGCACTGGTTGTCTGCATGCTTGGAGTGTTCTCTCTCCTCTGCCTTTTAGAATACCTATGCTTCACTGCTGCCATTATTCACATCTGATTTTTCCACCCAGATTTAGAGTGCTAGGCCTGGAGGCAGGAAGACCTGAGTTCATATCTGGCCCCAGAAACTTACTACCTATGTGACTTTGGGCAATTTGCTTAACCTCTGCCTGCCTCAGTTCCCTCATCTGTAAAATGGGTACAATTATATTACCTACCTCCTAGGGTTGTCATGAGAATCAAATGAGATAATATTTGTAAAGCGCTTAGCACAGTGCCTGGCACATAGTAAGTGCTGTATAAATATTAGCTATTATTATTTTTAGAAATCAATTAAGAGCCAAAGTTCCAGAGGGAACAATTCATAGTCAATGGAGGGCAATTCTCAGAGTCAGGAAGGTTCAAGCTTCTATATGAAGATTTTCCTGAGTCTCCCTCCCCCCAACTGCTAATCCTCCCTCCCAGGTGGCTTCGTTTGTCCCTGTTTTGTATATATCTATATCTACACGTACACACATGTTTTCCTCCTCCTCTTCCCCTGCTAGAACAGAAATTCCTTGAGGGCAGGAACTTTTTTTTTAACTTTTGTGTCAGTATCTCCAGTGCCCAGCAGAGTGCAGCACACACGTTAATAAATGCGCGTTGATGGATTAGTTCTAGGCCAGTGGGCTGACTGGGCACACACATGAAAGTATGTTTGAGCCCTCAAAAGCAGCTCTAGCCTGTCTTTCCAACTCTAAAGCTGGGAGAGACTGAAAGGGAGAGGACAAGGAGGAGCAGCATCTTTCTGAATGGAGGAGGCTGAATCAGCATGGAAGGGATGTCTGGTGCTGGCCAAGGACAAGGGAGGGAGGAACTTTTTTTTTTACCAAGTCAGCAGACAAGTCTTATCTCCTGGTATTGAGCCAGTGAGAAAGCATGGCTCATTGTTAAAAATCCCTAGACTCTGTAAATAAAGCTGGGGCCCCTTTCTTTCCTGTCTTGGGGTGGTGCAGCCTTAACTGAGTGTGGGAAGTGAGGGAGAACAAGGGGACCTAAGAGCTTCGCCCCACCCAACAACAGACCAGATCAGGGATAAGATGCTCAGGAAGCCTGGCTTCCTTTGCCGCCCTGAACAGAGGTGCAAGGTCACCCCTTCTCTGGGGAGGCGGGGTGCTAGTCACCCCTGACCAAAGGCTGTCACGATCCTTCCTGTTTAGGTGCTAGGGAATCTGTCTTGATGCTGTTTTCTGTGAGCAGCCAGAGCAGGGCAGAGTGGCTAATTCACCACTGGCTAAGATTTAGATGGATCAGGTTCTTCAGTTGGCTTTCTTCCATGGGAGTGGCCCATAGGCCAATCTACATTAAAAATTCTGTCCCAGTCTGGATCTTTGTGTTTCTATCCTTTACTGCTGCCATTACTGACACCTGATTATTTCATTTAGATTTAAAAAAATAAGCTAATAGCCCAAACTCCCGAGGGGCACTACCCAATAAATGGACAGAAGATGGGGCCTCAGACTAAGAACATCTACCTGGATTCAGGTATTGCCCTTGCAAATGTCAGCTGCCTGGTCATGAGCCAGTCAGTCAGTCTCTGCCTGCTTCCAAGCAACTCTCAAAGACCCTAAGTTACAAATGGTTTGCCAGTTAGCACTGGCAGAGGGAATTTCCTCCTCTGGATGTCACTGGACTGGTCACATCCTGGGTCAGCCAGCCCTGAAGTGTAAGGCTAAGAATCAGTACGGCTCCAGAAACGTAGCCTGGTGTAAGGGAGAGGAGTCCTGAGCATGAACCTGACTCTGCCAACCTTGGAGCAATTGTTTATTCTCTAGGCCTCAGTTTGCTTATCTGTAAAATCTGGATCTGGACAAATGATCTCTAATGTCTTTCCGCCTCCAAGTCTACTACCCTTTAATTTCTTTCTTCCTTCCTTCCTCTATCAAGGTTAAGTGACCTGCCCAGGGTCACATGGGGAGTAAGGATCTGAGGTTGGATTTGAACTCAGGTCCTCCTGACTCCAGAGATAGTGATGTATCTATTAGACCACCTTGCTGCCCCTAATTCTTTGATTTCAAAGAGGAAACATTAAGCCAATTCCTCCCCCACCTTCAGAGTCATTTAACAATCTGCCTGATCAACCAGAAACCTTGAGAAGGTTGGAAGAGGCCACCAGGGAGAATAAGCTAGAGTTTTGGGTTTGGAGTCGAGAAGAACCAAGTTCAAATCCAGCTTCAGACACTTACTAGTTGTGTGACTCTGGGCAAGTCACTTAACCCCGTTTACCTCAGTTTCCTCAACTAAAATGGGGATAATAATTGCCTCCCAGGGTTGTTGTGAGGATCAAATGAGCTAATGTTTGTGAAGCACTTGGCGTTGTGCCTGGCACATACATGGTAGGTCTCTATAATGCTTGCTGAATTGAACTGAACTCAAACCACAGCTACCTTGAGACTGACCATCCCAAGGGGCAATGAGGCAGAGGAAAGAAGGATGATTGGTCAGCAGTGGGTCTGTTGTGGCTGCCTGCAAATAACCTAGTAGATTCACCTGATTTTTAACACTCAGCTCATTCTCTGAGCTTCAGCATTTGGTTATTAGAATCATCAGAAACTAACAGAGCTGAAGAAGACCTTGAGGAGAGCAAAGAAAGGAACGCCAAGTCACAAGACTTGGGTTCGAATCTCGGCTCAGCTCTTTACTCCTTCTGTGATCCTGAAGTATTTCTAGGAGGTCTAGACTAGGACCTCTAAGGTCTATCCATCTCTAAGCCTATGACCAGCCCATTTATCTCATAGAGGAGAAAACCCAGTCCCACTCAAGGTTACAATCCTAGAATTATATTGAGATTTTTTTTTTCTGATCTTAGGTCTTAGAACCTTAGAACCTCATATATTTGGAGCCAAAAGGCACATTACAGGTTGTCTAGTACAACTTCCTCATTTTACAAATGAGGAAATAGAGAGATCTTGATGCTTGCTGAAGGTCTCTCAGGGAGTTAAGTGGCAAAACTAGGATTTGAAACCAGGTCCTCTGACTCTAAATACACAGTGCTCTTTCCACACTGTCTTTCTAGTGGCACCACCCCCAAACTGCAGTCACGGTGTCTCAAGTCCAAGGCCACAGTACCTGATGGCTCTATAGTAACTTTCAGACCACTTGAACTTTTTCCTGTGGTAACTTAGTTAAGAAGATGTGAATTTCTCATGGCCCCCTCCAGCTTAATATGCTGTCTCTGATAGGGCCACCAAGTGCCTTTTAGAGGGGATAGGGTCTTCCTAAAAAGGACTGAGAGGGAGCAGGGCATAGTGGGAGGAGTATTTTATATGGAGTCATAGACCTTGAGCTTAAATCATGACTCCACCACATTTGTGTGACCTTGTCAAAGATATGTAACTTCTGTGGACCTCATATGTAAAAGGAGGGAACTGCTCTAGATGGACTCTGAGGACCCCTTCCAGTTATAAATCCATGAACCTGGCTTCTGTGATGCAAGTGACAGAAACACATAAAACATGGCCCTCTGAGTTCATGGACCAGGCTGAGAAATCTTGCCTTTAAAGACTAGAGGGGAGAGCTGTTGCAACCCAACTTGAATTCTCTTTTGTTTTGCCCAGACTGTGGGCTGTGATTTCACCCATTTAGGGAATTCTTTTCAAACAATTCAGTTTAACACTTAAAAAAAAACAACACAATTTATGGTCTTAGAGAGTGTTCTAGGGCATCGAGCAGTTAGCTGACTCCGCCCAGAGTCACAGCCAGTATGTGTCAGAGTGAGGACTTAAATCTGTGTCTTTCTGACTCTCTTAAAGCCAATTTTCTATCCACTACTGTGCATACCATCTCTATTTGTTCAATGTTGAAAGAATAAACTTCTCCTGATACTAATTCCAGAGCAAGGTGGAATGGGAACTGTACAGAACTTAGAAGCAAGGCCAGCTTCCTTGGGCAGGATGTTATGCTAACCAAAGCACCTTCTGGTCTGTAATTTGACATTCTACTCAATGGTTCTACCTACCAGGAAATGTAGCCTCCTCCAGGAAGTCTATTCTGATTACTGTAGCCCACAGTGATTTCTCTCTTTTCTGGACTCCTGCTGCCTTCCAGGCCTCATTCATATAGTCTTGCACTGGCTTTTTCCCCCCAATTTCTTGAGGGAAGTGACCATGTCTAATTTATTTCTGTACCCCACAAAGAGTGTCATGCGGGGTTGGGCATGTTGGTGCCCCATAGGTCTGTCAGAGCTGTCCGGATTGACACCAAGTGTTCTGGAGACCATACTGAGTCTTACCTGCCAGGGAGGGCCTTATGAACTCGTAGTTTATGGAGCAGCACATCGGAGATGTTGGGCATGACGTCACAGACACTCTTGGACTCTTCCTCTTCAATGCCTGGGGAAAGCTCAGAGGGGTGCCCTGCAAAGTGACATTTGGGGATCCCATTTAAGATCTATTATACTAGGAGCACACTGGTAAATTGTCTGCACCTAAAGCACTCTCTTTGACAAGCAGAAGAAGATTATAACCTAGCATGGTGCCCAATACAGGGCTTACCCATGGTGAACAGGTGAGTCCTGCTGGGGACTGACCAACAGACCAACTGTTTCATGGCACAGATTTGTAGTTATACCAAAAAAAATCTCCTTTCTTTGGCAGGGTTCTCAGAAGCCAAGGGTTATCTAGCCATGCTTCCTTGTTTGTTCTGAAACACTTGCCCCATTACAGACAATGAACTGATCTACATGTGACCTAGCAAGATTGGAAAACAGGTACAAAACCTGGGAGTTTCCATGGGTAGATAAGGACAGTCAGAAGAAATACGGACCCTGAGGAAAGACCCAAATGTCTCCCATTAGCACATTCATCTGATAACCTTGTCTGATATTTTATATTGAGAAGAGTGAAGCCATACCCTTTCCCCTTTTAGAAATCCTCAGTTTCCTTTAAAGCTTCACCACCTCCAGAGTGTCTCTCCAGATGCCTCCAGTGACTAGTATCTTCCCTCCTTTCCCAGTTACCTCATATCTGCTTTGTATGTGTTGCCTCCAATAGAATGTAAGCTCCTTGAGGGCAGGAACCATCTTATTTTTGTCTTTTTATCCTCAGTACCTAGCACAGTGCTGGGCAGATATAGTAGGCACTTAGTAAATATTTGTGAATTGATCTGATTTTCTTCTTCTCCACCTCAAAATTGCTCTGTATCTCCATCCATCATCTCTTGTCTCTCCTCCTTTCCAAGGATAATCTTTCAACCTGTGCTCTCTCCCAACAGTTCTCTCTCTCCCTCCCTCCTTCTCTCTCTCTCTCTCACTCTCTCACTCTCTCTGCCTTTCTTTCCATTTGCTATCAAACATCAAAGAATCATCTTTATATAGTATGAGCTTCTTTACCACCACCAACTGCAACCAAATGGCAAGTAGGCTCAAGAACCTAAGAATGATAATACCATGGACCTTCCCTACATCCCCCAGACCTGCTTCCAGCCCAGCCCTCACAGTCATTCTGGAAAGCAGCCCCATGCAGATACAGCCTGGCCACTCACTCTCCAGCTGTGGTCTTTGGTGCTGTCAAATGGTTCAACACCAGAAAATGATATGATTTTATCAGTGGAAAAGATATCCAAGAAGATGCATTACTAGCTACTTTGCCTCTGTCCCCTAAGGACCTTAGAACTTATCTATTGACTCACAGCTGAAAGCTTTTCTATACTTATCTCCTCCATGTGAATGTGAGTTCTTTGAGAGCTTTTGTAGCTCCAGTGCTTTGCACATAGTAAGTGCTTTTTCATTCATTCATTCATTCATTCATTTTCATTCATCCATCTATCCATCCATCCATCCATCCATCCATCCATCCATTCATCTAATCTGGCTCAACACTCCTTAAGCCTTTTCAACTTGGTTTTCTATTCCTCTACTTAAACTCCTTTCTTAAAGGTCATAAGACCACACTTAATCATGCCACCCTTGGTCACTTCTCTCTCTTTTTAACCTTCCCCAGTTCCTGATAGTCATAGTATGATAGGCAGTCAGCCCATAAGCATTTATGAGGTGCTCACTCTTGCCAGGCACTTCTAACTGCTGAGGATGCAAAGAATCACAGATCATAAATGTCAAGTTTTAAGGGACCTTAGAGCTCCCTTGGAGGGCAGCTTGGTGCCACAGTGGATAGAGCTCTTGACTTGGAGTCAGGGAGACTCATCTTCCTGAGTTCAAACTCAGCCTCAGATATGTACCAGTTGTGTGACCCTGGGCAAATCAGTTCACCCTGTTTGCCTCAGTTTCCTCATCTGTCAAATGAACTGGAGAAGGAAATGGCAAACTACTCCACTATCTTTGCCAAGAAAACTCCAAATAGGGACTAAACAACAACAACAACGTTGTCTAATGCTTCTTAAACTGTGGGTTTAAAATCATAGTTTAAGAAGTGTTGAAGGGGTTATGAGTAGAAAAAGTTTAAGAAGCCCTGAATTATCATAGTCTAGCTGCCTCATTTTCCAGCTAGGATAAGTGCTTTGGTTCAAGGTCACACAGCAAGTGTCTAAGAAAGTATTAAGACCCCAGCCTCCCTGTCTCCGGGCCCAGCGTTCCGCTGTCCGCAGCCTCTCAGGACGCTCTCCTCTGTTCCTCTGGCCTTGCTGTTATCTCCTTAGTCTTCTTCAGTGGCTGCTCTTCCTGTTTCTATCTCCTAAATGTCAGCTTCCTCTCCTACTCTGTCCTTGGCCTTCCTCTCATCTTTCTGTATCAGGCCTGCACAAGCTGCAGCCCACCGAAGGATCTTGGAAAACATCCTCTCCACATTTTGTGGCCGCCTGAAACCCTTTGGTGTGCCTGGGGCCATATGCAGCCCCTGGGCTGCAGGTTGTCCAAGCCTGCTCTATATTGTCACCAACCTCTCAGCTTTATCAACCTGAATGTGACAGATTGCAAAACTGAGCTCTTGTGTTTAAACCTGCCTCCTGAGGGCAGCACCTCGTTTCTAACTCACTGGCTCTGGGGTCAGAGATGCTGAGCCTGATCCCCAGCTCTGCCCCTAGCTACCTGCCTGACCTAGGGGAAGTCACCTAAACTTTCTGTGCCTCAGTTCCCTCATCTGTAAAACAAGGGGCTTGGCCTAGCCAACTTCCAAGACCCTTCCAATCCCCCCCTGGATGTGCTGCTGATACCTCAAACCTTTTTTTTTTTTGATATGAGATTCTTTATTAAATTTTTTTGAGTTACATCTTTTTTCCCCGTCTTTCCCCCGCCCACCACCCCATAACAGCCATCCCAGTATTTCCCCCCTCCCCCATTCTATTCTCTCCTATGTCACTTTT
>CM053583.1:43929680-43974959 GCA_028627135.1 Pseudochirops cupreus | reverse complement strand
GACTTTAGTGGGAAGTATCTTTGTGTGCGTTTTGGAGTTCCAGGATTGGTTTAGAGTCCTATTTTATGGGTATTTTTGGGTGGCTATGTGAGAGCTGCGATATGTTGCTGCTTCTACGCTGCCATCTTGGCTCCGCCCCCTGATACCTCAAACCTAATACGACCCTAAGCAAACTCTCTCTGGGTAAAATGAGCTCCTTTGTCAGACCCCAGGAACAGAAATGATTTAATTTCTGACAATGCCCCCCTCCTCACCTCTGCCTCCTGGCTTTCCTGGCTTCCCATCAAGACTCAGCTCAAATCTCACCTTCTGCCAGATGCCTTTCCCGACTCCCCCCACTGCTAGTGTCTTCCCTCAGAGATTGCCTGCCATTTACACTGTATGTATTGTGTATGCATAGGCTTTTTAAAAAATGTTGTCTCCCCCATTAGAATATAAGCTCCTTGAGGACAGGGACTGTGATATTTGCCTTTCTTTGTATCCTCAGTGCTTAACATAGTGGCTGGAACATGTTCAACACATAGGCTCATTGACTGACAAGGCCTGGAGCTAGCCTGGGTGACTCCTACACTGGACAGAAGGCCAGGCTGGATGGCCCTGAAGAAACCTTCCAATGCTGAGACACTCAAACTCTAAGCTGCCTTGAATTTTTCTCTGATTGTTTCATGTCTCTCAAGACCTGATTATAAACATTGCCCAAGGGTTCTTGTGCCTTGTCGTTCTTCTGTGTGCTCAGAGCACACACGTGGATGGTGCCTGACTGAATTATATACTGTCTGTCCCTTTCCACAGCCCATCCAAGGCTCTTTGTCTGGAAAAATTCTCACGTTGGGACCAAAATAAACATTTAGAAGAAAAGTTGGAATTGGTATCCACATTAAGACGTGGCTGCCCACAGTAGTTCATTCTTAGCCTTTGTTTCTGGTGCTTCTCAGAGCTGTGTTGAGACAGCCTTTGAGAATCTGTGGCAATGTGGGGTGAAGGACCACTGTTGCCATTCAGGGAGAGAACTCTCTGGGCAGCCCTCCTCTGAGAGACTTCCCAAGTCAGATCTTCATTGCCATCTGATATTTGAGCAGGCCTGAAGGCAGGTAGTGACCTAGACAGTCTTGAGAGAAGGAACTTCCTAACTTCTATCCATTAATTCATTTGTTCTTCACTACAACCCTGTGAGGTTGGCAAGAAAGGCAGGGGATATTCTCTGGGGCCCTGGGTTCTAATCTTATCTCTGACATTCCCTGTGTGATGGATGATGTCTGAGCAGAGGAGAGACATGACCAAAGTGGTATTTTAGGAAGCTCACTCCGGTGGCTAGAGAGATGACATGACCAGTTAGGAGGCTATGACAGTAAGCCAGGGGTGAGGCAAGGAGGACCTGGGGACTCGAATGATGGCTACATAAACAAAAACGAAAAAGGATCAACGGTGGCTAGTAACTGATCCGGATGTCAGTCAGCTGACAAACATTTCTTAAGCACCTACTACATAGCAGGCACTGCCCTAAGTTCTAGGGACCCAAACAGAGGCAAAAAGACAGTCTCTGCCCTCGAGGAGGTCCCAGGCTATCAGATGTGAGGAAAGGAAATGCGTCTGAATGACCGAGCACCCACCAGGTGCCAACAAGACAAAGAGAACGAAGCTTGGGGACCACTCATGGGGCGTGCTGGCTTGACATGGCGGTGTGTGATAACGGCAGGATGAGGAGGGGCTGTGGGGTCTGTTGGCAGGAGGGAACCATGGCCTCCAACCTTCCTACCTCTCTCTTGTTCCACAGCTTCACTGAGATCTGGAAGTTTCAGGCCAACCAAGTTCTGACTCCTCATCAGGATGTGCTCCTGGGCAGGAGAAGGAAAAGACAGTGTTTTGAGCGAGTTTGGCTTAGCTGGGGACCGTCTACCCACCACACTGTATTGTATCTCTGCCATCTTAAGCCTATTATTTGAACAGACTTTCGTTGTTGGTGTTTGTCCTTCATTCTTGAAGAGGACCAATGACATCACAAGGGGAAGTTTTGAATTGTGTGTGAATTGGATTTCAGTGAGGCAGAGCTGTGCAAAGTCAGTGTCACCCTCTTTTGTGGCAATTTCTGAAGTCCAGTGTCCAGGAGCTCCATGCTCCCCAACCCTGGGCCTGGACTAGTCACCTGTGTAGGTACGGAAGGGCAAAGAAGAAGATCGGGTGCCCAGGAGCCAAGGGATATGGGATGGTGCAGTAATTTAACCTGAGGACAAATCAGCAGGGGACCATTCAAAGGCCAGGATTCCTCTGTTCGCCTCTCACGTCTTTGGGGATGAAGGGGAAACTCCAGTGTGGCCAGTTCCCATCCAAACCTGCTCTCTCTCTCTCTCTCTCTCTCTCTCTCTCTCTCTCTCTCTCTCTCTCTCTCTTTCTCTCTGAACATCAGTCACCCTGAAGCCTGGGGGCAAGGATGGGAGTTATTATGGAAGAAGAAAAAAGTAGCTATGGGAGGTTAACTCCCTCCGTCCCTGCCATCACTGGACACCTCCCATTCCTCTACCCTAAGAGCAGAGAGAAGCAGCTCCTCCTAAGGGGCCCTATCCTCAGATCTGGCTGTGAAAGGCTTTTCTTTGGAAGGAATTCTGCACATCTAAGAGGGGGGAGGCACGGGCTCAAAGTTACTTAAGTACCTCCGAAAGCCTTTCTGGCTCCAGAGTCCTCCGATTCTGTGACCCCAGAAGCCGGGGAGCTCAGATGTCAGGAAGGGAATGTTATATGAACTCCAGTGACTGTTCTGGGGAGAGCTTTACACAGTTTGTTGATAGATCACCAGGAAGGAAGGATTCTTGGAACTCGGAGGGAGGGTTATTTCATCCCTGGCCACGACAGTACTTAGGACTGACAAGGTATTCAGTCATCTGGTTCCTGTTTACATGTCACATACTGTACGTGGAACCAGGAAGCCAGGCAGCCTGAAGCATGCAGGGCTGGCCTCTCCCAGAAGATTCACTTCTATGTGAATCACACACCTTCCTCACGGAACACCTGGAGTGCTGGCTTGTGCAATCACAGCCTGTCGGTCCATCAGCAAGCATTTACTGAGCACCTCTCTGTGCTAGAATCTGTTCTAAATGCAGGGGATACTAAGAAAGACAACGACAAGGTGCACGGAGTTCCTGAAGCCCCCAAGAACCATCCAGCTGAGGGCCCGCCCCGCCCTGCCCCTTTCCCCTCCGCTGTCCTTCTGGATCAGAAGCCAGCTCCTTCCAGGACTGAGCCTCCCTCCTTGGACCCTAGGAAGGACCTCAGTCGCAGCTCTCCTCATTCCTGGGCTGTCTTATTTTAAAGCAGAGCTATTTGTGTTCTTGTCTTTTCTTTCCTCAATAAGTAACAATAACAGCAATAATAGCTCCCATTTATAAGTCTTCGGGGTTTGCAAAGACCTTGTGTGTTGTCTCATTTGATCCTCATTACAACCCTGGGAAGCATGGTATTATCCCCATTTTACAGATGAGGAGAATGAGATTCAGAGAAGTTAAGTGATCTGCCTAGAGAAACACAGACACCAGTTAAGTGTCTGAGAAGGGATTTAAACTCAGGTCTTCCTGACTCCAGGGCAATGCTCTCGCTACTGTGCCTTAGGGCAGACTGTAATTTTTCATCTTTATATCACCCAGGCAGCCTTGATGTAGTCACTAGACAGCGGGCCCCCAAGCTGGAAAGACCTCTGCTTAAGTCCCTCACACGTACAACACTTCTCAGTGTCGCAGGCCAGGTTCTCGGGGTGGGAAGAGCAAGGAGCGATCTCCTTCAGTAGGGGGGTGTCTGCACTAGGCTAGGTTTCCCAACTGAGATGATATCACAGACCTGGTCCAAAATGTCACTCGGTACCTAGAGCAACCCTCTGCATATAGTCAGCCCTTACCAATGTTTATTGGATAAGATAGAATAATAATAATTATCATTAACTATAATTCCATAATACCTCTCATTAATATGATAAAGATAATTATATTAATGAGAAGTAACATGGAATAAAGGCTGGAAAGCCAGTCTCAGAGTCAGGGAGGCCTGGGTCTAAGCCCCACTTCTGATATAATCTGGTTGTGTGACCTTAGGCAAATTATTTAGCCTCTCAAGTCTATAAGACTAGAAGCTGCATTGGTAGAGGGAGCTTCCTGACCAGAGCCCAATCTCCCCTCAGTCCCCCCAAATTATTATTTTGAAGGTTTGCCCCCATGGCAAAAAGAAGCCTCCTCAGTGCCCAAGTCTAGACCCATAGAGCTGTCCACTTGAAGTCAGAGTTGTGTGGACTACACGAAAAGTGAAGCAAGATCAGAGCATCTTAGGTTTAGAGCTGGAAGGGACCTAAGAAATCATCTAGACCAATCTCTTCATTTTACATATGATGAAACTGAGGCCCAGAAAGGTTCTGTGCTTTACCCAAGGTTATACAGATCCCAAGCAGCAAAACTAGGGTTTGATCCCAGGTCCTCTGACTCCAAATCCAGTGCTCTTTCCACTATATTAGGCTAGCCCACTTTGTTCCTAGGGCTAGCCCACTCTTCTCCCACAAAGAACGTACCTCTCTGAGTTTGGTCAGTTTCTGCATTCGCACAGGTTGAACCTGGATCTGAAAATCCTTGAATCCTGATGATTTGGGGAGCTTGTTGCCAGCTTTGCTGGGAAAGCGTTTCTCTTCCTCTGCAGCTGCCAGCTTGGGGATGACCTTGTCCTTTGGCCCTGGCTCCATGGGGCTACTGTCCCAGGACACCCCCCGCTGAAGAGGGGGTCGGAATCCAGAAGACTTGAGGTCAGCTCTTGGGGAGGTCTTGGAGTTTAGTGGCTCCCAGGCTGGGCCTTTTCCCTGGAGTCCTTGGGGAGTTGGCCCTGGGCCCTGGAGGTGGCTTTTCAGGGGAGGGTCACTTTCCTTGGGTTTCTTAAGAAGCTGCTTCCCTGGGTCTTTTTCACTAGCACCTGTAGGGCTGTTGAGGGACATTTTCCCCCCACCACTTCCAGAAGCCAGAACTTTAGGTGTACTGTTCTCTATGTGTTTAAGGGGATCAAAATTTTCTTTTTGTTCAGATAACGTCTCTTTGGATTTCTCGACACTGGGGGAGCGAGGAGCCAATCGTCCCTGAGATACCTTCCTTTGGTCATTCTGCTTTCGGTCTGTTAGCCCCTTGGTGGTGTTCTAAAAGAAGAAGGCTGTGATTAGACAAGTAGTTACAACTGATTGCAGGACAAGGGGGAGCATTCCTAGCTGTGGGATGATAAAAGAATTACTTAACCTCTCTTCGCCTCAATGTCCTCATCTGTAGAATGGGCATAATAAATCAATAAACTGTAGATTTAGAGCCAGACAGGAACTGAGAGGTCACCTCATCTGGTCTAATCTCTTCATTTTTGTAACTGCAGAAACTGAGAGCTAGCAAGGATTGCCCATGGTTACACAGGTATTAAGAAGCAGAGCTTGAATTTGAATTCAGGTTTTCTGATGCCCAATACAGCCCAGAAACACAGAGGGGAATTTCAATTTGGATCTTAAAACCAACAAATAAATTCTGACACTGTGAAGGGCACTCTCCCTCTTCCCCACCAGAAACTTAGATTCTGACCCTGGAACCAGGACTCTTATAAATAAGGTTTCACCAGAGACCTCTTCTCGCCAAGCTTGGCTCCATCTTTGGCATCATCATGAAAGAGAACAGGGAGAGCCAGCCAATTTCTAGCCCCCCATCACACACAGTCTCCCCTTCATTCCCACCAAATGCTGTCCAGTGGCTTGGCATCACCGGCATCCTCCTCCTGTGGGTGGAAACCACTGGGCCCTGCATACAGAATGTTAAAATTGAGTAGGAAAAGGAGACTCACAGGTAGGTCAAGGTGAAATGATGGCTCATCTCCCTTCTGCAAACAAGAAATAAACCAAAATTAGATATTATAAATGAACCATTCCTTCTTGAAATGTTGGCCTCTTAGTTGAAACAAAACAGATGGATTTAACTATGTAAATATAAAGAGATTTTGCAAAATAGAAACCAATGTAGCAAAAATGACCATACTCTTAGACCCAACAAGTTCATCACTAGGACTTTATCTTGAAAATATCCTAAAAAGAAAGAGAGGACCTATGTGCAGAGAGAGTCAAAACTGCTTTCTTTGTAGTAGCAAAAAGTTGGGAAGTGCCCTCTACGTCCAAAGGTTAGCAGATAGCTAAGTTAATTATGGCATATTTACATAATGAAACATTATGATCCCATAAAACTTTATGAAACATATAGAGGAATAGGGAAAGACACTCAGGTGATGATGCCAAAGAAAATCATTAGAACCATAACTATATAGACACTGATTATAATTATATAGAAAAAAGAGGGAGGGAGACAAGAGACACAGACAAGAGATAAAGCTAGCCAGTGGAGCTTCAGCTAGACATGGAATAGCACGTAGAACAAAATAATTGTCTTTGCTTATTTGTTAATTCATTTGGTTCTATCTTGTTAAAAATTAGAGACTGCATAAACAAAGCACATTCAAATGTAAGATTTTGTCCCTCATTTTAAAAATATTTACTTCTGTGTTTTGTGGATGCTAATGAAGAATGTGATAAAAAAGTTTAAAAAATTAAAGATGACATATTTCAAATCAGGAGAATAAAAACATTATCTGATAATGGTCAATTTATCTGATAAAAATTTGCCATCTGGAATCTATAAGTACCGGACACAAATGTCTAAGCATACGAGTGGCCAGATTGACCAAGGATATGAATACCTAGTTCTCAGATTCAGTCAGCCTGCAAACTTTTATTAAGTATCGACTTTGTACCAAGCACTGGGTTCAGTTCTGGAGATGTAAGGAAAGTCCTTCCTCCAGGACCTCACATGCCAATGGAGGAGATAACACGTAAGAGAACTAGCTGCGAATGAGAGAATGTTCAGACAGAGTAGATGGAAATAATCTAAGCAGTATCTGGGGGGCCAAAATTGTTCCTCTTCACTTGAAAAACTCTACTAATCAGAGAAATGCAAATGAAAACAACAGTGAGGTAGTTTATGCCCGTCAAATTGGTAAAAATCATTAAAAATTATAAAGATCCAATGTTTATAACAGTTAGTGGTAAGTGGAATCCCACGGTAAAAGCACAAAGGGTAGGATAGCATCCAGCATCTTCAGTGAATCTGAGTCACCAGGCTCAGAGGTGTCACAAAGGGTAAGATAGCAGCCAGCATCTTCAGTGAATCTGAGTCACCAGGCTCAGAGGTGTCACAAAGGGTAAGATAGCATCCAGCATCTTCAGTGAATCCAAGTCATCAGGCTCAGAGGTGTCACAAAGGGGAAGACAGCATCCAGCATCTTTAGTGAATCCAAGTCACCAGGCTCAGAGGTGTCACAAAAGGGAAGATAGCATCCAGCATCTTCAGTGAATCCGAGTCACCAGGCTCAGAGGTGTCACAAAGGGTAAGATAGCATCCAGCATCTTCAGTGAATCCAAGCCACCAGGCTCAGAGGTGTGGCATCTCCACATGCTGAAAGGACTGGAAGATAGAATGGCTGGGGTGCTGCCATCTTGGAGAAATTTTGGCTGACAGGAGAGGTGCCATGAGAATGAAGGAGATAGGCAAAGAGTGTGCCAACTTTCAAAACATGGAAGGGTTTGGAATGTGCCAACTCTAGACTAGTGAGCTTGATTTCAATTTCAGGCAAAATCTAGAATATACTGTCAAAGGGGGTGGTTTGTAAACACTTAGAAAAGGAAGCAGTATCCACTGAAAGCTAGCATCATATCTTCAAAAACAAGCTATGCCAGAATAAGATTAATTTCTTCTTATGATTGGGTAACTAGACTGTAAGATGAAGACAAAAATATAAACATAAGGTCATGGTGCACTTAGATTTTAGCCAAGCATTTGATAATTATCATGGTATCCTTGGGGACAAGATGGAGACAAATTAGACAAGAGTATAACAGAACTGGTTGAATGACTGGGACCCAAAGGACCCATCAGTGACTTTGTTAGCTTGGATGGAGGTCTCTGACAGAGTGCCCCAGGGATCTGTGTTTGGCCCTAAGCTGTTCAATGGTTTAAAGTCAATGACTTGAATGAAGACATTTGCTTGTCAGAACCGCAGATGAAATTAAGCTGAGAGGAGTAGCTAGATGACAAAGCTTGGAGGCAAAAAGATATTTTAATGGGCTAGAACATTGGACTGAAATGAATAGGATGAAATTCAGTAGACATAAATGCAAAGTCACTTACTTGGGTTAAAAAATCAATTGCATAGGAACGTGTTGGGACAAATATGACTAGACTACAGTTCTTGTGAAAAAAATTTGGGAGGCTTTAGTGGACCACAAGCTCAATATGGGGCAACAATGTGACATAGCAGCCCAAAAAACTTAATGCTACCCCAGGCTACACCAAAAGAGGCATCATGTCTAGAACCAGGGAGGTGATATTTCTGTCATGCTGTGCTCTGGTCATCATTCTAGGAATGACATAGACTCCAGAATATATCCGGAGAAAGATAACCTTCCTGGTGAGAGGCTTTAAGGTCCTAACATAGTAGGATAAGTTGAAGAAACCAATGGAGACTCAGGAAGGACAGGATAACTTCAGTGTTTGAAGGACTGACATATTAAAGGATTATCCTTATTCTACTAGGCCCCAGAAGGCAGACCTAGAAAAGCAATGTATGGAAGTTACAGGAAAGAAGATGCAGGTTCAATGTCAGGAAAATCTTCCTAACAATTGGAGCTACTCTGAAAAAAAAATGGGCTGCCTGGGGAGGTAAGGAGCTCCCCCTCATTTGGAATCTTTAAGCAGAGGGTCTATGAACACTTGTCAGGCATGTTGTAGAATAAATTCCTACTTAGGTACAGGTTGAACTAGATGGCTTCTGACCTGCCTACCAACTCTGGGATTCTAATAATTGGTACAATTCTTTTTAATTGCAATAAGAGATATAAAACTGTTGCTACCCTTTGACCCAGGGATCCTCCAAATAGGACTCTAGAAGGGAGAAGTCTACTGGAGTCTGGGGACCTGGACTTAAATCCCAGTTCTGCTGCTTATTTCTGGGTGACTTTAAGTATATCAATACTTCTCCAAGCCTCAATTTTCCCATCTGTAAGATGTCAACTCCCAATGCCTCTTAATTCTAGTGCCCTTGCTCTCGTATTCCCTAGTCACCCTGTCTATGGTTTATCTGCACGTATGTGTTTGCTTGCTGTCTCTCCCTTTAAATTATGAGCTCCTTGAAAGCAGGGACTGTCTTTTGCCACTTTTTGTATGCCTGGTACTTAGCACAGTGCCTGGTGCTGTGTTTGTAGACTGAGTGGCTGGCTGACTAAAATGAGGAGGGACAGGACTAGGTAATTTTTAAGGCTTTTTCCTATTCTAGAAACCTATATCCTATTCCGGGGTGGAAGGGGGCACCTATCTGATTCATTAGTACAAAAATAGTCAAAGCTGTTTTAGCAGAAAGAAAAAAACAAACAAATCCTGGAAAGATATCTGCCTAGGGCCACAGGAATGATATATTAACAGAATGGAATGGAATGGAATGGGGTCATAAGACTTGACAAAAGGGAAGAACAAGAAGAAATATGAATAAATTCATGAGATGACAAAGGCCAGCATTTGTCATTTGTCATTTGCAAAGAACAGCAGACACACTGGGACACATACTAGTGTGGGGACTGTGGAAAGCTCACTGGACCCAGAGGCAGAAAAGCTGAGTTCTAATTCTGGTTTCAGCCCTTTTTAGCTGTGGGACTGGTGTTAGGCAGCTTCATTTCTGAGGTTCAGGTTCCTAAGTTATCAAGTGGAGAAAATATTTGTATAATCCACTCCTAGCTCACAAAGTTGCCTTGAGGAAAGTGCAAGATGGTATCATCGAGTAACAGATTTAGAGCTAGAAGGGGTGTGTGACACCAGGTAGTGTCACACACTACATACATTTCACAGATGAGGAAGCTGAGGCCCAGAGAACTGAAATGATTTAGGATGAAGAGGCCAGAGACCTAGAGATATGAAGCCTTCTAGTCCAGCCTCCTCATTTTGCAGAGAAGGAAACTGAGGCCCAGGGAGGTTAAGTGACTTGTCCAAAGTCATACAAACTAAGTGATGGGCAGAATTTGAAACTGGGGCCACTAGCTCCAGATTAAGTACTCTCTCCCCTGTACCACAAAGTCTTCTTCATGTATGTGTATATGTATGTGTATGTGTGTACATGTGTATGTGCACATGTGTATGCATGTGTGCATGTATATGTGTAGTGCATGTAGATGCACAGGTGCATGTGTGCATGCACACATATATTGCATGCACATGTGCACACACATGTACTTCCACTTGTGCACATGTGTATATGCACATGTGTGCAACACATGTATAGGTGTGTCGTGCGTGTGCACGTGTGTGTATTGCATGTGTATGTGCATGTGCATGTATACATGTGTATTGTTGCACATATGTACGTGCATATACTACACACATATGTAGAGGGACACATATACACATGTATATATACAATTTAAGCATAGAGGTCTGTATCAATGCAAGCTATTATTATTCCCACAATTCTGAGTGCCCCCACTGCTGGCTGATCTCATGACCCCTCCCCAGTGTCCAATGTGTTCAGGGCAGGATGTGTTGGAGCTGGCTAGGATTATTAAATTTTCAGTGTAAGAATTTTATATCTCAGTAAATGGCAAATGCTCTAAATCAGGCCTTGAGGTATTGTTTTGTTGATTGTCTTAACTTAAGAAAGTGCTACAGTAGAAAATGGTAATAATGCAAACTTAAAAGTGTGTTTAGCAAACATTTTTTTGAGCACGCATTTTCTGGAGAGCCTGTTGTTAAACCTTTACCAGCATACCACTGGTTCAGGGGCTGAGTAGTTCAGTGGTGTGGACTCTGTTCTGGATTGAGAACTTTGTAACATTCTGTGTCTAACAGAAGATGTGTATTCTTACCTGTAGTGGAGATCCTGGCCCAGGCAGCGGGGCAGCACACACCTCAGAACCTGGAATAGCAAAGAGCACAAGGAGCTGGGCAGGTACGGCCTGGCTAGGGGTAGTTTCCCCTACAGGGTAATGCGATGTCTGCTTTCTGGCTCATAGCTACACCCAGGCCAGGCCAGGGGTGCCTGTGCTGCCTAGGACAGAGGCATCAGATCCGTAGAATTTCATCCCCAAACCATCACAGACAAGTTTTGTCTCCTGGTGTGCTAGAATGTTCTGGAGGTACTGTCTTCTGGCTGAGATGAGCTTGGTACATGCTGAAGGATTTGGGGGACTTTTAAGGCCCTCTCTATAGTCAGTAGGGAAGGGGATAGAGCACAGACTTGGAGTAAAGACCTGCCTCTGACACATAGGAGCTGTGTGAAGCTAAGCTGAATCAATGAATGAGAAGCATGTATTAAACATCTTCTCTGCACCAGCCACCCTGATTGGTGCAAGGGGATAGAAGGCAAAAGTGAGGTAGTCCCTGCCCTCAAGGAACTCCCATTCTAATGGGAGGGGCAAACTCCAACTCCTCAAGCAGCCCTTAGGGTTTCTTATGGTTGATGTTGTTGGGATTATCATGTGATGGGGCAAGATGTTACTAAAATGGGAATTCCCCACTTTGACAAAAATTGGCTTCCTCATTTGCATGTATGATCCATTTACATACATGGTGTCAAAGAGTGGACAACTTGGCAGGTCGTCTCCTTGTCTGCCCTCAGGTTTGAAAAAGGGATCACAGGGCCAGGTGTTCAAACTTCAGGGGACTTAGGGGTTGCGTGGTCCAACCTCTCATTTTACGCTGAGGATGGTGGAGCTCAGAGAGGTTACTTGAGTTGTCTTTGGTCACACATCTAACTAGTAAGTGTCCAGGCAGGCTTCAAACCCAGGTCTCACGGACTCAGTCCACTGTCCCACACTGCCTCTAGTCTGGTGGAATCATCTTGTGGCTGACCCTGACTCTCCATAATCTGCTATAATGTCACTGGTTCTTTTTTCACCCCAAGTCTAATCCAGTGGTCAACCTCCCTCATGTGTCCTCAAATGGAGCCCCTGCTGAAAGGAAGATTCAACTGACCCATTCATGATCTGCCTTGGAATCTGAAGCTGGGGTGGGGCCAGGTGGAATCAGAGGGGGATCGTGGCAGGGGCACCCAAAGGAGAAGGACAGGAAAGCTTCCTTCTTTCTCATCCCGCAGGTGAGAGTGAGCAGCTTGGCAGGCAGGAGGCCGGGCACACAGCTTATAGAGCCCTGGCTTAAATACTTAGCTCACTTTACCTGGTGGTGAGGGTGGGCTGCTCAGGGAGCTGCTCCGGGAACCTGCAGGAGAAGCCCCAGGACTGAGGTTTGGCGAAATGGCTGCAGAAACAAGCACCAAACGTCACGTCAGCCTCTCACTGGGACAGACCAGAGCATGTATATGTGCATGTATATGTATATACACACATATGTATATGCTTATTTATTTACATGTTGTCTCTCTAAATAGAATATAAGCTCCTTGAGGAAGGGGCGGCTTCACCCCTTCTCTCTCTCTCTCTCTCTCTCTCTCTCCCCTTCTCTCTCTCTCTCCTTCTCTCGCTCTCCTCTCTCCTTTTCCTTCTCCCTTTCACTCTCTCTCCTCTCTCCTTCTCTCTCTCCCCTTCTCCCTCCCTCTCTTCCTCTCTCTCTCTCTCTCACAATCTCACACACACACACACACACACACACACACACACACACACACTCATGCTCTTACTCTCTCTCCTTTCCACTTTCTTTCCCTCTCTTCCACTTCTTTTTCTCTCTCTCCCTCCTTCTCTCTTCCCCTTTTTCCTTTTCTTTCTCCCTTCTTCTCTCTCTTCCTCTCTTTCCATCTCTCTCCTTTCTTCTTCTCCTTCTCTCCCTCTCTCCCCCTTCTCTTTCTCTCTCTTTGGAACCTTAAAGGGTTCTAATTTTACAGATTTACTGATTTTACAGGTGAGGAAACTGAGGCCAGGAGAGACAAGGTGAAGACCTTGTGGGCTGCCATTTCTACCCCTGGCCTAGGAGCCCTGTCCCGGCAGAATGTAGTACTAGACCTGGTTCAAAGATATAGAAGCTGCTGCTGAGAGGGGGCATAGTAATATGATGAGGAGGGATGGGGGCGGGGGGTGGGGACAAGGAAACATTCCAAAGGAAGGACAATGGGCATGGCAGCAGCTTTGTGGGCCACAGAAATATTTCCACAAAGTCCAGGTAACTTTCAGACTGAGAAATTCAGTGCCTTTTCCTCCTGCTGCCTTGTCTTGGAGATCTGAAGCAGTTCTAGCTAGTTTGGCTCTGTAATGAACCTCAGAAGAAGGGTCTTTTCACTTCAATACCCTGTAGAGCAGTGGTTCTCAACCTTCCTAATGCTGTGACCCTTTAATACAGTTCCTCATGTTGTGGTGACCCCCAACCATAAAATTATTTTCGTTGCTACTTCATAACTGTAGTTTTGCTCCTGTTATCAATTGTAATGTAAATATCTGATATGCAGGATGTATTTTCATTGTTACGAATTGAACATAACCCACAGGTTGAGAACTGCTGCCGTACAGAGAATTCCAGTCAGACTGCAACAGACTGGCAGATTTTTCTCAACAGGTAAGCTTTGCCAGGTTGGTCTGTAAGTTTGTGGGGACCAGGCTTTGTTTATTGCTAAGGTAAAGAAAACCCCCTTCAGAAACACCTCCTGATTTGCTTTTTTTTTTTTTCCTTTTGGAGGGCAATTGGGGTTAAGTGACTTGCCCAAAGTCACATGGCTAGTAAGTGTGTCAAGTATCTGAGGCCGGATTTGAACTCAGGTCCTCCTGACTCCAGGGCTGGTGCTCTATTCACTGTGCCACCTTGCCGCCCCTTGATTTGTTTTCTTGACAATAAATATTTGTTATAAGGCTTTTATTTTTCTTTTCAGTTGGGGATATGTGGGAGAGAAAGAAAGGAAATGCTTGTTAATTTAAAAAATTACATTAAAATTACATTTTAAAAATTGTAATTTAATTTTAAAAAATCTCCCTGCTTTGTATGGGCTGTGAGCAGATTCCACTCAGAATATAGCTTGCACTGAGAGGAGCATCCTGGGCCCTCCTGGCCCCATTGGCTCCATCTTAGCCACAAGCTCCCTCCTACCTGAAGGGGAATCAGGCAGGCTGCTCCTGGACTTTCTGCCTCTCCTGGTCAGGAAACGCTCACTCACTTTCTTGGCTTCTTCGAGGAGCTCGAGGTTCCTCTTCTTATCTTCCTCAGAGATGTTGATGTCTGGCAGCTGGTCATTCACCAGATGGATGATATGGCCTGCACTATCTGGGGGCAGCAAGTTAACATGGGCATGTGAGTGCGTGACAGGGTGGAGACAGTAACAGCTGAGGAAGCTGAGAGGGAGTCACCTTTTTGTCCAGGTGATTCCTCTGATCATCATGCCCTCTTCTTACCCAGTCATTGAGAATTCTCCCTGCTTAGCTTTGAGTTGTTTTCCTGGCTCTGCCTCCCTCCCTGCCTGCCCAGCTCAGGCCCATGAGGTGTGGATGGGGCCATGTAGGCCAACAGGATTTAGAGTGAAAGGGATGCAAAATGAAGGGATTGGCCTAGATATCCCCCAAGGTCCCTTCCTTCTCCAAATCTATAGTCTAGGTCACTGATGCTCCATGGCTGCTTCTTCGCCCTAGGAATGATGCTGTATGCTGAACGTTTAAAATTAGCTTGAGTGTGGGGTTGCCTGGCCATTGAGTCTCTAAGCCTATTACCTGGTCCGTAGGATCCCTCTGTCTCTCCTTCCTTCCCTTTGCCTCTATCCTCTTCTTTTTTTTTCCCCAGAAGGCTGTTTTCTATCTGCAACTTTCCTGATGTCAAACGTGGAAGAGCAGGCTGAGCAAACTGCAGTGGGGGGCAGGCCAGGGGGCCTGGGAAAGGCCTTCATTGAACACATCAAGATGCTCATAAAATCCCCTTTGAGAACCACAGATCTAGGCTGACCCTTTCATTTTATAAAGGAGAAAGCTGAAGCCCGGAGACCCATGACCATAGAGTAACAATATAAACTCAGTTCTTCTTCATCTGAATCCAGTGCTGGTTTGACTATACCATGCATAGGAACACATGAAGCTCAGGACTGGTTTGCCACAATCCTACAAATGGTGTGGGAAGTGTGGTGTCTTTATACCAAGGGCATCAAACTCAAATAGAAGCAGATCCCTGCTGGTGCAGATTGACTTAGAAAACCACAAACTCACATTACCCATGTTGTATTGTGTTTTTACTTATTTTGCAAAATATTTCCCAATTACATTTTAATCTGTGGAGTTTTGCTGCCCCTGTGAGTTTGACCCCTTTGCTCTCTACCAAAAGAAGAGGACAGACCTCCCTACCTTGAGCATTTTCAGTTCTGTCAATTTCTATTGTCATCTGTCCCCTGCTCCTCCTCCTCCTTTTCCTTCTCAGGTGACTGATTAACTACCTGCTTCTTATACCACCTTAGATTTTGACTTGAAGGAGAGTAACCTCCAGGGATCTCTCCCTGGAAATGGCCTTCTTTTCTTGAGTGTGAGAAGACTTAACAGGGAAAACATTCTTTAGTCATTCGGAACAGGCTTCGGAAACCTCCAACTGATCCCCCTTCAATCAGAAAGTCAGAGTTTGTGGGGGCCTGCCCTATTTCCCCATCAACCCCGAAAGCCTGATTTCATGACTCGCGTGGGTCTCTGTGTTTATGTATCACCTCTCCCCTGTGCGGGACTGAAAAGAGGGCTGGCATAAGGGCTGGATGAGCCCTGGCTTTATAGCAGTTGGGCTGGCATTCCTGGGACCCACAGTTTTAACATCTACCCGTGATTCTCAACCTTCCTAATGCCACAACCCTTTAATACAGTTCCTCATGTTGTGGTGACCCCCAACCATAAAATTATTTTCGTTGCTACTTTGTAACTGTAATTTTGCTACTGTAAGGAATCATAATGTAAATATCTGATATGCAGGATGTATTTTCATTGTTATAAATTGAACATAACCCACAGGTTGAGAACCGCTGCAAATCTAGCCTTATGGCAATTGGTTCAACAGGTCCCCAGGTCTAGCACAACACCTGCTTTGGCCCCTTTTTGCTGTTTTTTTTTTCCTCTTACATGGGGGAACCAAAGGTCTGAGCTGCACAGACATCCACACAGCTGATGTGCTCCTTACCCACAGATGTCAGAGATGTGAGGGAAGCCTTCATGTGTCGGTTAGAGAGCCGATGACGAGGGCTGCGTGGTCTGGAAGACAGAATGTTGGGTTGAGGGAGGAAGGAAACCATGCCTGCTCTTACCCCTGTGGGCATGAAAATCCACCCTGGGGGCTGCCCAGAAGGGGCTGGAAATAGAGTCACAGGGAATTCTGAGTTCTTTATCCCTCCAGGGCAAGTTAGACTCTCTCCAACAGTGAAGTGGTCAAGTAGGAAGGGGTCACTCAAACCAGAGCCAGGCTAACAGGGCAGGCTGACAAGGCACCTTGTCATGGGGCCGAGAGTCCTGAGCCTCACCTACTGCGTGCCAAAAGGGAAAAGAGAGGAAGTGGCTCTGCATCAAGTGGTCTGTGGTAAGCTAAGCTAATAGTATTTAAAACTGACATTTATGTTAGGCTTCATGCACATGATCTCGTCGTTGCCCTTTCACAATTCTTTGAGGCAGATCCTAGAAGTATTACCATGCCCATTTTGCAGATGAGGAAACTGAGACTGAGAAAGGCTAAAAGTCTTGCTAGTTTACAATCAGTAAGTATTAGAGGTAGGAGCTTTACTTGTCTCTCCATTTAGAGGCACATAATAATAACCACAGCAGCCATTGTGTACATAACACCTACTATGCACCAGGCACTGCACTAAGAGCTTTACATTATCATCTTACTTGATCATCACAACAACCCTGGGAGGCAGGTGTTGTCATGATCTCCATTTTACAGATGAGGAAACTGAGGCAAGGTAGCGCCAATCACAAGTGCCTTGTCCAGGGGCACACAGACAGTAATTTTCAGAGGATAGTTTGAAATCAGGTCTTCCTGACTCAGATTTAGCCTTCTATCTACTCCATCACTCGGCTGTGCTAACTAGCCAGGCAATGGGCCTGTTCCCATAGATCTGGAGCTGAAAGGAATCTTGGAGGTCATCCATCCTGTGCAACCCCATCACTTAGATGAGGAATCACTCAGGTAGTAAGTAGAAGGGTCAGAATTTGAACCCAGGCCCTAAGACACCACTTTCCACAGAACCACAAGGCCTGTTTTTAGGCTGTGTTTCAGCCAAACCTGAGTTACTAACTGTTCCCTGATCTGATCCTGCTCATCTCTGCCTTTGCACATGAAGGTGGGCTATCACCTGGAAGCCTCTCCTCCATATCTCTACCTGCTAAAATCCTCTTTCAAAGTCCATGTCAGGGGCTACTTCGTCCATTATGTCCATCCAGACTTCCTCAGCTAAAAGAGATCTTATTTTATTTTGTTTTCACTTTTTTTGGAGGGGGGGAGGCAGGGCAGTTGGGGTTAAGTGACTTGGCCAAGGTCACATGGCTAGTAAGTGTTAAGTGTCTGAGGCCAGATTTGAACTCAGGTCCTCTTGAGTCCAGGGCCGGTGCTCTATTCACTGTACCACCTAGCCACCCCTAAAAGAGATCTTTCTCAAGCTTCTTATAGCATGTTTTAGGGCCCCCATTTTGCAGTAATGAGTCCAATATTTAAAATGTTAACTCCTTCATAAGGTCATCTCATCCAACTCCCTCATTTTTTTTAACAAAGAAGGGAAACTGAGGCACAGAAGTAAAATGACTTGCCTAAGGTCACACAATAACAAGCATCAAAGTTGAGATTTGAACCCAGGTCTTACCATGGTCCTGGGTAATTAGGAGACCTAGGAACCTCTCCCATTTGCAGCGCCCACTTTTTGTCGTCCTTTGAACAGTAGTGGGTTCACAAGTATCGGGGAGCCTTCCCTGTTTATACTGTTGTGTCATGCTGTTCACATATTCCTTTCCCCCTGCCTCACTGGGGCAGGAGCAAGGCTAACTTCAAAGGCTATGTCAGTGGGGGATAAGGTTTGGTAACTCATACCAAACTACGAGAGGTTCAGTGGTGCCCCATGATGGCTTGTGCACCTGTCACTCACAATTCCAAAAATACACAGCTGACTCTTGGGCCTCCCCTACTCAAAAATTTCCAGTGGCTCCCTATTGCCTCTAGGAAAAAAAAATACAAAATCCTCAAATTGGCATTTGAAGCCTTCCACAATCTACTTCTCACCTCCTTTCAAGTTCTCATTTCGTTTTTCTCCCCTTCCTGTACTCTGTTCCAGTTAAACTGGCCTTCTAGCACCTTTGCACGAACAGTCCCCCATGCCTAAAATCCCCCTCATCCCTGCCTCATAGAATCCCTAGCTTCCCAGATATGTGAAGGAGAGCCCTTTCATCACAAGGCTGATGAACCCCTGGGGATCACAGAAACTCATGTACATTGACTGCTAAGATCTGGAGGGAAATGCTGGATCTGAACCAGGGGCAGGAGCCCTTCCCCACCCCTCAGAAATCCTGATCTCTGGAAGTATTCAGGTGGGCAATTTAAGGGGCTAGTAGAACATGGAGTACATGGGGAGGGAAGAAGGGAAAGGACTTTTGGGGAGAGGGCAGTGTGATTAAAGAAACCCTACATTTCTCTCATTTAGCTCTTCTGCCATCCCCAAATGAAAGACAACTTCAACCCCAAAAATCTTCTGTAAAGACTTGTGACAAACCCCGCTGTCCATTTGGTCCATTCCCCGAAACCTGCAGTTCAGCTCAGCACAGCATAGACCTAGGCACAGACAGGGGAAGCCAGGGAAGGCACAGTACCTGCTCACCAGATTTTTATCATTCTCTACATCTGGCATGAAAGCATCCTCATCCCCAGGCAGAACAATAGATGGTGCTTGGTACACAGTCTCTTCAACAGGAGGGCCCTGAATGGTTTGTGATAAAAGAATAAAGTACATAATAAGTAATAGTAAGTCCTATGTAAATGTTAATTATTATTATAGTAAAGTACACATGGTAAGTGCTATACAAATGTCAGTTATCATCATCACCATCATCATCATCATCATCATCATCATCATATGTTGCATAAACCCTGAAGTCTCCGTGGCTGGATGACTGGTGCATGGGGCATTCCCCCAGATACCCTCTGGGGGCTGGATTCAGGGTTCTTTGCCCTTTTTTGTACCATGGACCTTCCCTTGGCGGTCTGGTGAGGCCTATGGACCCCTTTCTCAAGATCATGTTTTTAAAAGCATAAAATACATAGGAAATTACTTATGTTGAAATATATATATATCACAATATTTTTCACATTGTGGACCCTAGGTTAAAAACCCTTGGACTATGGGATATAGAAGACACAACCTGGTGGATATTGGGAGCCTTCTTGATCAAAGACACAGAGAGCATCTCATTTGGATTATGTAGAAAAAAGGAGCTTCCCCCATTCCATACCTAATCCATTAGCCTGCCCATTTCTGTCAAGAGGAGGTAGGGTCTATGTACTGGGAGCAGAGGTTGTAGGAAATCATCTTTTCCCAAGAACCTCTTTGGAAATCCAAGGTTAGTGGGCAGCAGTTGGGAAGGGAGATGGTGTTGGGAGAGAGGGGGCAGGCACTGGACACAAACTGCTTCCTGTTGCTCAGGTATATGTTTTCAGCTGCTAATTTTAGCTGCCTCCACAACATGGACTGACTGCAGACTCTCACCCCAGTATTTGCACCTGGAAGGTTGACACATGTGGCAGGAACATGGAAAAACCCAAGAGGAACAAAGAAAAAAAAGCCCATTCTCTTGACTTTTCCTTCCACTTCATAGGCGTTGAAGTCTAACTCTATGAGTGGGTCTAGGATGGGTTCTAAGGAATCTTTGTCAGGTACACAGCAACCTTCCTGATGGGCTTTTCAGGGATCAGAGAGGTTTGCTTAGGGGTGGGAATCAGCTGATTCAGAGAGCATCACCTCCAAAGTCTGCAGTTAACAAGAAATACATATAAAGTCTCCTGATTGGTTGTCCTCTCCCCAGTCTCTCCTAGGTCTGGACCAGTCTGTGGCACATGCTATCAGTTCAATTATCCTATGGTGCTGCTATGATTCCATCACCACTCACTTGATCAATATCCTTCAATGGTGCCTCTCTACATATAGGATGCCATCCAAATTCTTTAGTCTGATAGCCAAAGTCCTTTACAACTTTCCTTCAACCTCCCAGCCTTATTTCCAACTCCTCCAGACAAGAGTATGCTGCTGCCAGTTTGTACAGGCTCTGGAGCAGATTGTTAAATTTTCATCATGAGCGTTTACACCACAGAAGTCAGCAAATGTTACAAATCAGGGCTGGATTTATTGTTTTGTTGATTGTCTAGTCCCAAGAAAGTGATGAGAAAATTTTAATAATGAAAAATAAACTTAAAAGTGTGTTGTGGGAACAATTTTTTTGAAAACTGGTTGTTAAACATCTGCCAACACACCTTCTGATTCTAGCCAACTTGGACTCAATTCATGTTGCTCCCTTCACCCAGGACACTCTTTCTCCTCCATTCTCCTCGCGCCCACCTCCATTTGTCTAATGCCTACTGACACTTCCAGGTCTAGTTTACTTATACCTGGACCTCCTCCATGAAAACTTCCCAGATTCCTCCCCTTCCCTAAGCCTCAGAAGGAACCTCTTCCTTCCAGAAGGGCTTTGCTCATGCCTCTGCATTTTACCTTCTTTCTTAAGAGAGCACCAAGGTCTGAAGCCCTGGATTTGAGTCTTGGTTCTAACACCTAGGATTATAGATCCAGAGCTAGATAGAAGAGACCTCAGAGGCCATGTAGTCCTCATTTTACAGCCTCTTTGAGGCTAGGCCAGGGTAAATGACATGCCTGAGGTCACACAGGTGGAAGGGATCAGAGGTAGAATTGGAACCCAGGTCCTCGGACCCTAAAGCCAATGTTTTTTCCATTGTACACTGTGGGATCCTCAGTGAGACACTTAACCTTCTCTGTGTCTGTTTCCTCATCTATAAAGTTGGAGAACATTCTGCTTGGATTTTCTCCCTAATAAAAGGAGGGAAGCATTTTGTAAATGGTAAAGCACTATGGAAATGGGGCTGATTAAAACATGAACTGTTCCTATAATTTGGGGCAGCTCAAGGTGAAACAGTGTGCAGAGGGCTGGGCTTAGAGCCAGGAAGACCTGAGTTCGAATCCATCCTCAGACACTTACTAGCTGTGTGACTCTGGGCAAGTCATTTAATCTCTGCCTCAGTTTCCTTGTCTGTAAAAAGGGGACAAACAATAACTCCTACCTGGAAGCATTGTTGTGCGGGTGAAATTTGAGCATTATTGTTCAGTGCTTTGCACAGTTCCTGGCGTAGTCAGTGCTACATAAATGTTTATTATTATTATTTCTCTGCCTGCTTTGTCTCCCCCACTCTCCTATAAGCCCCAGGAAGAGTTTTTTCTCCATTCCGGTGCCTGATCTGGGGCCGTTGTGCATGATAGATGCTCAGTAAGTATTTGTGGAATGAATGAATGAATAGAAATTGAAATTGTTCTAATATTCCCTCCTACGCTGGACTGAATTTGGTACAAGGAATGAAAAAGGAAAAGGAGTATCTTGAGGGAGCCTGGCCTGGTGAGTCTGGCGCTCAGGTAAGAAGGTGCTGCATGTGCACCGTCTGTGATCAGGGGGTTTTAATGTAATTAATGATCAAGCTTACTCCTTTCAAAATCCTCCAACAACATGCATATCCCCCAACTAAAAGAAGCTGCAGGTGAACAGAGCCCTCCCCCACGCCCAGCTTCTGGTGGGGAGTGGGGAGATGCTGAACGTTTTCCACTATCAAGCCCTCTCAGACACTGTGGAGAGAATCCTGACTTTGGGATTTGGATTCAGATTCTGGCTCTGTCGCTTCATAGTTGTGACCTTGGGCAAGTCACTCAATCTCTTTAGGCCTCAGTTGCCTCACCTCTAAAAGGAGGGGGTTGAACCTCAGAAGTCACTTCCAGCTGTAGATCTATATGCCTATAAACTTCATTCATTAGGCCTCAGACTAACCCTCAATCCAGACAAGAAGGAAGTCTGAGACCCCCCAGGGGACAAGATCTCTCTGGAATTAAACTTGAGATGAATCCAAAAACTCAAAGTGAAAACTCTGATGGACTTGAGTCTGAACCATAAAACATGCACAGAGTCAGGGCTACAATGTGAAGAGAATGCAAAAGGTTTGGAATTCAAAGACCGAGGCTCAAGCCCTGGCCACTTGGCTTCCCTGCTTTCTCATCTGTAAAACTGGAGGGGAGAGGGGGCACCAAATGATGTCTAAATCCTGTGTATGTTTTCTACTACATTAATATGTAATGCCTTGGAAGTGATATTCTGGCACAATTTCCTTCCACATACTCTACAATCCAACCAAACTGACTTTGTCCCTGTTCCTTGCACATGACATTCTCTCTCTCATCTCCCACCTCCATGCCTTTGCTGTAGGCTGTCTCCCCTGCCTAGAAGCTGCTCCCTCTTTCTCTCTACCTCTTAGGATGGAATGGAAAAGCATTTATAAAATGCTTACCATATGCCAAGCACTGGGCCAAGTAATGACAACACAAATGGAAAATCAAGACAGTCCTTACTCCTAACAGGTTCCCACTCTAAATAGTGGAAGGTCTATGTTTGTGTTCAGTTCATGGCAGATGGCCAGAGAGTACCGAGTGTCCTCAAGTGTCAGCTCACCAGCCACACCTACGAGAGGCCTTTTGTGATGCCCCAGCTGCTAGGTTTCTTCCCCTGAAGTGACCTTTGTTATTTATTTGGTACATATACTTTTATGGGTGTGAATTATAGCTTTCTCTAGAATGTAAGCTACCTGAAGGCAGGAGTCATTTCATTTTTGTCTTCATATCCCCAACACCTGGTACTTAATAAAGACTTGTTGATTGGTTGATTCTATGCTTCTGAAAAATATATCTGAGACTTTTTTTTTGGTTACTATTTCAATATAATTGGTTTTCTTTGTAATCCTCCATACTTTATTTTGTGCATTAAAATATTATTTAAACTGGCATCATATTGTAGGCCTTCTCAATGGGTGGGGGAGTGGTAAGAATGAGAGAGAGGATTTGGAATAAAGAATTTTAAAATAATATTAAAAGTAAATACATACAGGAAATAAATAAATAAAAAAAAAGAAGGGGTCTCTGTCAACTTCACCATACTGCCAAAAGGACCATGGTAGAAAAAAAAGGATTAAGAAGCCCAGCTCTGGTAGTACCCCTTCTCCTTCCTCCAACTGTTCTAATCTACCATTGGCTGGTTAGAATTAGGTTTCAACTAAGAATAGACAGTCCCTGGGCAAGGGCTCTCCTAGGAATGAGTAAAGTGTGTGAACTTTAGGCTCTACTCCAGCGGTTCTCAACCTGTGGGTTATGTTCAATTTGTAACAATGAAAATACATCCTGCATATCAGATATTTACATTATGATTCATAACAGTAGCAAAATTACGGTTATGAAGTAGCAACGAAAATAATTTTATGGTCGGGGGTCACCACAACATGAGGAACTGTATTAAAGGGTCACGGCATTAGGAAGGTTTAGAACCACTGCATAGTCTTTTCCATGTCTATTTTGGCTCCCAAGAGGCCTTTGATACTTCTGTCCCTGGTTTTTGACTGTGTTTCAGGTGCTGATGAGGTAGGTAGGATAAGCTGCTTTGGGATAAATCAGATGATACTATATTATCTATGAAGCATGCTCATAGATAGCTAACAATTAGGGTTATGACTTTTAATCATGATGAGATTACACCTGGAGGATCTGGGCATTCCTTCACAGCCATTCTCAGACACATTCTCAGACACATTCTTAGACACACAGAACCAACCAATCAAATCAACCTACTATTTGCTAGAAAATGTGCTAAGATAAAGATACAAAAAGAGGCAAAAACCAGTCTCTACTTTCAATGAGCTCACTTATTGAGCTCAAGGTTGTGCTTTGAGGGAGGCTGTAAGTAGTGGAAAGAGGAGCCAACGTTACATGCCCAAAGCTGCTGGGGGCAGGAAGCAGCCTCTAAGGTGAGGCTGGTCATAGCAGAGGTTGGAAGCAGTCTCAAGTGGGGAGGAAGGGTGTGGGCACAGAGCTTTAGTTATGCTGGCATCAGCCTGAGAAGCTGAATGGCTGGATCTGAGGGTTCCTGAGGTGGTGCCAAGGAGAACAGAGGCGTGATTCCGTGGTGGTAGAGAAGGAGAGAGTCCCTGTGTGCAGGGAGGGGAAACCATAGCTCTCTAGAAATCACTTGGCAGAAGACAATATGGCAACTGTCTGTCCACAGGAGCATATTGGTGAGTGCTAGACCTTGGTGAGCCTTTAACACCCTTCTAAGAAGGTATATACCACAGTGGGTCTACACCTAAACATGGGAGCAGTCATAACACCAAATGCTGCCAATGAATGTTGTTACCAACTCCATCTTGTTGCTAACCTTGAGAACACTTCACTAGTGGAGGAAATATTAAAAACTTAATTTTTAAAATTAAATTTCCCAAATCAAATTACTTGCCTTCTCAAGGAGAGGAGAGGGAAATGAGGGAGGAAGAGAATTTGGAACTCAAATTTTTAAAAAAATCTGAATATTAAAAATTATTTTTACATGTGATTGGAAAATATAAAAATTTTAAATTAAATTTCCTTTTCTGCTAAGTGGTTTTTTCCTCTCAAGTGCAAGAAGCCCCATTATTTTGACTGCATGGGGAAAGATTGCTGGATTCTGAGTCAAAAGAGCTCAGCCTGCATCCTGGCACTCATCACCCATGCGACTTTGGACAGTGACCTTTGATCTTTTTAGGCCTCAGTTTCTGCATCTATAAAACAAGCATGTTAGACTGAATGACCTATAAGATCCCTTTCAGTTCTAAATTTGTGACCTAGTTACCAAAGCAAATTTGGTCTTCTATGATTATACTTGTCTGCATCGCCTTATTTAATCCTCACAACAACCCTGGGAAGTAGACGCTGCTACTACCCCCATTTTACAGTTGAGGTGACTGAGGCAGATAGCAGTTAAGTGACTTGCCTAGGGTCACACAGCTAGCAATTAATTGTCTGAGGCTAGATTTGAACTCCGGTTCCTCCAGATTCCCGGTCCAGCATTCTATCCACTGAACTACCTACCTGCCTCTGAGGGAGGTTGAGTGAATTGCTTAGGGTCACCCAGTTAATAAGTATCTGAGGTGGAATTTTGAACTCAGGCTCTGGATTCCAGGCTCAGTACTCTTGGCCACCTTCCTGCCCTCTTTTCTACCTCCCTCACAGTCCCTAAGAAAATGAAAGTTCTATTGACATTTTGAAACATTGCACAAAATTTGTATCTATCCCTATTCCAAATTTTATTTAATAGTGTGTCCGATCCTGAGTGGCGTGGAGAGGTTAGGGAAGCAGTACCATTATATCCAACGATAGTAAGTCCAGAAGATCACAGAACCATAGGAACTGAAAGCCGGAAGAGACCTAGGGTCCTACAGTTTCAACGTCAAAAAAGACCTCACAAAGCATCTATCTAATTTCCCTTTTGATACAAGAATCCCCTCTGTAACTTCTCATGATTGCAGAGTTAGAGGTATAAGAGACCTTGGCTAAGGTGGCCTCCAAAATATAAGATTCAGCTTCCTTTGCTTCTATGTGATTTCTTCCTCTCCAGTGCAAGAAGCCCCACTGTTTTAATTGTGCATGGTACAGTGGAAAGACTGTGGGATTTGGAATCAGATCTTAGCTTTCATCCTGACTCCGGCACTTATACCCCATGTGACCTTGGACAAAAACCCTTAATTTTTCTAGACGTCATTTCCACAAGGTCACACAGGTAGCAAGTGACAGAGAGATTTGAATTCGGGTTGTCTGACTCCAAGCCCAGCACCGGCGAAGTTATACCAGCTCTGCTTAAATATTTCATGTGATAGGAAACCACACGAGGTAAACCCATTGTTGGCCAGCTCTGACCAATAAAACCTATTTCCTTACATTGAGCTAAAATACTGCCTCTCTGCAAGTGCTGTCCATTGTTCCTGGATCTGCTCTCCCAGGCCAAGCAAGAGAAGTATAATCTCTCTTCCCCTGTGACAGCCATTTGGAAGTTGGAAGACGGTGAATGTTTACTAAGCCATTCTTCTCTAGGCTAAACATCCTGAGTTCCGGCTACCAGTCCTCCCAAGGCATGTTCTCTGGTGCCCTCCCCACTTTGCCCTCCTTTAGCTATGCTATGGTTTGTCGATGTCCCTGCCAAAAATGTGGCTTCCAAACTGAACACCAAACTTCCCGCGTGGTCCAACCCCAGGCAGAAATCTCCATTGTTGCCTCTGGCTACAACACTTATACCAATGTTGAGGTTATTGAATCCAGCCCCACATTTTACTGGTAGAGACAATAATGAAGTAAGTTTTACGACAAAGTGGCAAATGTGATAAAATTATAAAGTGACAAAGTAAGGCAGTGATTTAGGGTTAGGTTGTAAGAGTACCAGACAAAGAGTGTCAATTCTAACTCACTGCACCAATGTACCATGGGAAGCCTCCTCCAACAGAACAGAGTCCCTCGGACTAATCTGGTTTTTGTACTGTTTTACTCTTCTCTTTCATCAGCCATCTGAATTGGAGTCAGTAAATTCCTTTCAACTCCCATCATGCACCTGGTTGCTAGGTCTAGGGCCATCCAGATTATCTGGAGTTTCACCTGGCCATATTGGCGCTGGATTGGTGTTGTAGGTAACCTTTCAACCACAGCCTAGTTGCTTCACTCCTCATTATTGTAATTTGGGACACAAGTAAAGGCGGAATTAACCAACAGGTAAAAAGTTCTTCTGCTGAGCCTCAAAGAATCAAACACCAGGGGAGGGAAGGGGAGGAGAAGAGAGAAGGGGAATGATAAGAAATGCCTGCACCTTTTTTTTTTAAAGTGTCTTCTTGTTTAGATCTCATTTGAAATGCATTGACTGGCTGTAAAATTTGAATCTCCTTTCCCAGACCTGGGGTGTGGAGAGGGAAGGGAAGAAGCAGGCAAGGCTGAGGCAGACTTCTAAGTCATATAATCTTAGCCTGAATCCCGCTCTAGACCCAGCCATAGGACCTCGCACTCAACAGGGCTCCCAGGAGAAATCTGTTTCATAGGTCACATTTTGTTCCTGTTGAATAAATCTTATAGAAACATTTAAATATTTATTCTCTTGATAAACTCCCAGGAATGTAAAATGACTTTGTAACAGACTGTATCCCACTATAAATAGAGAGCGGTGTTGTAAACTGGAATCCTTCGTCCTTTTCCCCAACTTCACATGACTAGACCCAAGATAAGCACTAGGAGAAGGAAAGAGAAGCTTGTAGACAGGGACTCCAGAGTTTAATTTGGGCTGAGAGGTCCTGGCAAATGCTTGTGGAAGAAGCCAGCTTCCCTTAAACAGCAATTTGTCTGTATGAATAGCTTCTTTTCTCCAGGCCTGGGAGCAGGCCCTGCTCTGGGGAGCACCATTACCAGCAAAGGAGGTACCTCAGGGAGCTAGAAAATGGCATTTATGTGGCTAGGAAGGAAATGGCCTCAAGGCAGAGTGAAGGGGGCACACATGGTATTTATCTTTCTGTATATCCCTAGTGTTTAGCACAGTGCCTGACTCATTGCAAGTACTTAATAAGTGCTTGCAGATTAACTGATTTGTGGGAAAATAATCTTCTAGGAACAAATTATACTACAAAACAATATTTTCTACAAAAGAGCAATTTGCAAGGGGAAAAGGAGAAGTTTATGGTTCTTAAGAATCCTACCTAAGTCTAGCAATGGTCTGGCAGTCAAGGAAAGGGACCAATACAGCGGAAAGAGCCCTAGCCTGGGGATCAGCAGATCTGGGGTCTTGTCCTGGCTCTGCTACTAATTTGCTGCTCAATCCTTTCCTTCTCTGAGTCCAGGTTTTATCCTCTGTAAAACGAATGGGATGGTTGGTGCTAACGGGCCCGCCCAGCACCCTTCCACATGTGTGATGGGAGTTGAAAGAAACTTCTGACTCCAACACAAATATCTAGGGTACCAGGGAGAAATAACTGTGAACTTGCTAAAAGCTTCAAGGACTCAGGGTCCTTCAGAAGCAAACATAGGGCTCTGTATCACATGGCACATGCCTAAATGAACACCAGGACCAGTCTGTGTTGCTTCAGTCCTAAGTCATCAAGATTATGTTAAATTGGGGTGGCTAGGTGGTGCGGTGAATAGAGCACTGGCCCTGGAGTCAGGAGGACCTGAGTTCAAATATGACCTTAGACGCTTAACACAAAAACTAGCCGTGTGACCTTGGGCAAGTCACTTAACCCCAATTGCCCTCCAAAAAAAAGCATAAAAAAAAAAAGATTATGTTAAACCTAAACGAGGATAAAGTATGTCCTGCCCTTGCACCCTCAGTCAATCACATATAAATAAAGAGTGGTAGCAATGAGCATTAAAAAAAAAAAGAATGAATACTTTTTTTTGAAAAGAGCAGCAATGAATATTTTTTTAAAAAGCAACAATGAGTAGTTGTTTTTTTTTTATTTTAACCAGCAACGAAAATTTACAAAAAGAGAGACATGAGCTTAACGTGGTCCAAAAATACACCATTAACGACTAAGGAAAGGAACATGATTTTAGGCTAACAACAGTCCTGCAGCAGGTGGGGAGGGAGTGGAGAGGTCACTGTCCTTGCCCTGCTCAGGTCACATCTGGAATGTTATGTCAGTTCTAGAGAAGAAACTGACACAGTGGAGCAGGGGCAGAGAGGGCCGCCAGGATGGGGAAGGGGATGGGGACTGCGCTCTGGACAGTCGGCTCCTCAAGGCCAAGAGACCTTCTTTTGCTTCTCTTTGCATCCAGTGCTTAGCACCATGCCCGGTAGATAGTAGGTGCTTAATAAATGTCTATTTATTAATAAATAGACTGGGTTAATAAAGACTGGGTTGTTTAATCTGGAGAACAGAAGATGGGGGGTGGAGAGGTGGACATAACAGCTGTATCAGAAAGGCTGTCAGGTAGGCAGAAGGAAGAATGAGGGGATGGGGTCAGTTTCTAACAGAATTATCAAAAAATAAGTCAGGTTTCCTGGAGGGTGGCAGGGAATGGGGGAGGCTCAGTGAATCTTCCGTCCCTAGAAGTAGTCAAGAAAAGACTGGATGACCACTTGCCAGGGATGCTAGAGAGAAAATTCCTACAGTAAGTGGAATGTTAGATTAAATGAATGTTTAACTTCTCACGCAACTCAGACTCAATTATCCCCAAGTGTCCCAGGACACAACCTCAGCAGCTCCTAGAATCCCTGGGCTACACAGAAGTGACTATTTTGTTTATGCTTCTAAGCCACTGGTCACCTTAAGAAGGTAACAGTGAGTCAGTGGGCAGTGATGGAAATGCGAAAAATAAATCAATAAAAACATCAAGAAAACATTTTAAAATACAAAATATTTAAAATAGAATAAATATGGAATGATTGGTTTAGAGCTGGAAGAGACCTTAGAAGCTTTCAAATGCAACCACCTCATTTTAGAGATGGAGAAGCTGAGCAGGATTTGAACCGAGGTCTTCTTGAGTCCAAGTCCATGATCCTATCCACTATACTATATCATGTTGCTTCTTAGGAAGTACTGGGGTGGAGTGTTAAGTAAATGAGGCAATTTTACCTTGTTAAGCTAAATATATGCTTAAAAAAAGCAACAGCCCCAAACTCTAGGCAACAGAAGCGACATAGTTCCTAGTTCCTAATGGAAGGATGACCTCCCTCTGTTCTTCAATTTCCTATGATCCTTCCTGCTCTACAGCTAGGACCTTATGATTCCTACAGAATCCTCTTTCTTGTTGGCCCCTGCATATTGAAATGTCTGCCTGTATATTTGGGTGATGGCTAAATTTATAATAAAAGAAAGAAAACTTAGGTGAAAAATAAGCTTATTTGGTTGTCACCCGTCTTCCAGGGTAAATTTTCTGCATCATCCACTGAAAGCTTATGTTGAGAAATCAAGTTTTGTATCTGGGAAGAAGAGAAAGGAGGGGCTACAGAAAATGTGTGTGTGTGTGTGTGTGTGTGTGTGTGTGTGTGTGTGTGTGTGTGTGTGTGTGTATGTGTGTGTGTGTGTGTTTATGTGTAGAAAGAAAAACAGGATTTAACCCTGCAGCTTTTGTGTGGGAAGAACTGATTAATTTTTGTACTAGAGATGGGAAAATAAAAGGCCAGGGCCTGGGGAACTGGAGCTAGGGATGCGCCCTGGGGACCAGTAAACAAAGAACAAGGCCCTGCTCCTTACTCTATTGCAGTGGCCTTGTGGGCTGGGGCTCCCCATGGCAATGGGAACTCAGAGAATTACAGAATCTCAGGGCTATAGAAGGGGACCTGGAAGACATCTAATCTAATCTGTACATTAGCAATTCCTATATCACCACCCCCCTCCCCAAAGTGGTTATCTGGCTTCCCTGCAAAGACCTCTAGTGACAGAAAACTCACTACCTTCCTAAGCAGTCAATTCTATTTTAGAAATGGAGGCTTAAGGAGGTTGAATGATTTGCCTACAGTCACCTGGATAGCAAGGTGTAGAGCTGAGGTTTAAACCTGTCTGGAGATTCCAAACGCAGTGTTCTTTCTGCTCCATCACCATGCTGAACTCTACCTAGCCCAACCCAGTTTATGACTAGGCATCCATTATCCCCCTAGTGGTCATTTGTCTGAAGGCTGTGATATCTAGTGTGTGGAGGTCAGTCTATCAGTCAGCAAACATTTATTGAGAGAGTAGCAGACCATTACCAACATCTGCCTTGGAAACCCACGTTCAGGACCAGCTGGGGCAGGAAGACACCTACAGCCTCTGTGGTTCTGTTCTTAAGCTACCAAATGGATTTTAGGGCCTGGTGTACAAAGCTGAGGGCTTCATAGGCCAAAGATGGCAAATCGGGCTCCCGAGTGATGTGGAATGGGAAAAATAATTGGTTCACTCTATGTATCCAAGCTACCCCTTGCAAAACTGGCCTCATATGGCCAGGGCTATCATAAGAACCAGGAAATGGTTCTTTAGCACATTGTGAAGCTTGGATGGAATGCAGGATAAATTGTCTCAGGGATGCCGACAACGCTTTCCAGCAACATGAGAGGAAAATCAATGGATGTTTTTCAACTCTAGTGTAGAATATATAGAGTCCTGAGGCGTGGGGGGCCATTCAACAGCTCAGCAGAGGGTGGGCAATGGAGTCATGCAATTTCCATCCAGAGCCACACCCTGTCATGACTTGGCCCAGGCCTACTGGATTCCTGGTTGTCAACAAGTATTGGCCATGCCTGGCCTTTCTTCCTGGGATAGACCCGTGGAGATAGAAGCCTGCTTGAGACAGCGAAGATGGTTCTCTTTTGGACTCTACAAGTGCTCAAGAACATTTACAGCAGCGGTGTGTGAACTAGTTTTGAAAAATATTTTGATAGAGATATTTCAGAGTGACTGCTGTAATCCTCATTATTGTGTTTTCTGCATTTTAAAACATTATTCTGAGAAGGGACAGGATTTCCCAGCTTGTCAATGAAGTCCTCACTACACACACACACAGACACACAGACACACAGACACACAGACACAGACACACACACACACACACACACACACACACACACACACATTAAAACCTCCTGACTTAGAGCCATCAACAGCTACCTGAAAGAGGCCTTGGACATCATTTAGTTCAAACTCCTCATGGTACAGAGCAGGGGAAGCACCAGGTCCGTCAGTGGCAGGGACAAGACAACAACCCAGGCCTTGGTGCCTTTGGGCTCATGGGATCATAAACTTGGAAGGGCCCTCCTAGGCTATCTAGTCAAGCCCCCTCATTTTAGAAATGAGGAAACTGGGACCCAAAGTGATGAAATTACTTGTCCAAGATCACACAGGTGGGAAAACTGGGATTTGAACTGACCTCCTCTGATTCCACACTTCCCCTTTCACTATGTCACAAAAGTGTTCTTTCCCTCATCCACAGTGCTTTGAGATCTTGTCTAATCATCCCATCATCCCACCCTATCCCACCCCATTCCAACCCACTTCCTTCCACACAAACCTCCCTTACCCGCCACAGGCAGGAGTCTGAGACTGAGACCTAACTTAGGACACTGAAATATTGAAATATCCATAAGAAATGAATTAAGTCTATTTTTGTTTTTAAGAGGATGCCTTCATTCACACTGTCTAAATCGCAACATCAGCACAGCCTTAATTTCAGACGTGGTCAGGGTCATACACAAGTAATATGGAAGCCATCTCTAGGAGATAGGGTGAATACTCTTTGAGAAAGAACTTATAAACTCAGAAAGTCCAGTGTTGAGCATTTCCAAAGGAAAGGAGCTGAAGTAAACAGAGGCTCAGGGGCTGAGCCCTCTCCAATGCAGATAATGGAGCCCAAAGAACTTTATGAGATCACCTCTTAGCCAGCTACCATGTCCAGAAGTGGAAGGAGGTGACCCTTCCCTGCTGTTCCTCTGCTCACACTCACACCTAGCCCAGGAAGGGAAGGGAGGGGGGGAAGGGGCCAGGAGGTCACTTACTTCAACGGCAGGGCTCAGGGCGGGCTGTGGCTCTCCTGGCTGCTCTTCATCTCCAGGTAGGTTTGGCATGATGGCCTCCTCAGGGCTGGAGGGCTGGCTGACCAGACCATGCACTGCTAAGCCCCTCGGCCGCCTGTCAGCCCTGGGGGAGGAGCACTGAGAGGCTGGGGATCCGAAGACTGGGGAGATGCCAAAAGCACAAATCAACTCCTTTCCCATCACCAGCCATCCTGATGCCAGAATCACTTCCAATAACCAAGGGTTACCAGGGATAGAAAGGTCAGATGCCCTGCTTACCTTCTCTGAGAAGGCCAAGCTAGTCCTAGAGAGGGCATCCCAGAACAGCTTTCCTCTTGCTCAGGCAGTATTTACATGGTCAGGGGTGACCTTTCCAGATTCCCTATAAAACTTGGCTATAGTTATAAACTCTAAGCCAAGCCCCAGGCAAGAGGGAAGATTCCAGCAAGCCATGTGAGATCAGTCAGGACCCCACACACTTTCCTCATTTATAGGCTCAGGGGGACACTATCTGGGACAGCCCTTCAATCTGACTTTTGGGGAGCTGTGGCCATGCTGGATTTGTCTCCCCGTGACTTCCCAAGAGCTCCTGAGATCCCCACATCACTAATGATTTAAAAAGAAGATATGATGGTGTACTTTAAGATGCAGCCCTGACCAAAGAACTATTTGTAGACTCAGGCTTTGTGGTCTTCCCCTGGGTAACAGAGCAGATGTTAGACAGACCAGGGCAGGGGGGTTGGGGGGGAAGGGGAAGCAGGGAGGGCTTCATACTTCAGGAGATGAAAGCAACAGGGAGATTAGCACTATTTGCTGCCCCCCAAAAATGTGTGATTTTTCTGACTCCTGTCACTATGACCCTTCCCATACCACCTACCCCCAGAATACACATACCAACCCTGGAATTCTGGACCCCAGCTGACAAACTTGGACCTCAAAATCCGCTCTTTTTTCTAGCTTCCCATGGAGCCACTACAGATAGGCATGGTAGAGAATGCTGGACTTGAAGTCAAGAAGGTGTGGGTTCAAATTCCACCTCAGACACTTGTTAGCTGTGAAACTGGGGGCAAGTCATGAACTCTCTAAGCCTCATTTTTCTCACCTATAAAATTGTAATAATAATAGTGCTCCATCCTGGGGTTTTGGTAAAGATGAAGGGAGAGAATGAGAGGAAGGTACTTTGCAGTCTTGTACTTGCATTTATTAGCAGCTCTGGGAATGCTTTAGAAGTTAGAGGGGAAGGCAGTGTTATGCCGTGGGAAGAACACTGAACTTGGAGTCAGTCTAGTCCCCTGCTCCTTTATAAACAGCCTCAGCCTCCTCATCTTAAAATGATAAAAAACAATAGGTCATATCTTTCTTCAGCTGTTTTCAATCATGTCTGACTCTTCATAATAACATTTGGGGTTTTCTTGGCAAAGATACTGGAGTAGTTTGCTATTTCTTCCTCCAGTTCATTTTACATATGAAGAAACTGAGGCAAACAGGGTGAAGTGACTTGCCCAAGGTCACACAGTTGGTAAGTTTGGATTTGAACTCCGGAAGATGAATCTTCGTGACCCCAGGTCCTACGCTCTATACCCTATGGCGCCACCTACTGGCCCCACTCATGTCTAGGGAACTTTAAATTTCACTTTCCTCCCAACACTCCTGTGATCTTGGTAGAGTATTTTCTCCCCACTTTACACATATGGAAAATGAGGTTCAGAGAATTGCAACTTGCTGAGGATCAAACTCAACGATATTTCTGATTTATCCCAGGCAGTCAGGTAGTAAAGGGGAAAGAGTGCTTGGCTAGAGTCAGGAAGACCTGAGTTCAAATTTGACCCTAGTATGTACTAGCAGTGTGACTGTGGGTAAGTGCATACCCTGTATTCTTAGTGTATACCTGCCTGAGTTTCCTCATTTGTAAAACGGGACCAATGGTACACCTATCTCCCAGGATTATTTTAAGGGTCAAATGAGATAATATCTATAAAGTGCTTTGTAGACCTAAAGTGCTATAGAAAACAGCTATTATTGTTACTATTATAGATCCCCCATGGTCAGACTCTGCTGGGATGAAGCAAAGCCATGGACAAGTAACCAGGCTGTTCTGATCCAAAGAGCCCCATCGCATGTGGGCCATCGGCTCCAGGGGAGTAGGGAAGTCTCCAGAGTTGGAGGATCTTCCCTTCTGGAAGCGCCTTCCACACCCACTCAGCAGAGAAGCATTAACTGTCTGACCAAAGTTGTAAGAGGTCAGAAACCCGAGAGCTAGAAGGGCCTTAGAGACCATCCAGCCCTCATTCTTTACAGATGAGGAAACTGGGCCCAAGAGAAAAGAAGGGGCTTGACCAGTCTCACACAAAGCCAGGATTCACACCAGAGCCTGGGACTCCAAATTCAGGGTGTTCTTTTCATCATGTCACATTGCCTTTACTGAGAGAATGAAGGGTGATAATTGTAGAGTTCATTTAAATACTGTTCATGTGAAAAAGAATCTTTTGTAGAGTAGAATGGGGTGCCAGAGAGTTGCTCCCTAAAGGGAAACTGAGATTGAAACTGTTCCTTCAGATTTAGTTGATTTTATTTTAAAGATAAGATCTTCCTATCTCCCCAAGCCTGGAAACAGAGGGGTTACTCATGAATGGGAGCTTTGTCTGCTTAATTTCTGACCTGGACTGGTTCTGCCCTCTTTGGGGATCCTGGGGCAGGAGGGAGGGTAACCACATCAATTTGGAACACCCCTCAGCTGCTGCCTCAGTTCAGCCTCCTGCATATCAGAGCTCCATAGCTCCAGATCCTCCAGCCTCTCTTGGCCAGAAGCATCAGTCCCTCTGATTTCTGGTTTCCCTTGCCCCACTCAGACACCCCCCTTCCCCAGGTATTATGTAGAGTTCTAGGGACCTGATTTTGGGAAAGACGTTGACAGGCTAGAACACATTCAGAGAAGAAAGGGTGGGTGGGTAGGGGCTGGAGACTCTAACCAAGGAGGGTTAATTTGTAAAACTGGACATGTTTAGCACAGAGTAGGGAAAGCCTGAGGACTCATGAGCTGTCCAGAAGAGGGATCAGATTTGCTCTCTCTGTCTCAGGTGGCAGAGTTTAGATGGATTAGCTCCCTTGGGCAAGTTACATTACTTTCTGATCCTCCGTCCCTTCATCTTTAAATTGGGGATAACAAGAATCCCTTTCGCACCTAGCTCACAGAGCTGTTTTTAGACTCAAATGGAGTGTTGTAGAAAGCTTAAAGCACTATTTAATTATCAACTCATTGCTATTATTAAGTTGCCAAGAAAAAGATTTCTGCTCAATGTAATAATAATAAAAACAAACTGCCAAACCTCCTAACAATTAGGGCTATCCCAGTGTGGAATGGGCTGTCTCAGGAGGCCATCAGCTCTCCATCACTTGGAGGTCTTTAAATGGCAGGGAGGGGAGGCCATAGAGGATTCCTGCTCAGCTTGGAACTGGACTAGATGACTGGCCTGTGAGATCCCTCCTAGCTCTGAGATGCTGGAAGTATAGAAATCTCTTCCACGACTGTCCTCTTGGGCTTCCTCAAGCCAGCCTCCCCCCAGCACCTTTGTCCCGTTCTAGAGAGTTTCTTCTGACCCCTGCTGGAGAAAATCAAGGACAATATCATCAAGAACCATGGAAACCTTTGCAGGCCACTTTTGGTGCACACGTGCGGGGGGCGTGGGGTGGGGTGGGGAGGGGAAGAATAGTGGTGATAGTAGCGGTGGGGAAGAAAGCCAGAATTACTGTGACAGTAACCCCTTTATGAATTTAAAGCCAGCCAGGAACAGGAAATCCAAATAGTTCAGCAAAAAGAAAAGGGATTTGGAGTTAGGGAACCTGGATTCAAATCCTATTTCTACCACCCAATATTATCTGTGTGCCCTTGGGTAAGTCCCTTCAACCTCCCTGGGCCTGAGTTTTCTCATCTTTAAAATGGAAAGCTAGGGGCAGCTAGGTGGATAGAGAGTCAGTCTGGAGTCAGGAAGACTCATCTTCCCGAGTTCAAATACAGCCTCAGATACTTACTAGCAGTGTGACCCTGGGCAAGTCACTTAACCCTGTTTGCCTCAGTTTCCTCATCTGTAAAAGGAGAAGGAAATGGCAAAGCATTCCAGTATCTTTGCCAAGAAAACCCTAAATGGGGCCATGACTGAACACCAAAAAAATTTGGAAGAAGGTGGACAAGATAATCTCTAAGGTCACTTCCAGATCTGAATCTATAATCTTGTGGACTCTTTTCACTGGACTTAACATTTTTAGATTAGACAAGGAGTCCTCCTCTTGTCCCAATCCTGCCTGTTCTAATCCAATTTTTTAACTGCTCTGGAGGCCTGAAGGCAGGGGGAAAACAATGAGAAATCCTCTGAACTCTCCCTGAACTGGGGCTTGCCACTCTAAGCACCCCTTTGATCTCTGATGAAGCATGACTTCCTGGGGGAAGCAAGAAAGATATTATTGCCAAGGAAATAGAATAATAAGGCAAGAAAGTGAGGGGCTCAGGAAACTCAGGTCAATCTCCTTCCTCGTGCTAATTTTTAAAAGCTTCACAATCACAGCTGTTCCAGTTCTCAGATTGTGGGGAGAGGGGGGTTGTTTGTTTCCCTGTAATTTCTAGGAGTTCTTTAGAAATGGGGAACCGTGGCATAACAGAAAAAGTACTAGCTCTGGAGTCAGCTGCTGTCCCAAGTTCAAGGACTGCTTCTGCTGATGCCTATATGACCTTGGACAAGTAATTTCAGATCCTTCATTTTCTTGTCTGTAAAATGGGAGAACAGATGCTCTGAGGTACCACTTTCACAACCATCAAATTGCCACAAACAACTAAATAACAAAAAGAACCCCTCAATATTGGTGGGATTATGGAAGAACAGATATACTCCTTCATTACTGGTGGAATTGCAAATTTATATAATCTTTATAATCTTATATAATCTTTCTGTAGAGTTATCTCACAAAAACAAAATGGAAAGGTAACAAAAATAATCATATTCTCTGACTCAATAATTCTATTGTTAGGAACCAACCTTGAAACTGTTATCATCATCATTAGCAACAACATAGGGTATCTGGTTAAAGAGTTTCATAACAGTATTATGAGTAATTATAAAAACCTAGAAACAACCTAAATTTAACGTATGGGATTGACTAAATAAGTTGTGATTCATGAAGGTACTAGAACACTACAATGCAATTAAGACAGACAAGTATGAGGAATTTCTACAGATATGTAAAGATTCTTCAGACAAAATATAAAATCCAGACAGAATAATGGAGTATACATTAACCTAATTATGATATAAAAACAGAGGGAATGAGAATGAATGGGCAAATAAAGAATCGACGTTCTCATAGAGAGAGCGACTGAAAAGTTGTCACAATCCTACATGCATTGAGATCCACTAATTTAAATATTAAAGTTACTAAACAAGTTTGTGTTGCATTAATGATCAATATTATTTTAGTAAAATATTTAATAAGAAAGTAAAATGAAATGAAGGGGTACTTGATTGTCTCGAAGATTTTCTTCTCCGTAGACTATGACTTCAAAATGAGGGAGAGAGAAAACTGAAAAACAGAATTCTCTCTTATTTTCACATGGGCTTGGGAGGAGAGAAAACCTGCCAGTGGAAAAACAGATGGCGGCAGCAGCAGAAAAGACCAATGGGCTCTTCCTCTGGGGCAGAGGAAGAGAAGCTGCCACTTAGCCACTTAATATGGTTAATATGGTCTTTGGAACATTCCTCCCCCTTCCTTCTCTGTACAAATAAGGCACTGTCAAGTGGTTCAACATCCAATGCTACTATGAATTTATGAGAAGAGTTGTTATCATCTGCTTTGTCCCAGAACCCTAAGGACATGGTACTGTTCCATCTGACCTTTAGAGAAACTTTCCATGCGTGTTGTCTCCCTCCTTAGAATGTGAGCTCCTTGAGGGCAGGTACCACCATGCTTTTTCTCTTCCTCTCCGCCGTGCTTTTCACATAGTAAGTGGGCTTCATAAATACTCCATCCATTCATTTACCTCCCAAGGCTATTGCTTCCTCTAGAAGTGCCACCTTCTGTAGGAGGTCTTCCCCTGGTCTCCCCAGCTGCTAGTACCTTCCTCTTTAAGGCTAGCCTCCATTTACTCTGTACATCTCTTATATTTACTGATTTGTGTGTATGTACGTTGTCTCATGAGATCAGGGAGTATTTTGGGGAGAGGTTTTTCCCCTATTATCTCCAGAGTTTAGTACAGTGTCTGTATTGACAAAGAAAGTAATTTATAGATGCTTGCAGACTGATTAATCAAATGAGATAATGTATAAAGTTCTTTGTGGCTGTTCAGTTGCATCTGACTCTGTGATTCCATCTGGGGTTTTCTTGGCAAAGATACTGGAGTGGTTTGTCATTTCCTTCTCCAGTTCATTTTACAGCTGAGGAAACTGAGGCAAATAGGGTGAAGTGACTTGCTCAGAGTCACACAGCTGGTAAATCTCTAAGGCCAGATTTGAACTCAGGAAGATGAGTCTTCCTTATTACAGGCCTGTGGCATTCTATCCATAGCTGCTCCTATAAAGTTCTTTGCAAACTTTTAACATGGGCATCTAGGTGGCACAATGATTAGAATGCCACAGGCCTGGAGTCAGGAAGATTCATCTTCCTGAGTTCAAACCTGGCCTCAGACACTAGCTGTGTGACCCTATGCAAGTCACTTTACCCTATTTGCCTCAGTCTCCTCATCTGTACAATGAGTCAGACAAGGAAATGGCAAACCACTCCAGTAACTTTGCCAAGAAAACCCCAGATGGGGTCATGAAGAGTGGAGCATAACTGAAAAAACGACTGAACGACAGAAATGTCAGTTATTATCAGCAGCAGCTTTTCAAAATGGCATAAGAAGACTTAACTATTACCCACCTCTGTCCTTCCCTGTAAGACAGAGAGCTTCTGAAACGTGCGTGTGTGTGTGTGTGTGTGTGTGTGTGTGTGTGTGTGTGTGTGTGTGTGTGTGTGTGTGTGTGTGAGGGAGAGATGGACCCCTTGGGAAGTCTGGGAAATCCCACAGACTTCTTCCCAGAACAATGTTTTTGAATGTATAAAATAAAATACATATCATTGGAAAGGGAACTAATTACATGCAAATAAAGATGCAATTTTTTCCCATCCAAATTTACAGAGCCCTCCTGAATTCTGTCTAGGGAGCCTTTTGGGGTCTGTGAGCCCAGGATTTAAAGGCCTTGCTCTAAGATCCTGGTGCCCTCTCCCAAATCACAATGGAGGTCTGGGTCATTATGTCTCAGGCTTGGAACTGTATTGAGGCTACCAATGCTGTGTGTCCAGATGTGGGATCCTCCCTACAGCTTCCTCTTACACTACCAGCTCTTCCTTAAGTGCCTGTAGCCCTTAGGGGCAGTAGCAGATATCGGACCCTGTTTCCATTCTTCCTTCTACCTTTTTCTTTTTCATGTTTGTGTTTCTCTCCCCACTCACTCTTGGAGGCAGAGATGGTATCCTCTCTAGACTCTCCCACAGCCTAGGCCACCAAGGGCCCAGCCCTGTGCTAGCCCTGGGGCCAGTTCTTCCCTAAGAACTGACCACTGCCTGTCCCTGGGCAGGGGTCAGTGAGGAGAGCAAAGTGGTGATGGAGGATGGACCTCCTGGTCCAGCATGGGTGACGGTGGAAAGAACACAGTGTGAACAAAACTCCCTGTCCCAGCTAAAGGCACTAATGAATCTCATAGCCAGCTCTGGATCTGTATATTTCTTTTTTTTACAAAGATGTTTACAAGTACAAAATGTCTGCAAGGAAAAGAAACAAGGAATGAAGTTTCTTCAAATGAAGCCCGTGTTGCTTTCAGTTATCTCTGCCCCTCCTGGCAGCCTGGATGGCTTTTTCACGGTGAGATTCTGATCAGATCACAGGTCAAGAAAGAACTATTCTACAAAGACCTCCTTAAATGGAGCCATAATAAACTGTCTCCACATTCATCCCAGTTTCATGATTCTTGCCCTGACCTTCGCCAGGTCACCAAACTCCCTTGCGTCTCCTTCAATCTTTGTGAAGAAGACAAAGCAAATGCTTATTTCTTCCTATGAATTCCTAAAGCTCTGTACCTTTGGCAATTAAACCTCAACTGCTTCATGACCCCTCTTCCAAGACTGTCTTGGGCTCTTATCGAGTCAAGTCAATAGGCATCTATTAAAGACCTATCCTGTGCCAAATGTTAGGGATACAAAGAAAGGGAAAAAAGATAGTCCCTGCCTTCAGGAAACTCATGTTCTAATGGGGCAGACTTCACACAAACAACTATGTACAAACAAAACATATATCTATATCTATCTATATACATATATAATATATATGTGTATATATGTATGCATATATACATACATACATATATATATGAGATAATAATAGGAAAGGCACTAGAATTAAGAGGGAATAGAAGGTCTTCTTGAAGAAGGTAGGATTTTGGTTGAGACTTGATAGAGGCCAGGGAAGCAAGAAGTAGAGACAGGGAGTGAGGGACTTCTAGGTATGGGAGACAACCAGTGACAGTGCCCAGAGTTGGTACATGGGGTGTCATGTCTGAGGAACAGCTAGGAGGTCAGTGTCACTGGCTTGAAGAGTACAAGGAGGGCAGTAAGATGGAAGATGATTCGAAAGGCAGCAAGTTTTTATTTTGCTTTTTAGGCAGCTCTGACACTTACCAAGTATGGTACTTGAGCTAAGCCACTGAGCTGTTTAGTAAAATGGTCAGTTCAATGGTGTCAGGATCTGCTTTAACAGCTAAACCTAGAGCTTAAGTGGTCAGCGTAACTGAGAGGACCATCTTGGAATTCCCTGTAGAATACTGGGTTTCGTGGGAAATCCTAATTGCTCTGGTATGTTTCAATCTTATTAAAATAGGATCTTAGTGAGTACAGGAGAGGGGTATACTTCAATGCTCACTAGCATACATATTTGTCTACTGGGCACTCTATGATCCAGGCACATTGGTCTATTTGCTGTCTGTTAAAGGCTGCTGGGTGGTACATTGGAGAGAGAGCCAGGCTTGGAGTCAGAAGGTTTCCTATTCCTGAGTTCAAATCTGGCCTCAGATACTTTGCTAGCTGTATGACCCTGGGTAAGTCACTTAACCCTGTTTGCCTCAGTTTCCTCATTTGTAAAATGAACTGGTGAAGGAAATGGCAAAACCACTCCAGCATCTTTGCCAAGAAAACCCCAAATGGGGTCGTGAAGAGTTGGACATGACAGCAGCTAAAGAACAACAACAAACCTCACTCCCATAAATGTTCTCTCTCCTCATTTTTTCCTCTTACTTTTTCTGGCTTCCTTCAAGAATCAACTCAAATCCCACCTGATGCAGGCCTTTCCTCCTCAGGCTGCCTCCCATCACCTCTGTTTGGATCTTGGTATCAGCTTATTATTTTAAGCTTGTCTTCCCTATTAGAATGTGAGTTCCTGAGGGCAGGGGCTATCTTTACCTTTCTTTGCATCTTGTAGCACTTAGCACACTTCTGGGCACTTAGCAAACACTATGTGATTTTTTGTTGTTGTTGTTACCAGAAGCTGCTCAAGGAGAGGACCTCCTTCCTCCAATGGTTAAATTTTTGTTGTGTGCACTTATACCTTGGAGACAGGAAAAGCCACAAATCAGGGCTTGACTGAATATCTAGACTTAAGAAAGTGCTAAAGAAAATGTTCATAATTCAAATTAAACATAAAAGCACATGTACATATCTTTTTCCGAGAAAAATGCACACCCTTGTTTATTGACCAACTCAGTGTACATTCTGCTGGCTAAACCAATAGATGGGGGGAATTGTGGCTAAAGCAGAGGTTCTTAACCTCATCTATGTCCTGGACCCCACCCAGCTTGGTGAAGTCAATGGATTCCTCAGAATAATGTTTACATTCATAATCAAAGGAAATGCTCAGTCTCCGTGAGAGCTTAGTGAAGACCAGGATGATGGTTTTCCATGAACTTTGTTTGGGAACAAGAGCCCCTAACCATGCACAAAGGTCCTATGGACTGCACAGTAACTTAGTTTCAAAATGTACTATTATCTGGGTTTTATCGTATTTGTATTTTTGCTAAATATTTTCCAATTACATTTTAATCTGGTTCTGTAGCACTTGGAACTGTTGTGGTTCTTATGCTGACTTTGAGTCAGACATTCAGTGCCTCTGGTGTAATGGAAAGAGTGCTGGATTTCAGTGTGAGTCCTGCCCTGCACAGCTGCTAGCTGTGTGCCCCGAGGCAAGGCCCTTAACTGTTCTGTGCCTGTTTCCTCTGCTGTGAAATAAGGGAGTTGGACTTGATTGCTAATATCCCTTCTAGCTCTAAATCTCTGATCCTGTGACCTAATCCATGACTCACTTTACAGATGAGGAAACTAAGGCCCAGAGAAAGGAAGTGACTTTTTTTGTTTCTTTGTAACCCCAGAACTTGGCTCAGTGCCTGGAATATGTTGTTGTTCAGTCATGTCCGACTTTTTGACCCCATATGGAGTTTTCTTGGCAAAGATACTGGAGCAGTTTGCCATTTCCTTCTCCAGCTCATTTTACGCATGAGGAAACTGAGGCAACCAGGGTGAAGTGACTTGCCCGGGGTCACACAGCTAGTAAGTGTCTGAGGCTGGATTTGAACTCAGGTTTTCCCCAGTCCAGACCTAGTGTTCTATCCCCTGACATACAGTCAGCACTTAAATGCTTGTTAATTGATTGATTTGCTCAAGAACATATAAGCACATAAATAGCAGAACTGAAATTAAACTCTTTTCCTATGCAGGCAGAAAAGGCTGCTGTCCTCATTCATTGTATTACTTGTGTCCTAGGTGAAGGGAAATAGTTCGATTTTCTAAGTGGGCTGGTAAATTGGGGCGGCTTATTCACAAGGTTATGTTAGACTCCTCCGGATTAAGGGTTAGTCAGGACATCCCAGGGACTGCCACTGAAAAGACCATCTCGTAGCATTACGAGAAGGGTGAGGGCGTCACCTGCTGGTTGTCTAAAGAACAGCATCTCCGGTAATCTATAAAAATGCGATGCCAAGGGGCTAGGTAGCTGCACATACCTACCCCACCACAATAAAGTCCCTTTGGTTGGTTCTCTGATGCTTTCAACAGAAAGAAAATGTCTTGCATTGCAATTAGATATAAAGCTGATAGTATAAAGCCTGATTCAGGTGACAGGATAATTTAGAAAGTCACAGTAATTTGGAAATGGGAGAGGCAGTTGGTACAGTGGCTAGAAAGCCTGCCTCAGAACCTAGGAAGACTGGCTCTGACCCTCTCTGACCCACGATGGCCGTGTGATAGTAGGCAAGTCACTTAAATTCTTGGTGCCAGGACCACTTTGTAAGACTCTAAATTGCAGAGAAAGTGGTGACAGGCACTGACAGAGGGCATTCCTTCAACCACTGAATTTATATCAAAGATTCAGAGCTCAAAAAGACTGTAGTAGTCTCCATCATCTAATACATAAGGAAACAGAGATGCTCCAAATAGGTTGAGTGACCCCCTTCTCTCCACTCATACAACCACAACCCTAGCTCAGGCCTTACCACCTCTTTTTAAGTCTCAAAGAAGTAAAACATGGGAGAATTTTTTTGTGCATTGAAAGACATCAGAACTGTGAGCAAGCTCATGACTTCAGAGGACAGACAGAGAAGCGTGCCTCCCCTTCCTCCAGTAGGGAGGCGTACATTTTCAGATTTGACCAGTAGGTTAATTTGCTTTGCTTAAATGAACTTCTCTGTTCCAAGAGAACGTTGTGGAGGAGGTGGAGGATGGAGGACTCTTTGGAAGTGAGAGTAATGTTTAAACAAATCAGCAAAACAAATACATACACACACATATGGAGAGATGCATTCTACAAGGCTGGGAACTAACTCCATGAAGCCAGGCCGAGTCTGCTTTGCCTTTGCCTCTCTTGCAACCCCCTACTTAGGGAGCCTTCATTTCCTCATCTGCAAAATGTGGGTCATTGGATTAGATGACCCCTGAGAACCCCTCCAGCTTTGCCTCTATGATGCTTATAATTCTGAATACGTATCTATCTGTCTGTCCGTCCATCTGTCTGTCTCTCCATCTATCTATCTGTCTATCTCTCCATCTATCTGCCTGTCTGTCTCTCCATCTATCTGTCTGTCTGTCTCTCCATCTGTCTGTCTCTCCATCTGTCTGTCTGTCTCTCTGTCTCTCCATCTGTCTCTCTGTCTGTCTCTCCATCTGTCTGTCTGTCTGTCTCTCCGTCTATCTGTCTGTCTCTCTGTCTGTCTCTCCATCTATCTATCTGTCTGTCTGTCTCTCCATCTCTCTGTCTGTCTGTCTCTCTATCTGTCTGTCTCTCCATCTGTCTGTCTGTCTGTCTGTCTTTCCATCTATCTGGTGTCTGTCTGTCTCTCCATCTATCTGTCTGTCTGTCTGTCTCTCTATCTATCTGTCTGTCTGTCTGTCTGTCTCTCTGTCTGTCTGTCTGTCTCTCCATCTGTCTGTCTGTCTGTCTCTCCGTCTATCTGTCTGTCTGTCTCTCTGTCTGTCTCTCCATCTATCTATCTGTCTGTCTGTCTGTCTCTCTGTCTGTCTTTCCATCTGTCTGTCTGTCTTTCTGTCTGTCTGTCTCTCCATCTGTCTGTCTGTCTCTCTGTCTGTCTCTCCATCTGTCTGTCTCTCTGTCTGTCTCTCCATCTGTCTGTCTGTCT
>CM053583.1:43833706-43929180 GCA_028627135.1 Pseudochirops cupreus | reverse complement strand
TCTGTCTGTCTGTCTGTCTCTCCATCTATCTGTCTGTCTGTCCATCTGTCTGTCTCTCCATCTATCTATCTGTCTGTCTGTCTGTCTCTCCATCTATCTGTCTGTCTGTCTGTCCGTCTCTCCATCTATCTGTCTGTCTGTCTCTCTGTCTGTCTCTCCATCTGTCTGTCTGTCTCTCCGTCTGTCTCTCTGTCTGTCTCTCCATCTGTCTGTTTCTCTGTCTGTCTCTCTGTCTGTCTGTCCGTCCGTCTGTCTGTCTGTTTGTCTCTCCATCTGTCTGTCTGTCTGTCTCTCTGTCTGTCTGTCTCTCCATCTGTCTGTCTGTCTCTCTGTCCGTCCGTCCGTCTGTCTGTCTGTCTCTCCATCTGTCTGTCTGTCTGTCTGTCTCTCTCTCTGTCTGTCTCTCCATCTGTCTGTCTGTCTGCCCGTCTGTCTGTCTCTCCATCCATCTGTCTGTCTGTCTGTCTGTCTCTCCATCTGTCTGTCTCTCCATCTATCTGTCTGTCTGTCTGTCTGTCTCTCCGTCTATTTTCCTAGTTATTTGTATGTTTCTTCCCCATTAGGATATAACAAACTGCTTGAGGGAAGGGACTGTTTTTGTCTCTCTTTGTTTTCCCAGCACTTAGTATATTGTGTGTGCATATAAAATATATATGCACACATATATATACACATATGTGCACACATACACATATTAGATGACTGTGTGTATGTATATACACATGTATATGTATATTTGTTGAACTGAATTGAATCACATTGACCCAATCCCCATGCTCTCTGGGACCAGGACATTATGTTGCTCGTTCCAAGCAGGACACCAGGCCCACAGAGCCTCACATCCAGAGCTGGACAGGACCTAATTCCATTCCTACCTGATCAAGAATCCCTCCTCCAACATACCCAAGCAATCATCCAGTCTTTGGTTGAAGTGCAGGGCATGCCAACCCACCACCTCCCAAGGCAGTACATTCCACCTATTTTTATGGCTTGAATTGTTAAGAAGTTTTCTTTCCATCAAGCCAAAATCTGCCTCTCCTCAGCCTCCACCATTGCTCCTAGTTCTGACATCTGAGGCTAAACAGAACAAATCTAACCCCTGGAGTTCAGCAGGAAAGGCCTCAACCCTCTCAGTCAATAAGGAAAATAAACCAAAAATAAACAAAGTAGAAAAAGATGAAAAGATTTCAGTTGCTACCGCAAAGCACAAAAGAGGCCGACCGAAGACAGCTCCGCACGCTCAGTTTCCATGACTAGAACCAAAGCCTTTACATTACAAAGGCCCTTTGGAAAGAATTCCCACACTGTACAGCTGGACAGACTTAGCTCCCCACCATGATGATAAACTTTCAGCTTAAAATAGCAAGGTAAGAGCTGAGCCCCTTCCCCTCCCCCCTCCTTCCCTCCCTTCTTCCTTCCTCCTCTCCTCTTCCCTCCCTGCCCCCCTCCCAGAGTCAGGCCTGGTGTCAGATGGAACCCCATGGGCACAGGGAACTCAGCTTCGATAGCTGAAAAGCTGAGAATCCAGCCTCCAGGAAATGATGAGCTAGGAACACTAGTCCATAAAAGGAAAAAATATTTAGAAATGTTTCACTTTCCTGGGGCTCCTTGAAACTCATTCCTGGCCCTTCCTCACAGCTGGCCTCCCAACCAGGTCCAGCCAGCAAGGGGCTAGTACCAGTGACAGCTCAGCCTACATCATGCCCAATGTTGACTCGGGTCACTTTGTCTTACAAGCCATTGGATCACAGCTTGTGTTTGGGGGAATCATTTGTCCCATAGGACCACAGGATTGTGGATCTGGAGCCCGGAGGGGCTTTAGAGACCTTCTGGTCCAATCTCTTCATTTTACAGATGAGGAGACTGGGCTCAGGTCATGTGACTTATTCAAAGTCACAAAAGGCAGTGCAGAGTGAGGATCCAAACTTGGTGACCTTCTTGTGTGCTCCCCAACCCTTAACCCCAAGATCTCCCCTGATAGGCTTTTTTAACACAGAAATTGGCACGTTTGGGTCTTTGGTCTTTGTCTCCCTAGTGCTTACTTAGCATGGTGCCTGGCAGATAGGAGGTGCTTAATAAATGCTTGTTGTTGATTGACAAATTGTCCTTGTAAACTGAAGCTTAATCCTTTGTAGACTTAGTTTATAGGGAAGGAAATTGAAGAGGATTCAGCTGGTGCTTTAATCACAACACCCCTAACCCCCCCCATCTGGGCTGATTTCAGAGCCTCTTCCAGTTCCCCTCCCATAAGATGCTGTTTTACTTGCTCTGGTCCTTTTCCAAGGAAGAAAGCTTGATGTTCAAAGGTAGATATGGGGGTTAAACTTTGAACACCTAAGAGCTGGGGAATCACAGTTCACAGTGAGATGTAACAGACTGACAGCAGAGGAAGGAAGCATCTTGCCTGAGCCAAGGAATTAGGAGCCAGCAAGAGAAAAAGGTACAGTCAATCAGCATTTATTAAGTACCTACTGTATGCCAGGCCCTGTGATAAGCACTGGGGCTACAAAGAAAGGCAGAAATATAGTTCCTGCAAAGAAAAAAAAATAGAAATATAGTCCCTGCTCTCAAGGAGTTCATATTCTGATGGGGGGGGGGAGGGAATAAACAAACAGCAATGTATATACAAGATTTATGCCAAATAAACTGGAGGAACTTTAGTGAGAAGGCACTAGTACTGATGTGGATTAGAGAAAGTCTTTTGCAGAGAGCAGGATTTGACCCCAGCCTTGAAAGAAGTCAGGGAAGCCATGAGGCAGAGATGGGAGGAAGAGTGTTCCAGACACTGGGGACCTTCATTGAAAATGCCCAGTCAGGAGATGAGAATCTTGTGCAAGGAACAGCACAGGTGTTGCAGGTGGCCAACTTTGGGCACCCCTGACTTGGGTAATTACAGAATCATTGGCTAACCTCAGGGCCAAGAAGGGCCCAAGCTTCGTTCCAAGGTGCCTGTACCCGTCCCAGCCCCTTTGCTGAGCTGGTCTCAGAATCGATGAAACTCCAGAAGGCACCTCCCAGGACATCTAGCTCAATCCCTCCATGAGCAGGGGCTCCTAATGCTTCCTGCTACACACAACATCCCAGCCAGTTGTTCATTTGTTGGAAATTTTTATGACCAGGGATGGTTTGCTGGATAAGAGACAAAGAAGGAATGTTTATGGAAATGAATGCAATGCAATTACAAAGGGCATTAGTCTTTATCTCAGTAGCTAGGTGGCACAGTGGGTGGAGCACCAGCCCTCTAGTCAAGAGGACCTGAGTGCAAATCCAGCCTCAGACACTTACTAGCTGTGTGACCCTGGGCAAGTCACTTTACTCTGTTTGCCTCAGTTCCTCATCTGTAAAATGAGCTAGAGAAGGAAATAGTAAACCACTCCAGTATCTTTGCCAAGAAAATCCCGAAAGGGGCCATAAAGAGTCAGACTCAGCTGAAATGGCCAAACAACATCAAGATTCATGTGGCAGTAGGGGGAAATTTCTTCTTAAGCCATCATCTAGCTTTTACCTAAAAACTAGTAGTGACAGGGAACTCACTGCCTCCTAAGGCTCCTCATTCTGCTTTGGGATATCTCTAACCAACAGAAAGTTTTCTTTACATAATGCTGTGCTCTGGAGGGTAAATCAGTGTCAGAAGAAGAGAACTTGGAGCCTAGAATGTCAGAGCTGAGAGGGCTTTTAGAGACAATCTAATCCACCCTTCATTTGACCTGAGGCCCAGAGAAAAGAAGTAATGTTTTCCAAAGCATGCTACTCTAATAACTATTCAGACACCGTAAGTGGCTCCTCCCATCGTCTACCGAATAAAGTCTAAGCCCTGATGTTAAAGCCCCCCTTTCTGGATTCCTTTCAGGGTGCCCCCCTCCACATGGGGGATGCCTAGGCCTAATGGACCTGTCATCCCCCAAACATGCAGTTTCCTGCCTTTGTGCTAATGCTTATGCTCATTTCTTCCTGTTCTGATCCTGTATTTTCTTCAAGGCCCAGCACAGCTGCCCCCTTTTCCAGGAAGCCTTCCTTGAGCCTTCAGTCCAAAAATGATCTTTTCCACTTGGTCTTTGCAAGACATTTTGTATCTCCCTTAGGTTCTTGCCATATTCTATCCTGTGTCACAATGGTCTGATAGCCACCTAAGATTTGTGTATGTGTCACATTCCTCCCAGTGGTTCTCAACCTTCCTAATGCTGCGACCCTTTAATACAGTTCCTCATGTTGTGGTGAACCCCAACCATAAAATTATTTTTGTTGCTACTTCATAACTATAATTTTGCTCCTGTTATGAATTGTAATGTAAATATCTGACATGCAGGATGTATTTTCATTGTTACAAACTGAATATAACCCACAGGTTGAGAACTGCTGCACTAAATGAAAGTTCCTTTGGAGGCAAGGACTGGGTATTAATGAAATTTTTAATGTCTTCCAGTACCTAGCACAGTGTTCTGAACATTGAGGATGTTTAGTAGGTGACTGCCGAATGAGTCAATCAATGGATAAAGTTTAACACACATTTGATAGTTGGATTCCCAAAGTGGCAATTGATTGGAGCTGGGGACAATATCCAGGAAGGACATCTGTCGCTCCTAAGGGGACAGCAATGGGATGGATGCTACTTTAAGGGAATCAACTGTGTGAGCCCACATTCTCCCCACTGATACAGGAAGCCAGCAGCACCCCTGAGGGTAGGTGGATCCTTTCAGAGAAGATGCAGAGAAGACACAGAATTGTCTACACAGAACTGTACCTTCCTTATTCATTTATTTATTCATTCATTTGTTTGTTTGACACTAGGTCTCCCTATCTTGCCCAGGTTGGAAATGTAGCAGCCATTCACAGATCCGTTCCCAGTACCAATCAGCACAGAAGCTTTAACTTGTTCCATTATTTTGATCTGGCCTGGTTCATTCCTCCGTAAGCAGTCTGATAGCCCCTCCAGTGCTAGGGACTCTCCAAATTGGTGTCAAAAAGCACAGACACCATGATGAGTTTAAATCTCCTGCAACCCAGAACTCCCAAGCTCAAATGATCCACCAGCCTTAGCTGCTCCTGGAGGTATACACCACCCCACAGGCTGGCCTATACCTTTCTACAGAGCCATCTAGTCCCACAGAAAGCACAATTGTCTAGTTTGTACCTTCAGGCAAAATGAGCTGCTCTCAGATATTCTCTGCAGGGATGTTAAAAAAAATAGTCTTCAGTGAGCCTTTCTGGAAAATAAAGGGTTAATCCAGATAAATCTGACCTTTCCAGAATGACTCAGAATTCTCAGAATAAAGTTTTTTGCTTCCCTTGTTTTTAATTTTTGCTTTCAATTTAGCAGGTCAAAGAATTGGAAGGAGATGAAGTCTTTATTAATACTCCCTAGTATAACTCTTGACAAGTAAGGCAAATACTGGAATCTTGTGTAAGATTGTATATTTATACACACACACACACACACACACACACACACACACACACACACACACACACCATCTTCTTCTTTATCAGTTATTCCATGGAACCACAGAATGTCAGAGCTGGAAGGACCTTCAAGACCATCAAATCCAATCTCCCCATTTTCCAAAGAAGCAAAGTGAAATCCAAGAGGAAAGGACTTGTTCAAGGTCATGAATCTGGCCAGTAAGAGAGCAGGAACTTGACCCCAAGTGTCCTGACCCCTGACCCTCCTAAATTTCTCTCTCTTTGTTAAACACATTTTATCCAGCTGTCAGAGTCTAGACCCTTAGAGAGGAACTGATGAATCCCCTTTTCCAGACTTTACCACAGTTAGAACTAAAGACCTTCCTAGTTGGGAGGAAGAGGTGAAAGGAGAGACTCTCAGGGATGGGGAGTACAAACTCACACCCCATCACAAAGAGATGATACAGGAATCCTCTCTAGAACCTCCCTGGTCCCAGTCCCTCAGCCTCCATTTGAACTTTTTCCCAAGCCTGGAACTCTCTCCCTCGTCCTCACCATCTCCTGGCTTCCTTCAGTTCCATTAGGTCTCAGTTCAATCCTCCTTTACAAGAAGACTCTTCCCCATCCCCTTACTGCCCATGCCGCCTTCCCTCTCTTGGTTATCTCCAATTGATGTCTATTTGTGCCTGTATGGTTTGTGTATCATTCTTTGCTTGTTGTCTTCCTCATTTGATTGTGAGTAAGGGATGTCTTTTGCCTTTCTTTTATCTAGGTCTATAGCCTTTTGCACAGTTCCTGATGCAGTTCTGGACTGCATCTTGACTTTCAGTACTATAGAGTTTACTATTGTGCAAACTTAAATCATAATTAGAAACATTGAAACCATTTTTAAAGTATTTGAGGCCGCTGCAGATTAACGGTTAATTCTAAAATCCAGGCATCAACCTGGAGATGGAGAAGGCAGAGCAGGCGAAGATCTCCATGTGTTCTTTTTGTTTAGCTGGTCTCAAGTATATCTTACGATTATAATAATTAATATGGGTGTATTTCTAAGTAGAGACATTGATAAAGTTTTTATATTCTGTCTTAAAAATATGCACTTATAAAAAATAACAAAATACAGGTCTTGATTTTGTTTATTTGAGCTTATATATTGGCCCCCAGAAGGAAGGGAGGAAGGGAGGAAGGGGGCAGGAGGGGAGAAGGAAGAGGGAGAAGGGGAAAAGGCAGGGAGAGAGGAAGGAAGAGGGAAGGAAAGAAGAAGGAAGGAAGGGAGGAAGGAAGGAAGGAAGAAAAAGAGAGAAGGAGAATTAAACCCTAAATGATCTCCTGGAGGCTGCTTTTTAAAATTTGTCTCAAATTAGCTTATTTTTCTGTTTTTGTGTGTGATTTTTTTTTTTCCAGATGAAACTCCAAGCGAAGAAAATAGCACTGGCAATAATAGTGCACATCTTTGCAGTACAGGATCACAAAGTGCTTTAACGATGAATTTCCTCATTTGAAACTCATAATAAACCTGGGAGGTCAGTGGGCAAGGAAGTGACAGATATCTCCATTTTTCAGACAAGGACACTGAGGTCCAAAGGTGAGAGACTCTAGCAGATGACTGAGATAAGATGATTTAGCATCCAATTCTCCTGACTCCCAATCCCATGTTAATTCCACTTAAATTGAGAATTCTGATTAGCCAGATTCTGCTTAATTGACCTTTTACTTCAATTAAATACAAAGATTTTACTTATTTTTTTAAACTAGTGTCATTGTGTTATTTATAGGGTTAAGCAGCTTTATGTAACCTTAGCCCTGGCTAGCCAGGGTAGACCTGCTCTTTCCCCAGGGGCTGCCTTGCCCATCTATTTGGGGATGATTTCCCAAGGTTCCACTTGCCCTTGTACTGCTGGATGCCTCTTCTACCTTGTCTGGCCTCAGAATTCCTCTTGGTCCTTCCCTCTTGATGCTTCTTCCATCTGCTCTGGCCCTAGAGTCCCTTCTCCAGGGAGAAAGCTTTCCATTTTACAATTCCATACTTCAGTAAAAATGTTGAACCCCTGAGGGCTTAGGGACCAAGTTCACACTGAGGTGTGACCAGCTGTTGGCAGAGTTGAGTCTGATGGGGGAAGGGGGTGAGGGTGGATGAGGGCCTGGAAGCCTGAAGGGACTTGTGGGGGAAAGGCCACAGTGAAGGTTCCCAAAGGAAGGCTGGGGAATGTCCTCAACTTCCCAAATCTGAGCTAAACGATGCCTCTTCACGTCTCTGTCTTCCTGTTCCCAGGAGCTGCCTGGTTTCCAATCTGTAATCTGATGTGCTCTCTCAAGTTTGATGACTACATGGCTCTCTGGGTGCGGGAATAAGAGGTCTGTCTCTTTTTTTCTTTGCAGGTGAGGCTTTTCAAGTGTTTCCATAATCTCCCAAGTCCACATTCTCCAGAAAATTATGTCAGGACTCCTATTCAGCTGAAGCTTGTCCTCGACAGCCTTTGAGGCCCCTCCCAGCCCTACGATCTGGGGATTCTGTGACCGACTTCTTGCTGTCTGTTCTAGATTGTCCTGACATTGAACCTTTTCACTGCTCTACTCCCACGAGAGGTCATTGAGGCTGGCCCTGAGAGTTTTCCTTTGGGCCCTGACCTGGCTAAGAGAATTGGTCTAAGCCAGCCCCTCTGACTGGCCCCAGGCACAGCTGCTACAAGGAGAGATGGGGTCCAGCAAAGGAAAGCCTGGGATCCCTGAAGCCCCTGAAGCCTGGGACCAGGGCCTTGGAAACTCAATTCAGCAAGCACTTATTAAGTGCCTGCTAAATATACCACCCAAAACTAGGTGTTGGAGACACAAAGATAACAGGGAAATGACCAGGTAAATCGTGTGACACAGGAGAAAGTGCTGCTTCTGAAACCAGAGGAACTGGGTTCAGATTTTATGTCTGATATTTACTAGCTATGATCTAAGATCAGCCATGAAGACTCTCTGGGTCTCAGCTTCCTCATTTGCAAAATAGGACTAAATGATGTCTAAGTTGCTTTCTGGGTCCAGTTATAGGAAAATTATGACATGGCTAAGGCAGGATGTGATAGAACAAAGGAAAAGACCAGTCAACATGGTCCTTGAAAATCTGGGCAGAGAAGGGCCCCTTTCATCAGAGGGTATCAGGGAAGGTTTCATGAAGGAGGTAAGGCCCAAGCTGGACCATGAAGAAAGGGGAATGCTTCAACAACTGGGAATGAACAGCGTGTACCCGTCAGGCATGCACAGTGTGTCCAGCCAAGCTGCAGCAGCAGTATGGGTTTTATCCAGGACACAGGCATCTGCACCCAGGAATCACAAGCATAGAGAGCTACTCCTATCAGCCAGACCATCCACTCCCCATGGCTGTCACACATACTTCTCTCTTGTCATGGTCTCTGCTTCTCTCTTTTGCCGTTGCCTTCTTCCTCCTGCTTGTTAGAACTCCTAGTTCATCTACCCACAAAAGCCTTTATCAATGTGAGGCTGGGGAGGGATGCTTGGGGGTTTGGGCACTATTTGTCCAATAGATCAAGTATCTCTACCTGTTGTGAATGTGGCCAAATGGGGGATAATCATAGCGCCCACTTCCCACTGTTGTTGTGAGGTCCAAATAGATAATATTGTATAGTGCCCGGCACTTTATAAACACTAGCTATCATTATCGTTATGGAGGAAGGTCTGACAGGATAAGATTATGGAGAAGGCAGGGGAAGGGAGAAGCAGTTAGTAGCCAGGTTTGCCTTGGACTTAGAGCAGGAGTTCTTCATTCTTTGTGTGTTTTGGTCTTCTTGGGAATTCTGGTGATGTCTATGGACTCTTCTCAGAATATTTTTAAATGCAAAAAATTAAATACAAAGGATTACAAAGGAAGCCAAATATGTTGAACTAATTATCAAAATTAAAAAACAAGTTGATGGCCCTCAGGTTAAGAACCAAACCTAAGTTGTTGTATGTGGTAAGACTGAAAACAAGATGATAGAAGGCCTTGAGTGACAGTCTAGGAAGAAGATATTTTATCTTAGAGATGATAAGGAGCTATTGAACCCTTTTTTGAGCAGTGAAGTAATAATATTAATTTATATTTTTATTTCTAGAAATTTACATTTCTACTTTATGGTTTATAAAATTACTTTTCTTTTAACAATCTTTTTTTTTGGAGGGGGAAGGCAGGGCAATTGGGGTTAAGTGATTTGCCCAAGGTCACACAGCTAGTAAGTGTTAAGTGTCTGAGGCCAAATTTGAACTCAGGTCCTCCTAATTTCAAGGCCGGCGCTGCGCCAACCAGCTGCCCCTTCTTTCAACAATCTTGTGAGGATTAGCAGGGTAGGTATTATCTCCATTTTATAGACGAGGAAGCTGAGGAGCAGAAAGATGAAATGACTTTGCGTAGGGACATTCAGCCTAGTAAGTATCACAGCTAGGATTCAAACTCAGATATGTTCTGATTTCACGTTCAAGACTCTTTCCACTAGCCCACATTGCCTCTTCAGAACTTGATTTCAATGCAGTTGATTACAGATACTTCAAGGGATACCAGAATTCAGAACTGAAAAGGACTGAACCTAGGGGTCCATGAACTTCTATTTTTTAGAAGTTCGATATCTTTTCAATATTTTTTGATAATCTGTCACATTTTATTTTGTGCTATGAAAGAAATTGGAAGGAAGAAACTGAAAGACTGTCAAAGGGGTCCGTGACACAAAGTTAAAGATCCCTGATCTAGCCCATCAGGGGTCCTATCATTTCTCAAATGTAGAAACTGAGACCCAGAAAGGGAAGTGATTGACTCTCAAACTACACAGCTGGTAAGCAGCCAGGCCAGAATTCAAACCAAGGTCCCCTGGCTGCCCTACCCGAACCACCTTGCATCCTCCGCCAAGACCAGAGTGACTTTAGAAAACATCCCTGGGAGTAAGTCTCTCTTCCAGATTAACTTCATCATTTTTTTGTCCTTTGACTGAAAAGACACTATTCTCGTCGAAAATATATACACTTGCCCAACAAGAGAAAGTTCAAAGGCTTTGGACACCAGCAGCGGTGTTTGTGCTTCACAGCTTGGCTTGGAATGAAATAAATCTTGTCCAATGACCAGCTGGACTATCTAACTTGCCTGTTCTATCAGCCTGATCTAGTGGGATAGGAGTGGGGGAATGGTGGAGAGCACAGATCCAGTGACTCATTCTGTATTTAGTCCTGTTTTCCTGAGGGGCAGGCACATGATCTATCACCCCCTGACCTTTAGAGAGCAGGGATAATATTTATCATCAAAATTGAGGATAGAATCTGCCATCCCCTGACCTTCAGAGGGGAGGGACTGTGCCATCAGAAACAGAGACAATGTCTACAATCCTTTGACCTTTCTAAGTCAAGGACACTGTCTGCGATTAGATCAGAGATAAGATCTGTCTTTTAGGCAGTGTCTGTAATGAAAACAAGGACATTGTCTGCTATCCCTTCACCTCGAGCAGCTGGGGACAGTGGATCTCTTTCCTCTACCTTCAGCAGACAGGATCAGAGGCTGCCCCTGATTTCTAGGGAGCACTAAGAAGAAGGGTGGAATAAGGGAAGACATAAAGAAATTTCAGACAATTCCTAGCATATTCTCTACTTCTTATGACCCCTGGACAAATTCTTCAGCTCTCTTTTCTTGAATATTCTCCTTGGCAAAAACAGCATCTTAGTTAAAAGCCCATGGTGCTAGGGAAGACATCTGCCACAGTCATTTAATGTACAGGCAACTGTTACTTACTTGTAGCAGTGCTGTGGGGTGCTTGGAATAGTTGTGCTGAACTTGGAATCAGAAGGACCTGGGTTCAAATCCTTTCCCTGACATTAGCTTCATGTTTCTGAGCAAGCCACATAAACTTTACTCTTAATTTTCCCATTTGCAGAATGAGGAGAATAATAGCGCCTGTCTCACAGGGTTGGTGTAAATCTCAAATGAGATGATGTACACACAGTGGTAGCAAACCTTCAAATGCTGTCATTAATGAGATTAAGGCTTCTCAGCTTTGGTAGGGGGAGAGCTCCATAATCCAGCCCCAATAGTCTTACACTTCTATGAAATATTGGTTCTTGAGTTGACTCAGGAAGTCTTAGGGAAGGAAGTCTGATGGTATGACAGAAAGACTACTGGCCTAGAGTCAGGAGATCTAGGTGATGGTCCCAGCTTTGGCATTAATTCCCTGTGGGGTCTCAGGTAGGTCCCTTCCCCTCTCTGGGCTTCAATTTTCTCCTTCATAAAGTAGCAGATGGGATAAAGGACCTTTCTAGCACTAACATTTTGAACTATGACTCAGCCCAGGCTTTCAGCCCATTATAAGATCCGGCTTCACTGAACACAAGGAATGTAAACTGAATTTAATATCAGCTTAAACCAAATAGATTTAGGAGGCATTTGGAATGAATGTGATACAAATGCCTTGATTTAGCCAACCAAAGCTTTTCATGTAAATTGTATTCATGTATCTTTGGGTTAGAGAAAAACGTCTTTCTGATACTTGCTTATGTGATGAATGTGACTAATTCAATCCAATTCAATTCATTAACGTGTATGAAGTACTTTCTACATGTCAAGCAGAGAAGATTTTTAAAGGTAATGTTTATAAAGTGCTTTGTGAACCTTAAAGCGCTACATCAACGCTAGCTATTAGCACAGCCCAAAGACGGCTTGCTTAGACAAGGGGGATTTATGATCTGCATCCACGAGGCAGGACCCAGAGAGACAGAACCAGGGCCTCTGGTAGGGCTAACGCACAGAGCATCCTACAACCCCATCTCAATACTCATAAGTTCTTTCTTCCTGGAGACCCCCATTTTATTAGCTGCCAGAGCCCAAGCCCTGCCCCACAGGGATTGCTCACCTTTGGAATCCCTGAATTCTAGTCCGAGTCCAAGGCTGGCCACTTTTGCCTCTCTTAATCTCCTTGTGCCTCTGTTTCTTCATTTGTAAATGAAGAAGTTGCTCTGGTTGTCTTCTAAGAGCCCTTCTAGGTCTTAATCTCTGATCCCAGCATTCTCTGAGAAGCTTCTTGAATTTCCCCACTTTTCTGGTTGGGACATCACAGCTACCTCAGAAGAGGCTGATTTTTATCACAGGAGGTAAGAAAACAGCACATGGGTACCTCACTTATCTTATGTTCCCTATCTAGAACACAGCTGAGGCCCAGAGGTGAAGGGAGAAAAAAAGCCTCTAACTAGGAAAAAAAAAAAAGGAAAAAGGTCATGAGATCTAGGCTCTGGAGTTCATATATTTTACAAATGGAAGAATCCCACATTTAGCGGTTTCCTAAAGCAGTGAAATTAGTTCAGTGAGTCAAGTGACATTTATTAAGCACCTATTGTGTGCCAAGTACTGAAAAAAGGCCAAAAAAAAAAAAACCCAACCCCAGAGAGCTCACAATCTAATAGAGAAAGCAATGGGCAAACAGCTTTGTACAAACAGGATATGTACAGGGTCAATTGGGAATAATGTCAGAAGGAAGGCACTAAGATTAGGGAGGCCTAGGAAAGGTTTCTTGTGCAAGGTGGGACTTTAGCTGAGACCTGAAGGAAACCAGGGAAGTCTGGAGGTGACAGAGATGAGGAAAGAGAGCGTTCCAGGTAAGGGAAACAGCTGGAGAAAATGCCTGGTGTTATAAGATGGGCTGTTGTATGTAGAAGAGAAAGGAGACTGTAATGGTAATGGCAATTTGAAGATCTTCTCTAGGCATAAGGGAATTTGAAGATCTGTGAATATTGCATTGGTGCTACAGAGAACAATGTCGCTGGATCTCAGAGTGGCTGGAGGTCCAGTCCCTATCCTCCATCAAGCTGATTAGAGATGGGAAAGTCTGAAATAATCTATGAAAAGCACTTCAAAACCATAAAGTTCTGGGCAAAATGAGTGGCTATTATGATGATTATTGGTATTATAATTATCTCAAATCCATATAGGAAAAACCAAATGGATGAAGGATGTCCAGACTCTGCTGTGCTGTTGAGTAGATGATCCAAAGAACTGATCCAACGTGTATCTTGGATAGACAATGTCAAAGGATAATGAGCTTGGTACAGAATTAAACAAGAGGATGTATGTGAGCTAAATTATCTCTGGGGAATTTTGCAATGATTTTAATTACTCTGAAATCTCGCCCTGAAACACATCTTTCACATCAACATTTTTCTGGTGATGCAAAGCCTGGAAAACCAGAGTCTCTGAAGAATTAAAGTTGTGGATAACCCCAAAGGCAATGGTGTGAATAGGCTGAGGCATATGAACAGTTATAGGCATGCCTACAACATTGCCTGGGAGACCTTGCATCATGTCACTCCCTTGCTCAAGAAGCCTTACTGGCTCCCAATTGCCTCTAGGATAGTCTAAAGTTCTATGCACACCTATATTACTGGTGAAGAATTGGCATAGGAAAAAGGACATGGAAGATATCATCAGAGAGATATATAACAAGAAAAGAAAGTAGGTCAATCACGTAATGAGAATGAGGAATAACTATGGGCAACTTGGCCATTCCATTGGTATCTCTGCAATGTCAAGAGATCAAGAAGTACAGAGAAGACCCTTTAGGGAAAGCCATAGAAGAAGGACATGGCTTAGCCCAGTGTCTGGAACACAGTAGGTACTTAATAAATGATTTCTAACTGACTGACATTGATGAGAGTCACATGGGATCAGGAGGGATGGATGGGTTGGGACCTACACCACTGGAGGGGTTACTCATCTTGATGATATCACAGATCTATAGATATTGAATCTGCTGTAGGATGGAAAAATCATGTAATTAAATTAGCTATACAGCTTCCTACTCCACAGCAGACCAGGAACAAGTTTAAAAGAAGAGATTTGCTGCACAAGCTTGCACAAGCTCACACAAGGCATGGCAGCCCAGGACCACTGAGGGTAAATTAGAGCCAACAGCCTCAGTCATTTCAAAGGACACTGCATTGTACCCTCAATAGAGAGACAGATCTTTGCAATTATTCTAGGATCATAGCTCCTCTGATTCTAGTCATGACTTTCCACCTAACAGCCCTGGCTCACAATCAGTACCAGGACCAGGGACACTTCAGAAATATCCCTGGGATTCTCCTTTCCAGATTGTTAACTCTAGCAACTCTCTGCACATCTGGTTAAAGGACATTATTCTCAATGAAAATATGTTCAATTGCTCAACAAGAGACAGTTCAAAGGCTTTGGACACTAGCAACAGTGTCTGTACTTCACAACTTGGTTTGGAATGAAATAAATCTTGTCCAATGACCAGCCGGACTGTCTTCCTTGTCTGCTTTATCAGCTTCATCTAGCGAGATGGGGAGAGTATGGGGAGAACACAGACCCAGTGACTCATTCTGTGTTTAATCCTGTTTCCATAAGGGACAGGCACATGTTCTGCCACCCCCTGACCTTTAGAGAGTAAGGACAATGTTTGTCATCATAAGCAAGGACAATGTCTGCCATCTCCTAAGCTTCAGAGGGTAGGGATAAAGTTTGTTATCGAAAGCAAGGATAGTCTTCCATTTTCCAACCTTCAGAAAGTTGGGACAATGTTTGCCACCAAGAGCAAGGACAGAGTCTGCCATTCTCTGACATTCAAAGGGTAAGGACTGTGCCATAAGAAACAAAGGCAGTATCTTCCATCCCCTGATTGTCAGAGGGTAGGGACAATGCTTTCCATCAAAAGTAAGGACAATGTCTGCCATCCTTTGATCTTTAGAGGGCAAGGAGAGTAAATGCCATCAGAAAAAAGGCACTGCACCCACCCCTCAACCTGGGACCAGAACTGCCAGTCCCCGGCCTTTGGTGGTCAAAGCTGACAGCTGCTACGCTGTGTATGTGGCCAACAGAGCTGATTCTGTCCTCCCACTTCCATTTAGCTTTCTTAATCTAATACTGGCTGGTTTCCCCCTCTGGATGACAGAATGCTTTTCTATTCCTCTGAACTGGGGGGAGCAACAATTTCCAAACTATTTAATTTCTGTTCTCAAAATTCTCCAAGGACGGAGCCTCCTGATTGCTTCACCTCATCCCACGACCATCTTTCAGAAACCTCATTTGTTGCTGTCTTTGTTGTTGTTGTAACCTTGTGGATGGTTTTTCTGCCCAACACTCAGTTTAAGCCCAAACTTTAAGTGACAAGGGGGCTGCCCTGTCTCTGTTCATATTTAAAACAAAAGTTCAAAAACCTGCCAACCCAAGTTCTTCATTCAAACAGCACCCAGTCTGTTCATTACAGGATCAAGGAGCTAGAGTTAGAAGGGCTCTTAGAAGCCATCTCCTTATTTTACAGATGGGGAATCTGAGACACAGAGTGAGGTTAAATGCCTTGCCCAAGGTGACACTGGTAGTAAGCATCAGAGAGGAAATCTGAACCCAGGTCTTCTGATTCCAAACTTGCTATCCCTCGTTACCTCTCTCCTCCTTCTTTGAACTCCAACAGCTTTTTTATGGTGAGAACCACACTGTTTGTTTGGTGTTGTCCCATGTTCATTATCCTTGTCATTCCCCTGTGCCCTGGAAATTGTAAACTCCTGGAGGATAGGAATCTCTCACCCTAGACTTTCACTGTGTCCATTTTCCTAGACTCCTAGAACTGCAGAGTTGGGAAGGACCTCAGAAATCATTTGATTCAACCTCCATCAAACACCCAATTTAATATTGAGTATGTTGAGGGTGGTTGGTAAATACTGAGTGGGGTTTATTGATCAGAGTGGGATTGAAGAATGGGTCTATCTGGATCCCAGTAACCCAGACAGCTTTCTCTGTTATTGCCTCCTCAGGAATACACAGAAGACAGAGTATACAGAGATGAGAACAGATTTTCCAACTGGATTTAAAACCAACTAGAAATAAGGGGCTTGCCTTAAGCTTCTGCTCTTGTTAGACCCTGTTTTGGTCAAGGTTAGTGAGTGCTGAACTTCTATCTATGGCTCTCTTGAGCCTTTCAATTCTCACCATCTTCCCTCATACCAGTGACTTGGGGAGCTTAATCTGCCCTTCCTACTGTAATGAAATGCCTTAAGTCTCTGTAGCCCAACAAATCCCTAGGAATGATTACCCCCTTATTTGGGTGTTGTGGGAAAGGGGAAGATAGGGCAGAGGAAGGAGAAAGTTAGTCTTCTGTGGGGATAAGAGGATTATAGTCCCAAGGAGCCATACCTAATGATTCTGGAACCCCCAGAAATAAGTCAGAAAAATGTTCTCAGATGCACTTTTAAAGAAAAATTTCAGTTGGGTGGGAATGTGCGACTATAGGATTGATGGAATATAAGATCTTCCCTGTCTATTAACAGGCCTATGTGACTACATGTGTTCCTTTTTCTCTTGGAACATGGGTTGTGTTACCAGGTCTAAAGGTACACAGGTATTTTGATCATGGATGTCTTGCTGCTTTGAATTTCAGCTCAGTTAACAGCTGTGATACATCCTGAGTCACAGAGTCCCTGAGATGATTCAAGGGGATTTCTGTTGCCTTCGGGGAGGAACTTGCCCAAGGAGAAGCTTGATTAGGGGGTAACCTGGTTGGGGAGGCTTGATTGCAGGAAGGTTTTCACACCTTTTGGCACTGAGTCTGGTGGGTTGTGTTGCCTTCTGACTCTGAGCCTATTAGTTGAAAACTATATATACTGGGAGGTTGGTATTTTATTTTGGGGCTCATTCATGGGAAGACTGTTTTTTTGTGATTTGGTCAGATGAGACTCTAGGGAGCTGTTGTTAAGGAGCCCTCCCCCCACTTTGAGAACCCAGATGTTGACACTCTCCGGTCTACTGATTATATTTGTCACATTGTTTAGGCAGTTGGAACCCTGTCTATTGGATCTCTGGGCTGATTTCTCTATCTTTTCTCTGCTTATATTTTCTCCATGTTCAGGGTGCTGACCCTTCCCTTGAACTAGTGAATGGCTTGTATATTTTTAGTTAAAGTAAGATTGTTGACACCTTTGAAGCTGTCTTTCCTTTAGAAAAGTAGACCACAGAACCTGTGCTAGCAGGCCATCCTGGGTGTGCTAGGGTGCTTGCTAATATAGAGACCTTGTAGAAAGACTTCAGACTGGACTAGCATGAAGGCAATATATACTAAGAACTAGGGATACAAAGCAAGGCAAAAAAAAACCCCAAACAAACAAACTAGATAGATAGATCAATGAATAAATAAATAAATGCAAAAACAGTCCCTACTGTCAAGCTGCTCACAGTCTTCCTATATCTCTGCAGTCAAAGCAGCCACATTATCATGAAGAGCTAGGACTTCTAGAAATTTAAAAAAAAGAAGTCCTGTTCTCTGGTCTAAGGGGAGCTTTGTTTGGTTTTCAAAAAGGATAAAACTTGCTTTTGTTTTTTTTACTTTTTGGAGGGGGAAGGGCAAGGCAATTGGGGTTAAGTGACTTGCCCAAGGTACATGGCTAGTTTTTGTGTTAAGTGTCTGAGGCCATATTTGAACTCAGGTCTTCCTCACTCTAGGGCTGGTGCTCTATCCACACACTGCACCACCTAGCTGCCGCAAACTTGAAAATACTGCCTCAAACCCGTAAGCTACTAATCAGCTTTAGTCAATTTGAGAAGGAAAGAAAGAAAGAAAAAGGGAGAGAAGGTAAGAGGCGGAGGAGGAAGAAAGAAAGGGAGGGAGGGAGAAAGAAGAAAGAGAAAAACAAAGTAAGAGAGGGAGGGAGATAGAAAGAAAGGGAGGAAAGAAGGAAGGGGAGAGGGAAGGGAGGGAAAGGAGAATGGGAGGGAAGAAAATAGAGAAAGAAAGAAAAAGAAAGAAAGAAGCGACCCTGCCCTTCCTAATTCCTGCCCTCTCATTGAAAAACAGCAATCCACTAAGTCATGTGTCCTGAATCCTAGTACAGTCAATTTTGCATTAGACCACACTGTCCCACCTGTCCCACCTTCATGTTCCACATGAAGCCGTTCCTTAGGGTCCTTCCCACATTGCTCTCTCCATTTCCGGCACAGGACAGCCCTACTTCCAGGAGGCAGCCTGGCCTCCTTTAGGGTAGTGACTATGTTCTGTCTCCAGGAAAGATGTCATGGTAAAGGACAGGCTCTGTAGGTTGCCCTGGGGAAGAACCCTACAAGTGTGCCCCACCTCACCCATGTCAGCACCTGGAGCGAAGCCCTGCTCATCCCAACTAGCCTTTGCTAGTTTCAGCCCTGGGCTAGGGCTAGGGAACAGCAGGTGCCCACTGAACACTCACTGACTTTGATCCATTTTTGGTAAAGAGGACCAGAACCTTTTTCTTTGTATTAGAGGTCATTTTTGTGGTTTTGCACTGAAATGAGCAAGCTTGCTGGGTCACAGGGTCATACTGGTCATAGAATCACTGGATTTACAGCATCAAGGGACATTAGGGATTATCTACTCATAGAATCATAGCTCTAGAGTTGGAAGGGACCTCAGAAGCCATCTAATCCAACCCCTCCTTATTTATAGATACAGAAACTGAGACTCCTGGATCTAAAGTTGGAAGGGACCTCAGAGGCCAACTAACTCAACCCCTCCATTTTACAGGGGATGACAATAAGGCCCAGGGAAGTTGTTAAGTAACTTACCCAAAGTCACACAGGTAAAAAGCATGAGGTGTAGGATTTGAACCCAGTGCTCTAGAATCAGAGTTGTTTTCACCATGCTAATCTCTGTGCCTCAGTTTTACCCTCTGAAAAATAAGGGATTTGCCTGGAGCACCTCTATGGACTCTTCTAACTCTGCCATTCTTTGATCCTAGGAGGCAACAAAAAGCCTCTTTACAAGAAGGTGAAAGTCCTAATTAGCCAGGAGTCTAATGGAAGCCCTCTTCTTGGAAATGCAGGTGCCAGTTCACACCAGTGGTTCTTCATTGTAAAGGTGCTGGTTCACACCAGGGAGTTGGAGTCACTTGTTCAGAGTCACACAAATGGTAAATGACCAAGGTTGTATTTGAACCCAGGTCATCTGACTCCAAATCCAGCGCACTTTAGACTGTATCATAACCCAACCCCCTACTTTTACTGTGAAGAAAATGGAAACCTAGAATTGGAAAGCAGCTGACTTACCCAAAGTCAAGTCGGTCATAGAACCAGGACTAAAACCCAGAGCTTCTGATATTAAATTCAGTGTTCTTTCTAAGTTCTATAAACTAACATTATTGCCCAAAGACATACAAGCAGGATTTGAAACGAGGCCCTCTGCCTCTAACTGCAATGTTCTTTCCGTGGCTCCCAGACTTCAAGGGCCTGGGCTGCCAGAAATAGAACAGGACACACAGCTCTAGAAGCCTTTACCACTTAGCCTCTTCCCACATCCTTGGTCTTTCTAAAGAAAGGACTGTTCCTTTGTCCCTAGAGATAGGAGGAGGAAGGAAATTGCTTCCCTGACCTCAATACAGATAGGACAAAAATACTGAAAGATGTTTCCTGAAAGGGGAACCATCATTTTCACAGAGAGGAACATCAGCTCCCAGCCCCGGTAGTCATGCTGATGACAATACCAGCAGCGGGACAGTTGTACAGCTGTTATATTATCCTGGAAAAGTCTCCACTGCCCTGGTGCCATCTTCCCTTGGGCTTTTGCTCCTGACCCAGATTCATAGGTTGCAGGGTAATGTTCCCAGCTAAGCTTGAGGAGAACTGCACAGATGGAGGCAGGGGACATCGAATCAGGTAGTACATTGATGGGCTGAAGGAAGACTCTGACTACAGACTAGGGAGTGAACAACAGGCTTTGATTCCAACTTGGCATGTGGCTTTGGTCACATCACTACCCCTTTGTTCTTGGTTCAGAAAGTTCAAAAGTTCATAGGCTCAGAGGAACTGAGGAAGAAACTTCAGAGGCCATCTAGTCCAACCCCTTCATTTTACAGAGAGACGATGAGGCCCATAAAGGTTAAGTGACTTACCCAAAGTCACTTAAGTAGTAAGCATCAGATACAGGATTTGAACCAAGTCCTCTGTCTCCATAGCTCATGCTCTTTCTGTGCTATCCTCAGGACCTCAGTTTTTCCTTCTGAAAAATGAGGGATTGGACTGGGTGACCTCTATGGATCCTTCTAACTCTACCATCCTTGGAGTCTATGATTCATGTAAAAACTGTCTGTAGCCCTTTATGAGGAGAAACTGAGACCAAGGGGCTAACGGAAGTCACCCCCTTGAGCATATTGATGGATGGGGATAGTGTCTACCAGGAATATAGATACTGATTCCCACTGTGTTAGGGGAGGGTCTGCATCATGAAGATGCTTGGTCTACACTGTCAGGGCAATCCTACATAATAGCAATGTTGGTTCACATTGTGTCAGGGCAGGTGTCCTGAATCCTAGTACGGTCAATTTTGCATTAGACCACACTGTCCCATTTGAAGCCGTTCCTTAGGGTCCTTCCCACATTGCTCTCTCCATTTCCGGCACAGGACAGTCCTACTTCCAGGAGGCAGCCTGGCCTCCTTTAGGGTAGTGACTATGTTCTGCCTCCAGGAAAGATGTCATGGTATAGGACAGGCTCTGTAGGTTGCCCTGGGGAGGAACCCTACAAGTGTGCCCCACCTCGCCCATGTCAGCATCTGGAGCGAAGCCCTGCTCACCCCAACTAGCCTTTGCTAGTTTCAGCCCTGGGCTAGAACTAGGAAACAGCAGGTGCCCCCCCCTCCCCAAACACTCACTGACTTTGACCCATCTTTGGTAAAGAGGACCAGAACCTTTTTCTTTGTATTAGAGGTCATTTTTGTGGTTTTGCATTGAAATGAGCAAGCTGACTGGTTCCTATTGTCAGGGAAGGGACTACATAATGGGAGGAGTTGTGGTTCCCACTGTATGAGAGTAGGATCTAAATAATAGAGGTGCTGGTTCACACTATGTCAGGATGATTCTATCTAATGAAAATACTGATTCATACTATGTCAGGGAAGTTCTACAGCTTGTAAAAAAGGCTTTTTCCTCTAGAGTTTCCAGTATCTAATAGCTTTGGGCATGATCACCTTTTGTGGCAGAGTCAAGCAAAACCACTTCAATTCCTTACCTCAGAAACCATGGTTAGCAAAAACAAGCCATTGTCCTTTGCAGCCATAATGTATTCTCTCCTACAAATGGTCTCTCCTTTAAGTCAGTGATACTACAGTAGTTTTTTCAGTTCTGTATTTCTCCTAATACTGAGCATAATGCACTGTATGAAGTAGGTGTTTAATAGATGTCTGTTGATTTGAAGAGTTTGTTAACTTAAGCAGTCCAAGGAAATAGAACACAATGGAAAGAGTGTTGAATTTTTTGTCAGAAGACCTGAGTTCAATTCCTAGCTCTGACAATTACTACCTGTGACATGTTGGACAAATTCGCTGAACCTCTGTTGGTCTCAGTTTCCTTATCTGTAAATTGATTTAGGTTAGACTAGATGACCCCTGAAATCCCTTCCAAAAGCAACTAGATGGCACAGTGGATAGAGCACAGGCCCTGGAGTGAAGAGGACCTGAGTTCAAATGTGACTTCAGACTAGCTGTGTGACCCTGGGCAAGTCACTTAACCCTGTTTGCCTCAGTTCTTTATGTGCAAACTGAGCTGGAGAAGGAAATGGCAAATCATTCCAGTATCTTTGCTAAGAAAACCCCAAATTGTATTATAGTGAGTTGGACATAACTACAATGACAACAAAAAAACAACAAAATCCTTCCCAGTTCCAAATCTATGGTCCTATGATTATTTAGAAAATCAAATGTATTCTCATCACTTTTGACAGAGTAAGAAAAAATGTTGCCTCCTTTATCTAACCACCAGGAATTCACACCTCTCTCACTTTTGCTCAAAATTAGAGAAAGCTTTAGCTCATTACTCCTACCATTCCCACATGGAACAAATTCATTGAACCCTATTCAAAGGTCTGACCTTTGAAGAACGAGGGCCCCCAGGTCAAATAACTAAGGAAGATGGGGGGCTCTATGGATCAGACCAGTATACCCACCAAAGAAGAAAGAGAAACATATTACCTAGTAGTGGACTGCAGAACCCAATGTCCCAGATGTTGCTGAAGGTAAAGAAGAGGAAATGAAATGTTGGTCCTGGAGTACCTTCAGTGTGGGCCTGTCCTTCTCTTGCTTGGAACAAGAAGGGATCAGGTTAATTTACATTCTCAATAGTCAAATCTGAATGGAGTACTCAGCAAGATTTGTAATCTGATCAAACACAGAGATTCCAGGTCAAAGCTGTAACTCCTGAATTGTCACAACAATTTCAAACATCGTAAGAACCCAGAGCTCTTCACCTAGTCATTGTTGAGGTTCAGACAAAGCCTCAGGATGAATGACACTAAACAGGGACATGAGATTTGTCCTGGTGTGCTTGCTCATGCTCCACTAACGTTTTCTTTCAATTCTTCCCCAAAGGTTGCCTGTCCTCAGAGAGCTTTCAAGACAGACCTTGATCTCAAAGAGCTCACATTCTCATGCAGGAGAGCTCAGTTTCAAAGCAGCAGGACAGATTATAAAGTTCTGTGAACCTTGTTTAGCAACAACAGGACAAATGGTCCTTAACCAACGGCTTTTGGAAGGAGAGAGTCGCTCCAAGAATTAGAGTTACTACACATCTATCATCTAAGGGACAGTTAAGCTTGGTGCCCCCAAATGTTGGCCTTCAAATGACAAACATTCTTGAGCCACAGCAACTCATTAAAGCTGTCTTGGTCTCAAGGACTGCGGTCTTGTTGGTAGTGGGGGGAGGACTTGTGAGTGAAGAAGGAGGGAAGGTAGTGGAAGAAAAAAAATAACCAGTCACAAGTAAATTCAAAACAAGCCTCAAGGCCAAGTATCAATTTGGGGATTATCCATGCCTCTACTGCTCTCCCTTAGTGTCATTAGCCAAATACTCTCAATGTGTTCTTTTATGGAAAAAAGGTGATGCTGAGCTCCCTGGGTCACAGTCAGTCTGGGGATGGGGAATATACTGGCACTGAAGATAGTTTTCTACTCCTCATTCCCAATTCTGGGGCTCAGTTAGGGTGAAGCCTCATTGGCTAAGACCTCAAAGCCCAGGATGACAAAAATCTTTTCTATCTCCCTGTCTCCTGGGGAAATGGGGCCCCCTCCCCCAGATTCTGTTCTAGCAGGCTGGACTTTGCGCAAACCCTCACAGAAAGAACAAGATACCTACAGTGACAGAGATGACAGTCCCAAATAGGGGATGCATGAACATTTGACTAACATCTCATAAACAAGAGACTAGAGCTTTCAAGTTGCAGAGAGGGCATAAAGAAAAGCTTCCAAACAATTAGAGTGGCTCCAAAATGAGAACAGACTGGCTTGGTAGGCCATAGGATCAGAGGCACAAGAGAGCCTAAGCTGAAGGGGATCTTAAAGGTCATCTTTTCCAACCTCCTCATCTTGCTTGTAAGTCAAGCCATCACCCTCTGGATGTTATTGGTTCTCTTTGAGAATGAGCAACAACAGCTTTACAGATAAGGAAGGAGACAAGGACCTAGAGAATCAAAAGAACTAAACTGAGACCACAATCCAGTAAGCATCAAAGTGAGGATTCAAACCCAAGCCTTCTGACTCTAGAATTTCCCATACTTCAAGGCCTTTAAAAAAGGTGCTGGATGAACACTTGTCCAGAATGTTGTAGAGGGAATTCCTGCTTGGGACCAGGTTGGACTGGATGACCTCCGAGATTCTTTTGGACTTCCAGCCTAGATCCTGTCTGATGTCCTTTGTTCTCATCCGATGGGCTGATGATGTCATATATCACTACCCCTGTCACCTGCCAGGAAGTCTGGACACTTTCCTCAAAGACCCTGAGGTCCTTGGGGACTCCAGAAGGCCCCTAAAAGAGATGTTCCCTCCATCATGTTATCATCACTCTAGGGACACAGTTTGAGAAGGTGGTTTCCTATCCTTGAGCTTCTGGACCCACCGAAGACAGACACCTATGGGTGGAGCAGGCGCTAGTAGATGTCTTCTGAGACATTTCTGGGCACTTGATATCCTGGAGAGGAGCCAGCCCTGGGGAGACTGCAGAGGCTGACACTTGTCATTTTGATATGACAAACCACAGTGCACCCACTGCACCAGGATGATTAAGAGCTTTGAGGAAAGTTGAACCCATCTGGAAGTTATCAAAAGTTGCTTGTGAAATGGTATGAGGGGAGTCAGAAAAAACTGCCCAAGGGGTGGGAAACCTGTTCTATATTAGAAGCAACTAAACTACCAAAAATCCATTGAGGATTACTTTGATAAATGGAAATCTTTTTTTGTTTGTTTAGGTTTTTTTTTCACTTAAAAGAGAGAAGTACATAAAATCTTCCACTCACCCAATTTTTAACTAAGACAAAGAAGGTGTCCTGGAGCAATAGAAATGACATGAGGGGTAGGGGCCACAGGGGCAGAATATTGTATATGCTGTCAATTGTAGTTGTCTTGTTGGTTGATTTTTAAAATTATTTTTCTTAATTACAAGGGAGGGCTTAATGGGCTGAGGCATATTGGGAAACAACTGAGGTATAAAACATACACATGGTATCAATAAGATTTTAAATAAAAGACAAAGAATCTTGGACGAGGAATCAGAAGCCCTAGTTCAAGTAAAAATTAAATGATCTTGGATAAATGATTTAATCTTTTCAGGCCTCTATTTTTCATTTGTAAAATAAAGGTAGAGTAGAGTAGAAAGAATATTGTCCTAGAAGACATTAGCTTCAGTCTCCAGCTCTGCCACTAACTTTCCATATGACCTTGGGTAAGTACTTCCTTTCTCTGGGCCTCAGTTTCCCCATCTGTAAAATAAGTGGATTGCATTAGATAGCTTCTGAGCAACTCTAAATCTATAATCCTTTGACTCCATGATCTCTAAGGGCCCTTCTAGTTCTGTTGCTCTATGATGACAAGAAGCTTGACTAAAATAATATATTTCAGTGAAGTAATAGAAATTAACAGGGGGATTGGGTAGAAGAGAGTAGAAATAATGTGTGGAAAATGCAAAGATGGGGCAAGAAACAGAAGGAGAGATGGATATGAACACAGAGAGAAACATAGGGACACCACATATACAAGAAAACATGAACACAGAGACACACAGAGATACATACAAGATAGATTGACAGAGAAGCCTGCAGAGACTCAAAGGGTGGGAAAAGCCCCAGATGCATACATAGTATGCTGAGTAACACTTTCACTGAGTAACAGCCTTATCTTGTGGACTCATAGTACATGGCAGCTAAAGTGATGTTGCATTTTCACAACTATAGGCATAAATAATGATCATATTTTAGGCACTTGTTGCATGAAATTAAGTGAAAGGCTGGATCTAGGCTATGGATCAGAAGGTCCCCAGGCTTGCTCTGTTGCCATCAACAAGCAACAGACTCATAAGCAAAATGACACCGGAGATGTTATATATTTCACATCAAAAGGAGGACCTCCCCATTACTGGAGGTGTTTAAGCAGAATTGCCTGACTTCTTGTTGGAGATATTGGAAGGAGAAGATGCATTTTGGGTAAAACTTTGACTAAATGCCCTCTGAGGCCTCCTTTAGTTCAAGAATCCTAGATTTATAAATAATGAGCTATTTAATACCTGTATCAATAGAATTCTACATATACAGGGACTTCAAGGTAAGAAGTTGTTGAGCTACCTGATGCCCCCTATCATCTTTCTACTGAAATCTGGTGTCTATAGTATCATGCATGGGGCACCTTCCCACTATCTTATTTCTTTTGTACTTCTGAAGCAAATATGTCCTAGAGTTCTAAGTAGTGGAGGCACTGAATTACTCCTGATAAAGTTTTGGTCCCTTGCTGTAACTCTAAAATGAAAAGAGCCAATCAAGTATCCTCACCACTCCCTTCATTCAATCTTCCACCTCCATACTTGTTCCTCATACATTTCTTCTTCAGATTCCTTCTTCTTCATGAAACCTTCCCTATCTGCAAGTGAGATGATGCCATGTCTTCCCTCATATCCTTTGTTGCCTTCCTATCACATTTTGATAACCTGTAGCTGTCCAAAAGCAGAATGAGCGGGCTCAATAGACAGATACACTATGGAACAGTAGTTAGGGTGAGACTTGGAAACAGGAAGATCACTCTGAAACAGTGTGCCTGGGGTAACTGAAGCAGAACCTCAGTTAATTTGTCTGTGAAAGGGGGTTACCACTGTAGTGAGATAGGATAACATACTGGGTAGAGGGCTGACTTTGGAGTTAAGAAGACCTGGGTACAGACCTGCACAGGCGGGGCAGCCCTAGGCAAATCACTTAACCTTTGTCAGCATCAGTTTTCTCAACAGGAAAATAGGGATAATAATAGCATCTACCGCACGGGTTCTTGTGAGAAGTAATGAGGTAGTATTTCTAAAGTATTGGGGTGGCTAGGTGGCGCAGTGAATAGAGCACCAGCCTTGGAGTCAGGAGTCTGGCCTCAGACACTTAACACAAAACTAGCCTTGTAACCTTGGGCAAGTCACTTAACCCCAACTGCCCTACCTTCCCCTCTCCAAAAAAAAAAAAAAGCAAAGAAAAAACTATTTCTAAAGCCTTTAACACTCACTGTGTTTAGCACATGGAATAAAGACTTGTTCCCTTCTCTTTCCCTTTGTTGTGAGGCTCAAATGAGATAAAGCATAGAAAGAATGCATTTTGTAACCTTCAAGCCCTGCATAAATATCAGATATTTTTATTTCCTCCAGTTGAATGGACATTTCTCAAAAGCAGGGACTGTTTCCTTTTTGTCTTTGTATCTCTAGTGCCTAGCACATTGCACATAGTAAGTGCTTAATAAATGCCTGTTGAACTGAATAATGAGTTCTTTGTCACTGGAGGTATTTGAATAGAGACTGGTTGGCTACTTGTTTGGGGATGTTGGAAAAAGGAGATACACTTTGGGTAAAAGCCTTCTGAGGCCCCCCTTAGCTCTGGGATCTAGGTTTATAAATAATGAGCTATTTAATATGTGCATAAATACAATTCCACACATACATATTTCCTCTGTTGAGACATGTCTGCTTTGATCTTGTCTGTCTCCTGTTGAAAGCATCTAAAGCTCAATGTGTCCAGCTTGCCTCACACAGCAATTAACAGCATTTCTTGCACAGGTGGATTCTCACTACATACTTTTTGACAATAGTGACATTTTAATTGTTAACAATTTTATTATGGATTTTCTATGGAGAGAATTTTCTGCTCGATCCTATTTAGACCACATCTGGAATTCAGTTCTGAGCACCACATTTAAAAAGAAACATTGAACACATCCATAAGGGACAAATCAAAGCTGAGAAGGTAACCAAAATGGTACCAGGATCAGCTGAAAAAGCCTGAGGACAATGCTTAGAGAAGAGTAGACTATGAAGGGGTACATGTGAGCTATCTTTGAGTATTTGAAGGTCTTTCCTCTGGAAGAAATACTAGACTTCTTTGCTTATCCCCGGAGAAAACTAGAAGCAACAGGAGGGAAAGTGATGGGGGGAGGGAAGGGTGTGCAGATTTCAACTCCATACTGGAGCACTTTTTAACAATTAGAGCTGCCCCAGCATGGAATCAGCTACTTCTACAGGAGGTGAGTTCCCTGTCATTTGCAGTGCCCCAGATGACTGCTTTTGATGCTGTTGAGGGACTCATGTATCAGGCGAGATGACCTCTAGGGGTTGCTTGACTGTCATGAAATGCCACTCCAGCAACATGAAAGTCCCATCCAACCTCACATAGCTGTACCAGTTTTTCATTTCAGGTGCCTGATGGCTCTGAACAGAAGCCATTTTCAGAAATAGCTCCTGTGCCAACTTGAAGTTTCCACTGACTCCTCATGGTCTGCATGAGTGGGGAGATTAATGAGACTCAGGATTCAAAAAATAGTACTTAAAGAAGCTAAAAATGTCTGCGCCCAGGGCCTTAAATAGTCCCAGGGGGACAAAGGCATTTTTTAAAAATGTTCCCCATTCACCCGGAGCCCCTCATGTCAAATGCCAAGTTAAATCTGTCTCCCGGGAAACTTTCTTTGTTCAGTTCACCCTAAATGCATCAGATGTACTGTTTCCAAAACAGGAAATGCTGGTGATTTATGCATTTTTTTTACTTGTTGTCACCCCATTGCCTTGCGTGTGTGTCTGTAACTTAAGGTGAACAGGGAAAGCAAAAGAGAAGGAGTAAGTCAGGGTTCTTGTTTCCTTTTGCTTGTAAATAAAACTTTGCCTTTATTCTAAAAGGAAGAACAAGCCAGCAAAATGAAACAAGGACACACAGAAACAGAAGCCCCCTAGATGCCTTGTGTTCTGTAGATCAACCTAGAGGCTTCTTAGTGACAGCATTGGGCTAGTGGCTCTCCTATCCTGGCAGAATCATCTTAACTGTGTCATTTGCCAGAGATTACAACAATTGTTGTTGCAGCAGGGATAGCTCCTATTTACACAGGACTTTAAACTTTACAGAATGAACCCCTCACAATAAACCTGTAAGGTAGGTAGTGCAAATAGTTTTAACCTCATTTTGCAAATGAGGATCAGAGAGATGATGCCACTTGTCCAAGATCACACAGTTAGAAACTGTCAGAGAAGGTCTTGAAGCCATGCCTTCTTTATCTGAGTTCAGGGCTTTGTCTTTTAAATGATCATTCTTTCTTGGGAAGCCCCATCTTTTCTTTTTTTCTTTTAAAATTAAATTTTATTCTTTTCAATGAAAAAAAATCAAGTTTCTCTCCCTTCCACCCAACCACATTGGAAAAAAGAGAAAACAACAACAAAACCAAAACTTTTGTAAGAAGTATGTATAGTAAAAAGAAAAAGTCCTGTATTAGCAGTCTCAAAAATATATATACCTCATTCTACACCTTTAGTTCATCACCCTTCTGTCAGGAAGTGAGCAGCATGCTTCATCATTGGTCCTATAGTCATGCTCGGTTATTGCATTGATTAGAGTTAAGTCTTTCAAGTTGTTTGTTTTTAGAGTGTTTTTGTTATTATATAAATCCTCCTGGTTCTGCTCATTTTATTCTGCATCTTCATACAAATCTTCCCAGGTTTCTCAGAAACCTCCTCTTTTATAATTTCTAATGGCAAGTATTTGCTTCTTGTCTATGTTGTCCTTCACTTTGGTGTGCTTCCACTTCCAAAGTACAGTTCTCTCTATTGTTTCTTTGGTGAGGCTTGCCATCACAGATTCCAGTTTTTCTATTCTGCCCATTATTTTTTCTGCGCAGTACATAAATTCTGCTCTCATAATTCTCATTTCTCTTTTGATCCACCAAAGAACAGGGTATTTTGGTTCCCTGAGCTCTTCATATTCCAAAGGATCCTCCATTTCATTGTGTTGCATAATGTTTAACAGACACCTGAACTTCGTTAATAGATCTAGAATCCACAATACCCTCTGTGGTTAGTTTTTCCTGTTGAATTATCTGCTTATGTTTGCTTCTTCCTGAAAACTGATATTTCAGTTTTTTCCCCCCTCTTATTTTCCCCTCCTGCTCACATTCTAATTCCCTCTCCTCTGACTATGGTTTCCTTTGGGGCTGGATCTCAAAATATCTCAGTCTCTTCCCATACCAGGCAGTTTACCAGCCTAGGTCTCTTCTTCAAGAGGGCAGTCAGAACTCTAGCTAGATGATATGCTCTTTCTCTCAAGCATGGTAGAGTGGTACACTGTCCGTCCCTCCTTCCCACCCATGTGGATGGTCCTGTCCTGATTCTCTACCCCACTTCCTCTATTCCTTGGTTCTTTGGACCAGCGCTGGCTATTCAGAAGCTCTGCAGCACCAGTGCTATGGGGTTGTGGGCCCCAGCAAGCTTTTGTTTCAGATAAGCTATAACCTTATTGGCTGTCTATCATGGTCAGGACAAATTTCTGAAGCCTAGAGCCAGGGTCTTCACAGCACTGGAAAGGAGAGGGGACCAGTACGTGGGAATGGGTTTTGTTATAAGCCTACGTCACGTCTTAGAATTTGCTAATATAGCCTCATTGCTGGTAGTGTGGGAGAAGGGGTAGGGGGGCTGAGTGAATTCAGGGTCAGTGATCATCAGTTCATGGATTTAGAGGACTTTTTCAAACCTTCTTTTGAATTCTGGACATCCTTGACCATGGAGACAGCTGAAATTGCTTTATCTCTGGCACATAATTTCTGTTTTGGAGAGGTCTGATGGGATGTGGAGATCAGAAAATGTTTAGCTCTCTATCCTGTTGCTCATGGGACCCAGCACAGTGACATGATAGTATTCTAGTATATTCACAGACCATCATTTCTTCAGCCATTCCCCAGCTAATGCTACCCCTTTCAGTTCTTGGAGACTACAAAAAGAGCCCTATAAATATTCTTATACATATGGGTCCTTTTCTGCTTTCTTTGGAAGCCCCACTTTCTCCAAATATTTTATCAGTAGCTCTAAAGACCAGAGAGTTTTCACTTCTCTTTCTCTGGCCCCATCCCCAGGCATAAAAATCCACCCTGTTGTGATTATTCTGCTATTAGCTCCAACCCCAGGGGAACTCACTTCCTCCTGAGGGCTGCTCATTCCATTCTTGGGCAGCTCTAATGGTTAGAAAGTTCTTTATATTAAGCTAAAATTTGTCTTCCTGTTACTGGGGTTGGGAGAGAAAGAACACAGCAAATAGAGATGGTACAGAGTACTGGCTCTGCAGTGAGGGGAGCTGGGGTCAAATCCTACCTCTGATATTTACTACCCATGTCACCATGGGCAAGTCACTCAATCTTCCTGGGTATCTAGGTGAACTCTGAGATCACTTCCAATTTTGTACCTCACATCCCATGAGTGAAAGGTACTCTGCCATGTATCCCTAAGGAATAAGTTTTAACTTATCTGTTAATTAATTATTCTAAGAAGTCAAGGGTAAGGGCATGTAAGCTACTAAGAGTCATATTTCTGTTTAATATAAAAGCAAATCTTCCAACAATTAGATCTGTCTCAAAGTGGAAAGAAATGGATGGTGTCAATAAGCAGCGAGTTCCTTATCACCGGAAATCTCTAAGCAGAAGCTTGAAGTAGATGACCACTTGCTGAGGCTGTAACAGAGGGCACTGATGCTACATAGGAATACTAGGTCAGCTCTCAGATCCCTTCCAGCTCTGAGATTCTCTGATTCCATGACCTGTTCCATACTCTTTTCAGGCTGTGCAATATGGTTTTGCTACCCTTAGCTGAAATAATATTAATTATCAGCATTTATATAGCACTTTAAGGTTTGTGAAGCACTTTACAATTGTCATTGCATTTTATCTTAGGAGGGAATTACTATTATTATTCCCACTTGACAGGTGAGCAAAGTGAGGCAGACAGAGGCTGAGTGACTTGCCTAGGGTCACACAGTTAATAAGTGTTTAAAGTTAGATTTGAACACAGATCTTCCTGACTCCAGAACTAGAGCTATATCCACTGTGCCAACTAGTTGGAAGGACAAAAGTGACTAACGGGTGAAGACTGAGCTTCCTGGTTGTGGAGGCTTTGTTTGGGAAGGAAGGAGGTCACCTAAACAGGAGGCTCTGAATGGGGCTCAGGAGGACGTCCTTTGTCTCCAGAGGCTGAACTGAAGTAAGATCTATGCTGCCAAACCCCTCTGTGACCCAGCTAAGTGGGGCATCTGAATACTTGTTCACAGGTTGGTTCATTCCTTTATCTGGTCCTTAAATACTTATCCAAAGGCTGCAAGGGAAGCCCCAAGTTTTAGACCATTTTACTTTTCATTCTAAAGGCAAGGAGGTGTGCTGCAGATACACACACACGTATGTGCACATACACATGCACACACATGCACACACATTCTATTCTTCTTGAGTTTGGAATTTTTCCTTCTCAAGGAAACCACCCCATCCTTGGTTTCCTCTCTTCCCTCTCTTCCCTTTCTCTCTCTCTCTCTCTCTCTCTCTCTCTCTCTCTCTCTCTCTCTCTCTCTCTCTCTCTCTCTCTCTCTCTCTCTCTCTCTCTCTCTCTCTCTCTCTCTCTCTCTCTCTCTCTCTCTCTCTCTCTCTCTCTTTCCTCCTCCTCCTTTTCCTTCTCCTTCTCCTTCTCCTCCTACCTCTTCCTTCCCCCTCTCCCCCATTCTCCTTCTGGCTGCTTTTGTCTCTGCATTCATCACTCAGCCCTCTTTTCTGTGGATGTGCCTCTCCCAGGCCTATTTTTACCACCCGTTTGGAGAGTTTATTCTTGATCCAGCATCTTTCTCATTGTTTAAAGTGTCCCACGCTTGCTGACCGGCCTGTGCTGGGGCAGAAGCATGGCCAGGCTTTGCTAGCTGGCCACTGGGATTTTTCCTCTTCTGTCCTGTTTTTTTGCAAGTCTCACCTGAGATGAGCCAAGGACAGACTTTTTTTCCTGGTTTGTTTCATACCATCTGCAATCACATTCTTGGGTTCTTCTCTTTTCTCTAACTCTTGTTTGCCTAAAGATTTTTACATTTTACCAAGCTTCACCTTATCTCAAAAACCATGCATTCTTGTGGAACCTCCAAACTTGTAAAGTAGTCAAGTCTAGGAGTTAGTAGACCTAGGTTCTAGAGACAGATCAATCTCTAACCTCATGAACTCAGGTTGGAGGGGAAAAGTATTTCTTGCCAGGGAGAACATTACTTCTCTCTGGCTCTCAGTTATTCCATCTGTCAAATAGAAGGTTTGGATTAGATAACCTCGGAGTCTTTTCAGATCTGACATGATATCATCCTAACTCTGTCCAAATTTCTTTGACATTTCAACCATCCTTCTCATTTTCCATTTTTCACTTTCTTGATTGAACAATTCTCTTTGGGAGCTGGGGAAAATCTTAGTGATAATTTAGTCCAACACCCTCATTTGATGGTGAAGAAAATGAGGCCCAGAGAAGGGAAGGGACTTAGCCCATAGATACAACTAACAGGGGGAAGTGAAAGCTCTACCCCAGAGTGCTTCCTCTACAAGGCTGGCCACCATCCCTTTGCCTTGCATAAAAACACTCTGCCAAGCTGCACCCTTGTGCTGTGTGACCATCCCTGGGCCTCCATCCTTGGGTTTTGGTTACCTTCCCAGGGCCTGCCTTCTCACAAACCCCCTTGATATGGGACAGACTCTGGTAGATTGGCTGACCACCCTCTCTCTCAGCACAATCCCATCTATAGTCAAATAGTGCTTTGAGGCACCACAGCCTTCCCCCTGCCCTCACGACAGAATTTACCCTGGGGTATAGACCTGTTTGTTGACCATCGTATAAGGAGTAGGTGGACTTGTGCTTATCCAGTGTTCTTTCTAAATTTCTAAGATTTCTATTATTAGCCTCTCCTACTTACTGATTAAGGACAGATAGGTGGCGCAGAGCATGGAGCAGGAGGCCTGGAGTCAGGAGGGCTTGAGTTGAAATCTGATATCAGATACTCACTAGCTGTGTGACACTGGGCAAGTAAGTCATCTGATCTCTATTTGCCTCAGTTTCCTCATCTTTAAAATGGGTATAATAATAGCACCTCCCTCTCAGGGTTGTTGTGAGGCTCAAATGGGATAATAATTATAGAGTCCTTAGCACAGTGTCTGGGCCCATACATAAATGTTATCTATCTTTATATAGTGATAACATGAATTATCTATGCTTTTCCAGGGTTCTCAGATCACATGCCTCTGAAAAATGCTTGACTGACTGATTGAGAAGAACCTGCAAATCCTAGCTGAACTGTAGAAATAGCTGTCTCAGTTTTACGAACATTATCTCATTTGACCCATGGCATAATAGGTAGCACGATCAACTTGGAGTCAGAAAAATATGAGTTCAAAATTAGCCTCTGGACACTTATTGGTTAGGTGACCCTGAATAAGCCACTTAATAGCTCTCAGCCTCATTTTTCCCATACATGAAATGGACATAATATCAGTACCTACTTCACAAGGTTGATGTGAGGATCAGATGAGATAATACAAATCTTGAAATGCCAAATTAGTATCAGCCTTATCATTTGCCCAATTTTTACAGAGAGGTCATCTGCTATACCTTCCATATTGCTGGGGCCCCTGAGGACTTCCAACCCTGAAGAATAATCACAAACCAGCCAAACCCTCACTTTGGGGTTTGAGGGAAGTCTACCTCTTTTTAGCCTGGATGATCTCCTAGGGCAGTGGTGTCTAACACAAAAAAACAGTGGGGTGGGGCACTAAACTGTACATAATGATCCCTGAAGACCACATATTGCCTTAGAAAACCACATATTAACATTATCTATGCTCTATTTAATTTTTATTTATTGTGTTAAACATTTCCCAATTACATTTTAATCTTGTTCAGACCTCAGCTGGGAGTGTTGTAGACCTCATGCTGACTATGTTTGCCATCTATGTCTTAGGGGACTTTAGCAGCTTTCAATTTTTTTTATTATATCCCATTGTTTTCATCCATTTTCTATAGAATCTCAAGAATCACTAAGGTCTGCACCTTGGGCACAGACATCACCCATAATGGCATTCTCCACTCAACAGGTCTGCTCAGCTCAGCACCTGGACACTGGAGGGAGAAAGAACTACACAGGTGACCATTCAGCGCCCTGGTGGCAGCAGTCACCTTGTCTGTGTATGGTACTGAGAATTAAATGTCCTCCCATGTTAATAAAGCCAACAGGTCTGTGATGGGCTGTTGCTCCAATGCTCTTATCTGAATTCCAGGGATAAGAGATCCCTCCTTCAGATTAAACAGGACAATTTTGGAGAGTCCTTATGACAACTGGGAAGTGTAAATTATCAGATTTTTTCTCCTAGGTCTCTGACAAATAAGACTTCAAACTAAAACTCCTTTCCTACAGACTTGCTTCAGTAAGCTGCTGCATTTTAGAAATTGCAGGGCTGTTATATCTGGAACTGGCCAAAGGCTTCCAGAACCCCATGTGGCAGACCCCTGAGGTTCATCACCCCAGCTGTCTTACTCTTTCTAGGATGCTGCTGTGAGTCTTCCTCGATGTCAGACCATGGGGGCAATGGGACCCCATACAGAGGGACAGCATGAACCCCATCCATGTATGTAACAACCTAAATTTAGCTTGAGATAATAGAAAATCCTTCTCCGTTGAATAATCCAAGTGGATGGTACATTCTTTCCACAGAGGAAACAGCATCAGTCCTTTGGGGCTAAGAAAGGCTGCCGGGGAGAGCCTTGGCAGGAGGGGGAAGGGAGGAAGGGAAGAATTCTAAGTGGGCTTGAGCAGCTACTCCATCCATCTCTCAAGCGGCCGCCCTTTGAGATTCCCTTGAACTCAAGTAAACCATAAATCCCAATGAAGGGGTTCCACTGATTGTAATTATCCAGGCTCACTGACCTGAAAATGCCCCTTGACTCTTAACTTTGCCTGCCACAGATCTGACCATGTCATCCCCTTCCTCAAAAATCTTCTGATTCCTTATTGCCTTTGGGATAAAAGGCAGAACGTTTGTATTCTGAAAAAATACACAGAATTCTTACCCTGCCACTTAAGACCCTTCACTTTCTGGCTTCCACCTTTCTTTCCAGTTTTGTTCCATATGACTCCTCTTCAGCGTATTCTCCATTCCAGCCAAACTGGCCTACTACATGCCCTGAGCACACCGCCCGCCTCCAGGCTCCGTGCCCTTGTGTGCGCGGTTCCCCGGGTCTGGAACGCACGCCCTCTTCACCTCTTGGATTTACTTTATATTATTTTGACTATAGTCCATAATCACTTGTGTACATTTTGCATCCTCCAACATAGAGTGTAAGCTCCCTGAAGGTAGCAACTCTTGCATTTTTTCCCTCAGTATCCCCAGCACCTACTCGAATGCCAGGTACAGTCAAGTCTTTAATAAATGCTTATTGAATTTACTGAGTTTCAAAAGGGGCCGTGACTAAGGCATGTTATTAGGATTATTGTAAAGAATTTCAGCAGAAAGCTCACATGTTCAAGACCGAAGATAATCGAGAGGCTGGAGGGTGAGGGAGGGTGAGGGAGGGCCAGGACTTCTTGTGCAATCCTCCCCTTCAGCCAAGCTTCCAAGAATTCTCCCACTGCAGTGATTACTGGCATAACTTTGGCATCACCATCAACATAGCTAACATTTATATGGTACTTTAAAGCTTTCTAAAAATGCTTTGTACTCTTTATCTCATTTAATTCTCAAAAACAACCCTGAGTCATAGGTGCTATTGTTATCTGCATTTTACAGATGAGGGAAATTGAGGGTTAGTGAGATGAAGTAACTTGGCCAGAGGTGGAATTTGAATCCAGACCCTCAGAGCTCCAAGGCCAGCACTGTGTCCGCTATATTCCTCTGGTCTCTGGGCAGGCTTAGGTTGCTCTGTGGGTTGGACAGTGGGGCTGTAGATTTCCCTCTGGCCCCTCTCAGGGCCTGAGAGGAGAGCCCATGTGGAAGGGAAACAGGAAGGGAGTTTGGTCTCCCAAGTCCACATGGCCCTTTTCTGTCTGCTGAGAGCTGCCCACAAGAGGCTTAAGGTTTGGGACAAATTGAACAAAAGGTACAAAGTAGATGCTTTGCATATGGCAAGTGCTAAACAAATGTTGTTTGGGCTGAATTGAACTGAATTGAATTCATGGTGGCTGCTTCATTGAATATTCTCCATATTAAATGGCATGGTTCACCCCAAGAATCTCAGGGATCCCAGGAAAAGATGCCTGGGTGTACAGACTCCTACTAACCAGGGACTGCCTCCTAGAGTTTAGTTATTCTTTTCTGTCGCTAGGGGAATGTTCCTGAAACACTTTTCATTATGCCAGAGGAAATCTCCAAGGTACAAATGCCATTACACCCCAAGTCCATGCAAGAGACAGGACAGCCTGTTGATTTCACCTTGGCAACATCTCTTGAATATGCCTCCTTCCCTTCTCTGACATTGTCACCCCTCTGGTCCATTCTCTCATCACCTCATGCCTGGATTATTGCAATAGCCTGTCGGTGGTGCCGTCTGCCTCAAGTCGCTCCGCACTGCAATCCATCCTCCCTTCAGCCACTAAAGGAATTTTCCTAAAGCGCAGGTCGAATCATGTCACACACGCCCACACCCCCACTCAATAAACTCCAGTGGCTCCCTATGGTTTTCAGGATCAAATACAAAGTTCTTGTTTGGCATTCATAACCTTTATAACCTAGCCCTCTCCTGCCTCTCCAGTCTTCTTATATCTTTCTTTCAGCCAATTACTCTGAGGTCCAGTGACATTGGCCTCCTGGCTGTTCCACAAACAAGACTCTCCATTTCTCAGCCCCAGGCATTTTCTCTGGCTATCCACCATGCCTGGAATGCCCTCCGTCCTCTGTTCTGACCACCGGCTTCCCCGACTTCCTTTCAGTCCCAACTAAAATCCCATTTCTACAGAAAACCTTCCCCAACTCTTCTTAATTCCAATGCTTTCCTTCTGTACACTATTTCCTATCTATCCTATATTTGCTTGCTTTGTTCATATTTGCATGTTGTACACTCCCCCCCCATTAGATTGGAAGTTCCTTGAGGGCAGGGACAGTCTTTTGCCTTTCTCTGGATCTCTAGTGCTTTAGCACAGTGCCTGGCACACAGCAGTCTCTTTAATAAATGTTTGTTAACTAAATAACTATAGTAGCATGCACATGTGTATATTTGTGCGTATACACACATACAGAGAGAGAGAACACACAGCAGGAACTCAGGAAATTTTTATTGATTGACTCACGCCTCTATAAAATAGGATTCCTAGGATCATGGACCTAGAACTGAACCCTCCAAACCCCTCCTCTGAGAGATGAAGAAACAGAGATGTTAAAAAACTAGCCCCAGATCACACAGTGGTGAGTCAAGATTTGAATCCAAGCCTTTTGCCTCCAGATACAGCATTCTCCGCTATATTGCGCTACCTCCCTAACATGGATGATGCTTCCCACATCACCTTACGGTGAGGTTCGAATGGGATAAAACATGTTGTGGTCTGTAAACTTAAAGAAATGTCACCTTGAGCTCATTTGGAGCCCATCAGTCTCGATAGTGCCCTTCTAAGGGATGATGAAGACAGAGCCTCCCAGAGTCCCATGTGGGGCTTCATCCTCTCAATGGAGCTTGCTGTTCCCTTCGAACAAACCAGTCTCCCAGGACAAAAAGAGTAGAGCTGGGGAGGATTCAGACATCTGTTTTGGAATACACAAAATAATCCCTGAAATGGGCTCCCATGGTCAGATTTAAGCACTGGAGCTTTAGAAATGCGATGAAAACGTCCTTATTGGAATCTCAGCCTGTCCCCACTGGAAGGGACCTTGAGAAAGGATGGGGGAGGAAGGGTAGCAACTTGGCTGTGAGTTAATAGAAGAACAAGGATTAAAACCTCCTCTGAACCCCCAGGCCCACGTGGGCTTATTCTATCACACAATTTTGTGGATCAGTAAAGGAAAGCGAAAACACAGGCTTACATAGACCTGGAAGGAACCCTAGGAAAGAATATTGACTTTCAAGTCAGAAGAGCTGGGTTCAAATCTTGTCTCCATCACTAGCTGCTCAAGTGACCTTGGACAAGTCACTCAGTTTTCTCATCTACGAAATGGAGGGGGAGGGAAGGGTCTAGAATAGAGAGACTCTGAGGTCCCTTGTAATTCTAGATTTATGAATCTATGAACCAAATCATCTCTTCCAACTTCCTTATGTTACAGATAAAGAAACAGGCTCAGGGAGACCAACTGACTTGGACTTCAGGTCACTCTGGTAGCAAGGTGTGGAGCTGGGACACAAACCCAGGTTTTCTAACCAGGGCTTTTTCCCCTACCTACAGTATGCATTTTTTTTCTTATACCCACAACTTTTGAAGAGAACATGAAAGGTAATTGCTAAACTTTCTCAAGAAATGCCCCCTTTGTATCATTGTCAAGGAGGGAAGTCTCTGAATAGCTAAATATTTAAGTAACAGATACTTAAATATGCAAACAATTCACCCTGCACTTAACTTGTACCTTATTTTGTTCGCTGTTGCTCAGTCGTGTCCAAATCTTCATGACCTCATTTGGGGTTTTCTAGGCAAAGATACTAGAGGGGTTTGCCATTTCCTTCTCCAGTTCATTTTAAAGCTGAGGAAACTGAGGCAAACAAAGTTAAGTGACCTGCCCAGGGTCACACAGCCAGTAAGTGTCTGAGGCTGAATTTGAACTCAGGTCTTTCTGACTCCAGGCCCAGTGCTCTATCCACTGAGCCATGTCACTGCCTTATATCATAATCTCATATTATCAATTTTCTTTTCAGGCATGTATATCTTATCTTTCCTCCTAGATATTGATGTCTTGGCTCTCCTTGTATTTCCTTCAGGACCAGACCTCACATGGTAGGCTTTTCAATCCATCAGCAAGCATTTAGTATATGACTGCCATGTACTATGCTAAGGGCTGAGAATATAAGGACAAAATTGAAACAGTCACTGCTGTCCCCAAGGATTTGACATTGTATCTCAGGAGATGGTGTAGACATGAGGTGGTGCAGTGGAGAGAGTGCAGGGCCTGCAATCAGGAAGACTTGAATTCAAATCTAGCCTCAGACACTTACTAGCTGTGTGACCCTGGGCAAATTATTTAACCCCATTTGCCTCAGTTTCCTCATCTGTAAAGCAAGCTGGAAAAGGAAATGGCAAATTACTCCAGTATCTTTGCCAAGAGAACCCCAAATGGGGTCACAAAGAGTTGGACACAAATGAAACAACTGAACAACACACACATTTTATGTATTCCTATATATGTGTGTATATGTATATATATCTATGATGCAAAATAAATGCCAGGGAAGTGGGGGGAGGAAGGCACTAGCATGTGATAAGGTCAGAACAGGCCTCACATAGAAGGTAGCCCTTGACCCCTGTGATATCTTCTGGCCATACAAGTTACCTGATACTTATCTCCTACCTTATATCTTCATTCTATCTTACATAATTAGTTTTCCAACAGCATTTAGCATTTAGTATATTCTTAATTTTCTACGGATATTTTGTCTTTGTATCTCCTGTACTTGCTGGCACATGGTAGGCATTTAACAATTGCTTATTGAATGGAATTGAATTCACGCTATAGTCCAGTATTAAGCCTGATCACTCATCTTTGGGTTTTATTCATTTCTTTTCCCTTTCCCAGTTGATGATGTAGCTCTGCTACACACTCCAGGACTCCTAGAAGGTGTGAATTCTGCTCTGAGGATACAACCAGCATGATGCTCTCACACAAAGCATTCAGTCACTGAATTATGGCCAGATGTTCTGGTGGACAGACTTGCTTCCCTTCTCCCAGGAAGAATGCCTTTGTTTTTGAAGCAAGGTAGTCCAAGGTCACAGGCAAAGGTGAGACGAAAGGACACATCCCCGATGTCTCAGCCCCGAAAGCCACATGGACAGGATAGCTGCCTGTCCTTGGAGGTCTCTATGGACTTCCCCTGTGCTCATAAGCTAAGGTGTGGTCATGGGGAGAGTGACGGTGCTACTGATCTCTCCTGTTCCTGGGATTCTGCCCTGGGTGCTTCCTAACACTATGTAGAAAGGCCCCACACATTCACTATATCTCTATCCAAAGGAATGTAGTATAGTGGGCTCAGTTCTCCATGCTACTCCATCTCATGAAGGAGAACACAACTTTTTTTTTTCTTTTATGTGAACTGAATGGCTCCTGGCCCTCAGAGAAACACCTCCGATAATCAGTCAACAGGGAAAGGCTGAAGGGATGATCCCATGGTCCCATGTAGACCTCTGGCCTTGCCAGAGACACCTCAGAGAACTAGAAAGGGGCAGGGGGACCTGTTTTATTTTGTATCTACCTGTTTGTGCCTCTGAGGTCCTCCTCATTGGATGTAAGGTCCTCGAGGACAGAGAGGATTTCAATGCAACTGTATCTGAATACACTTCTGTCTTTGCATTCTGAGCATCATCAGTAGTGAGTAAGCACCTAGTAAATGTTGGCTGATTGGTTGAGAAGGTTTGTCCATATCACGGCTACTGAGTTTGTGTGTAAATTCCGAGTTACCAAGAACTTGGTCATCTTTGGCCCCTTTTCTTATTCATCAGAAGTCAAAATATCGAGAACAGATGTTTCTTATTATACCTTATTGAATTCGATAAGCAAGAAAAATCAGTTCCTGTGCCATGTTCTCCTCAGTTTTTTGTGATCAGTCCCACTCTCTCATTTGCGACCTGATGGTTAGAGCACTACACCAGGAAGCAGGAGAGCCTAGGTTCAAATCCTGACCCTGACAGTTCCTAGCTGTGTGGCCATGGGCAGGTCTTTTAACCTCACACAGCCTCAATTTCTTCATCTATGACACGGGGATGATAATGCCTGTAGCACCAAATTCACCCCTGAGGGTCACATGAGATAGATGATGTAGTTAAATGTCAGCTATCACAAGGGGTGTAACAATTTATGTTTCTCCAAGAATGAATATACCAAACCTGAAAAGGGTCATCCTAGCTAGGTTACTTAAGAGTTCATATGCCAGAAAAAAAAAAGTTTAGGAGATTCATCTTCCTTTATAACAAGGGTTCTGGGGTCTATGCAATTAAAAATTATAATAACTGTATTTCAACATAATTGGTTTCCTTCGTAATGCATTGTATTTTATTTGAGGTATTTAAAAAACATTATTCTGAGGAGGGTTCTGCAGGCTTCACCAGACTGCCAGACGGGTCCATGACATCCAAAAGATTAAGAATTCCTACCTTATAGCAATGAGCAAACATCCCTCCTTCCCCTAGGTGTATTCTTAGAAGAGAAGATGTGCTGAAACCTTAACTTATCAGGATAGATACCCTACCTCTTAACTGTCAAACATACATATAACAACTATTTACACTGGCCAGAGACCTGCGTCTCCCTCCCCCAGCACATCTTTTCTTTGCTACAAATCAATCCTACCATGATTTTATAGACTCATACAATCTTAGAGGTGGAAGAAACCATTCACTTAAATCATAGGACCAAGACCAGCATCTCCCCATTTTACAAATGGGGAAACTGGGGCCCAGAGAGTCTCTATGACCTCGCGAAAAAGGGAAGTTACTTGCCCAAGGTCTCATGAAGCCAAGTCTAGAATCCAGGTCACCTGACTCTACTACACTAAGGATGACTTACTATAATTCTTGCATTGTACAGATGTGGAAACCAAACCCCAGAAAGGATCCAAAGACTCAGTATGAAAACATTTTTCATTAAGGAAAAAGAATCAATCCTTCACAAACCAGCAGAAACCTGAGAGGGTTCCTTCCAGTACCTGGTCAGAGTACAGAGCCCCCCTGTAAATCCCTTGCCCCTTGAGGCTTTCTAACAGTCTGACAAGACCTTTCCTTATCTTTCTACTTGGAAAATCTGGCCAGACACCAGGGGAGGAGTTCAGGCTCAAGAAATTCATTTGGTAAATTCAAGGATGTTGCAAGGGCATCTTAAGAAAAGGGTAGGCTGCCTGCTGCTGCTGCAAGAGGATTGACTTGCAGCTCTGTCTTCAGTCTGAGTGCTGGAGCTACGGGTGTTTGTCCCAACCTTAAAGCAGAGCAAAGAGCTCAGGTGCACACTGGCCCTCAGTCCTCCTGGAAAGATGACAAGTCAATCTACCTGCTACCGAGGCTTGGCTGTCCCCAATGCATCTTGGTATTAGGAAATGACTGAGAATGAATGAATGCTCTGGAGCCCTACGGGGTCCAGACAGTTTCCCTCCGAGGCTGCCTTGCTGAGGACGAGCAGGAAGTAAGGGAGCCCTCACCCTTGCCTCTTGCCCTTGACCACAGTGAGCTCTCACCCAACGGCGAGCTATGAGGGCACACCACCAGCCCCTTCCAAATAGACTTTGCTTTGGGAACCAAGCCCTACATAGTTCAGGCTGACATCTCCCCCCACTCACCTACCTTCATTTAGCGCCCCCCCCTTTCCTCCCCTGCTCTCCAGGGCAGGATGCCAGGACCTGGTCTTTATCTTCCTCACCCTGGGGCTTCCTCACTCATTACAAGAAGAACAGGGCTGATTAACATTGTCTGGCAAGATTCATCCCACTCCCCCTTTTTTAAAGGAAAAAAAACCCCACATACTCCAGGCAAAACTCAACACAAAGAAAAGTCACCCTAGTCAATGGAGCAAGACAATAAGGATGCACTGTACCTTTAAGGAGTCAGACTTGGTCCCCTCCTGTGTGTGAGGCAGGAGGAGGCAGGAGGAGGCAGGTTATTCTGGGTTCCCGGCTTACTTACCTAGCACTGAGTTAGCCCCTTTCCCCCTCTGGCCAGCCTCTCTTCCACTCTGGGGAGCTTTTACCATTTAAGGTCAATGTTACATCTGGCTCTGCTGGCTGTAAGCTGCTCCCTTCAGGGCCTCCCTCTGCACTCCCAGTCTTGCTGCCTGCCTGCCTGCCTCCCTGTCCTGCCCTGGCAGGGAGCTGGGATAGAAAGCTTCACATTCTTCTAAACCCCTTTCTCCTGTTTCAGGGACTCCTAAAGCCCAGCCCCCCAGGGAGGCTCCAGGAGGCCGGACTGGGCTGAGACAGGACCAGGGTTCCTCTGCTAAGAAGGAAAAGCAGTCACTCCCCCGTCCCTTCCCCGCTACGCTCCATACACATACTTAGCCTGTTCTTACGGGGCTCTGGGTTCATTGCTCCCCCCATACCATGTCTTGAGTACATCTTCCTCTTTCTGGCTACACAAAAGGCTGCTCTGTAAAAGGCGCCTGGGTCCTTAAAGGATCCTGGCTCAGAACAAGGCCACACTTGGAGGGTATCTTTTCCTCAAAATGTCTATAAGGGGAAAGGGAGGGAGAAAGTCATGGCCGAGGAGGGGAAGGAGTCAAGGGGGCCTGTAATGTGCCCTCAGAACTCTGGTCCTACTGCAAATCCTTGTGTAGCTCAAGGAGGAAATTGGCAATGGCTAATCCATCAAGGAGCCCAGACTCTTCCTTCCATCACATGGAAGTAGATCCAAGCCAGGGCAGTTGAGGCTGCCCCTGCCCAGTCTACAAGGGCTGATCTTAACTTTAGCCTGGCCATTCTCCCTGGGTGTGGCCTCGCTGGGCTTCAAAACTCTGGAGTTCCTGATCCATAAGAAAAGAGAAACTAAAACGACTGCATAGTCTTCTGCCCCCTCGTAAAAAGGATTGAGTCTCTGGAGGAGCAGCCTGGTCAGCGTTCAGCAATCCGGGCCTCCCATTTACATGGTCTATAGTCAAGGGTGTGTTCACAAATGCTGAAGAACTAACTCTTCCTCTCCCCCCCACACCTCAAAAGGACACAGGGCACAATTTACATTTAAGCTGCATTGAGAATATTTTCACCATCACTTTCTTAAGTCTAGACAATCAACAAAACAACAAATCAAGCCCTGGTTTTCAGTATTTGCTGATTTCCAAGGTGTAAATACCATGAAAATTTAACAGTTGGCTGTTTGATGTCAGTCCAGCACACCAGAGTTGGTCCCCATCATCATAGAAGGCAGGCACTTTTTAGGAAGAAACTTGCAATATCTAGGCTAAAGTGATCTGGGTTCATTTACGTTTACTAACTTGCTGCATCCAGTCACCATTCCCACCAATGTTTCCCATCCTTATCTCTTTTTTTTAAAATAGTGGGAATCAGAACCGTAGCAAATCTGATAACTGGGAGAGGCATGAAAACATGAAAGACATCCTCAAAATCAACTTTTTAAGTCAAATTCAGTTGGAATAGGGGAGCTCTCAGGATGTGACCTTGGACATCAAGATACAAGGTCTTTTGAAGGAGAGAAAGACTGAGGAAACTGATGGGGGGGAGGGGTCAAAATAGGAGAGACCTTGGGTTACCATGAAACCACTGATGTAGAGCCCACTGTTGGGATAGAGTGCAGGACAGTCCTGAACCAGAGAAAAGATATACTGTGATACAGTTGCTGGGGAAGGAAGCTGTCATATGGGAGCCTCTCTTTTAACTAATTTTTCTAGCTAGTTGGATACTAAGTTGAGTTGGTTCTATCTATGAAGGAGTAAGTAGATCCAGAGCTCTCTAAATTTTAACTACCTGCAGCAAAGGCCCAGTCACTCCACATTAGTTGTAGCTCTGATGGGGATTAAACTTCATAATCTCTGAGGGCCTTCCCAGATCTAACACTCAGCTGGGCACTTGGAACCTTTGTGTATCAATCTCCTAGGTTTCTCTCTGCCATGGAAAACTGAGATTTCCTAATGGTAAATTGAGGATCAATGAGGTCCTAGTTTTCAATGCTGAATTCCATTTTTCTGATATCTATATGACGTCTTAAATTTAATGACTCCTGGTCATTATGCTGTGGTCATTTTTAGTAGTTGTCCTATCTCCTAGAATTCCAGGGCAGGCTGCCTGATTCTCTTTCTGCCTGCCCACTCAAATTCACAAAGATACTTACCCAATTTCAAAAACACACTCGTAATACTAGCACATGCTCATTTTCAAACACTCACATACATTCACAAACTCTCATACATCCATATACTCACACAATCCTACATTGGCACAGACTCTCAGCTACAACCAGAGACAATCAATATAAGATACAGTGGGAAGAATGCCAGACATGGAATCAAGAAGAGCTGGGTTCAGATTCCACCTCTGATCTTTACTGCTTGTAGGACCATGAGCATGTCACCTGAGCCTTAGTTTCTTCATCTGCAGAAAGGCGATAATGATAGGACCTACCTCTCAAAGTTGTCGTGAGGATAAAATGAGATCATATTTGCAAAACTTAAAGCATTCTATAAACACTAGCGATTACTGTTATTATTGTTCGGATTCACACATCACAGAGAACCCTGAGGAGACCCAGAACTTGTCTGACCCTTCAGGAATCTCCCAGACTAGAAAGGGACACAGGGTCAGAGCTGACTCTCTGGGACCAGCTGGAGGCTCCAAGGCCTTCCCAGGAATAGAGCAAGAGCAGCAAATGCAGCAGAGCCTGGGAGGACAAAGCAAAGTCCAAGCATTGTGTGCGCTTGTCTAGTCACTGAGGAAGGAGGGAAAATGGGAACATGTATCCTGTCCCCAAATGCCAAGGGACACAACAAGTTAACCACAGGAGCAGGCAGTGAGGAACTGGGTGAGGTCTGAGAGCCCATCATGACTTGCCAAAATCCAACGCTGTATCATTCCCGCCTCTTTTGATTCTACTCATATGCTGCTAAACCAACATGGAGGAAGTCACGAACATATGCTGATTGCTGTTCAGTCATTCTTAGTCTTGTCCTTCTTGGTGTGACCCCAGTTAGAGTTTTCTTGGCAAAGATACTAGAGTGGTTTGCCATTTCCTTCTCCAGCTCATTTTACAGATGAAGAAACTGAGGCAAATAGGGTTAAGTGACTTGCCCAAGGTCACACAGCTAGTAAGTATCTGAGGCCAGATTTGAGCTCAGGTCTTCCTGACACAGTTCTAAGCCCCCTGAACCCAAATTCTGCTTTTAAGTCTGTTATTTACCCTTTCCCAGACTGTTCCCCTAGGCCTGGAATGTCCTCCCTCTTTCTCTTCACGTGGTGGTTTTTTTTTTTTTTTGCTTTGTGTGCTTTCCCTGGATCATGCAAAGATGTGTGGAGGGGCAATAACATGAGAAAAGACTGGAAGTAAAAGGAAGGATCAGATGGCATCTTTAGATCTTGTACCAAATTAGGAATTCTTAACCTTTTTTGTGTGTCATAGGCCCCTTTAGTGAAACCTATTGACCCTTTTACAAAATAATCTTTTAAAATCCATAAAATAAAATACATTGGATTCCCAAGGAAATCAATTATTTTGAAACACATTATATATGTGTGCGTGTGTGTGTATATATGTATATGTGTGTATATGTAGATGTACACATATACACACACTTATATAAAAGTCAACAGACCCCAGGTTAAGAACACCTACCCTATACCATATTTTGACTCCAATTTGTAAAGCAAGGGTAGTCATTTTAGATTTGTTAAAGATATATGCAGCTTTAATATAGCTTTTTTATTGTTGTTAAGTCATTTTTCAGTCATAATTCTGTGACCCTAGCTGGGGTTTTCTTAGCAGAGATACTGGAGTGGTTTGCTATTTCCTTCTCCAACTCATTTTACATATGAGGAAGTGAAGTAACTTGCCCAGGGTCTCACAGTTAGTAAGTGTCTGAGGCCATATTTGAACTCAGGAAGATGAGTCTTTCTGAGTCCAAACCCAGCGCTCTATCCACCGTATCACCTAGATGCCCCACACCTTTTTATAGAAAAAGGTTAATATTGAAGTTGGATTCCTAATTTCTTCCTGTTTTCTACTCCTAAGGGTAATCTATTTACTAGATTTATGTACATTCCACTGTTCATTGGAATTTTAGGCTAGGAGGAAATATTCGGTGTCGGCAGGATCTTAAAAAACCAAAACTTTTAAAAAAAATGTTGTAAAATGCATTCGTTCATTCATTCCATCATTCATTCAATGAACATTTATTCTACTCCCCCACACATTCAAGGCTCTTGGCACTAAGAACTACAAAGATTTATTTGCCAATCTTTCATTCCTTCTGCAAGTTGGTCTCAGCCTAGCAACCAGACACCACTCCTTCTGGAAACGGAAGACTCCAGCTTGTCAGACCACTGAAGTTGGAGGCAGAAGACTTGAGTTCATGTTCTTGCCCTACCATATTCCAGCTGCATAACCTTGGGCCACTTTCTCCCCCTCTGAGTTTTCTCATCTGTAAAAGAACAAGCATCTCTTCCCCTTAATTACCTCACAGGACTGAATGATAATATATGAAGGTGACTTTAAAATTATAAAGCTGGATTGTAAACTCCACTATTGTTTATTGCTATCAAAAACCAAAGCCTTTCACAGGCCTCACTCCTGCTGAGCGTGTATGTGCGTGCGCACACACACACACACACACACACACACACACACACACACACACACATCCTGACAGAAAGTCAACTCAGAATCGTCTAGGATGGTCAACAGCAGCATGAGGGGAATCATAGATCATAAATTTAGAACCCAGAAAGAACCTCTAAATAATTACAATAATAGTAGCTAGCATTTTTATAGACCTTAAAACAGAGGTTCCCAAACTTATTAAGCCTACTACCCCATTTAAAAAAAATTACTCAGCGCCCCCTGGAAATCTACTTTCTTTATCCTTTAACTGGTTTTTAAAAATTTGCATCATTTCAAAAAAAAATGAACAACATCTTAAAATTAATAATTTATTGTAAATTTGTGGTGTTCTTCCTGTATTGAAATTTTGATGATGCAATATTACATCACGTAATCATACAGTGTCATATTGCAAACAAGTCACCACACACACACACTCCTGCTGGCACATGCTGGACTTCCTGCCAACACTCGCCAACACTTAAGACCTCTTGGTGACCTTGACCACGGACCGGTTTATAACTTACATTTTGTGTATTTGGAAAACAATGTAATTGCTGTGACTTTAACTCTGTTACACAACAGACAAAACGTGTATGAACGGTTTTTCAAAATTTTCTTCTCTTCTTTCCTTACGCCTCCATGATGCCCTTATTTTTATTCAACGTTCTCCACTTGCACCTGAGTTATTACTGCTCCCCAGATCATTTCAGTGCCCCCAGGGGGCAGTAGTGTCCCCTTTGGGAACCTATAGTTTATTAAAGGTTGTCAAAGGATTTTACAAATATGATCTCATTGATTCTCACAACTCTCGATATTAATTTACAGTTGAGGAAACTGAGGCAGACAAAAGTTAAGTGACTTTTGCAGGGCCACACAGCTCGTCTGTGTATAAGGCTGGATTTGAACTCAGATCTTTCTGACTTCAGGTCCAGTGATCATCCATTGCATCACCTATCTGCCTCTGAAATCTAGTACAACCTTATCAGTTTACAGATGAAGAAACCAAGGCTTAGAGAGATGAAGCAATTTGCCCAAAGGTCACTTAGGAAGTAAGTATCCACTGGGCCTGGTCCTAATATATCAAGCAGGCCATAAATTGGGCAAGGAAAGAATGAACTTCATTCATCTGATGGGCAGGGGAGTTGACTGTGATCACCAGGCTTCTTGTCAACTGTGTATGACATGGCTATGGGACATAGATTTCCCCTCTGGAATTAGTGCATTATGTCCCTGTTGGGGACTCAGGGGCACAACCTATTGTTTTCATGTGTCTTCATTTCTGGATGTTGGCTCTAGTCCTTAAGCCCTGGAGGGGGCCTTTAAGAGCCCCTGCACAGAGCTGCTTACATAGCCCTGAAAGCCAGATTTTAATCCTTGGAAGAACACAAGCCATCCCTAGGCTATATTTAACCTTGTCCTCAGGGCTGTACGGATATCTGGCCTTGCTCTTCATGCATTTAATCCTCCCCCAAAGCATCTGCTCCCCAAAAGGGTGTCATTTATCCACTTGTTGTATAGAACATCCTTGAGGCTCAATTTCAGAAGCTATAGAAAATGAGAACCCTTCTGTGAAATAATTTTTGAGGTGACTGAGGCTAAGGGGGGGGATAGGATCTGACCTGAACAGGATCTAGACCATCAGTACAGAGTCAATTTTTCCATTTTCTTCCTTTAATGAGCCCAAGAGTCTTGTTAAAATGAATATCTTCCAGATGAACATGGTCAGTCAGCTTCCATGCTCAATCACAGGCCCATATTAGGGGCTCAACTCTGTGAGAAGGAGGGACAACTCACCAGCTACTGCATAAGGGGAGGAAGGGTTAGGATGCTTATGAAGTTTACATCGATTATCTCTTAGGACAAGAGAGATTAAATTCCATAAGCATTTAGCAAGCACCAACTGTTTGCCAGATAATCTGCCAACAGATTCTTGCTAAGCCTCAGTTTCCTCATCTGTATAATGAAGAGAAAGGACTCAATGATCTCTATAGTCCCTTTCAGTTCTAAATCCATGGTCTTGGGGTCCCCATGATCTAGTGAATGGAGAGCTGTCTTTCTCAAAAGGATCTTGTTCTTGTAAACTGGTGACAAATCTGTAAGCATGCAGACATGATGCTTTAGGTTTCAGTTCATAGGATCATAGATTTAAAGCTGGAAGGGACCATTCAGTCTCACCCTTTTAGTTTATATATGAAGAGACTGAGACATAGAGTGAGTAAATGACTTTTCCTGGTTCACACAGCTATTAAGCAGCAGAATTTGAATCCAGTTCTTCCTGATCCATGCTCTTGTTTTAGAAGTGGCTTTGACAAACTGGGACAGGTCCAGAGGAGGGTGACCCAAGGACAGTTAGATTAGTTTAACCATCCTACTCATGGAGAACGTTTTTCTATCACATTCCTGATAGGTACTCATCTAGCCTCTGTTTAGACTAGTGGTTCTCAACCTTCCTAATGCCATGACTCTTTAATACAGTTCCTCATGTTGTGGTAACCCCCAACCATAAAATTATTTTCTTTGCTACTTCATAACTGTAATTTTGCTACTGTTATGAATCTATCTGATAATGCAGGATGTATTTTCATTGTTACAAACTGAACATAACCCACAGGTTGAGAATCGCTGGTTTGGATATTGCCAGGAACTCGGTGACCCTCTAAAAAAGACAGAATGCACTAATTATGGAAGAAAAATTAAGCATTTGTGTCATCTTTCAGTTGACAGGAAGTCGGTTCGTCATAGTCAAACACTCTGAGACATGGTGCTAAATTCTGGGTGAGAAAGATAAAAAACAGAACAATGTCTGCCCTCACCAGAATTGGGGATGGGTATGGTCTGTACAGAAAATGTATATAATAAAAGGGAGACTTCAGAGAAACCTGGGAAGATTTGTATGAACTGAAGCAGACCCTTGGGGAATAATTATGCTTTAATGACATTACAAAAAACGAACTATTTTGAAAGACTTAAGTACTCTAATCGATAAAATGATCCTCCGTCATTCCAGAGGACTGATAATGAAGAATACTACCCACTTCCTGACAGATGGACTAATAAGGGGAATGGAAACACATTTTTAGACATGGCCAGTGTGGGACTTGGTTTTGTTTGACACACTTTCATATCTGTTACTAGGTTTTCATTTTTTCTTTTTCCCCTAGAGAATGTGGTGAATGGATAAGGCGAAAGAGAGGAAAAAAAATAAATGCCTTGATGATAGAAAAAATAACTAAAAATAACATAAGGTAGGGAGTGATAGGAAAAGGAGAAATCCAGACAAAATGTCCTAGCTTTTGGAATATTTGAGGACAGCTATCATGATCTTCTTTTTCTTTTCCCAGAAGCATAATAAAGTAGTGAGAGTATATTAGGAGTCAGAGGACCTGGGTTCAAATCTCAGCTCTGTTATGTATTAGTTCCTGTGTGACCTTGGGCCAATCACAACCACTTCGAGTCTCATCTTTCTCTTTTGTAAAACGAGGAGATTGAACTAGACAATCTATTAAGTTCCCTTCTATCTCTCAGTTCTTGAACCCTATTATCCCTAAGTCTTTCAACTTACTTCATCTATTGCATCATTTCCAGTATCCTTTGTGCCCTTGTTCAATTTGTACATATCTTACATAATACATACCCAGAACCAAACAGAGAGGATAGTAAAAATATAATTTTCTTACATCAATATACTTCTGTTGGTGGGTAGGTGGCACACTGTCCCTGGAGTCAGGAGGACCTGAGTTCAAATTCAGCCTCAGATACTTAAAACTAGCTGTGTGACCTTGGGCAGGTCACTTAACCTCAATTGCCCTACCTTCCCCCCTCCAAAAAAAAAAATATATATATATGTATATATATGTATACTTCTATTCATGTAGTATAAGATTGTGTTAACTTTATTTTTCAGCAGATTCATTACGCTATAGATTCATACTGAGTTTATGGTCCACTGAAATCACCAGATCTTCTTTAGATAGCTACTTCCCCATTTTTTCCCCTTTATCATATCACACCCATAAGCACAGTAATTGATATATAGTTGTTGTTTGTCCTTTGCTTTCGAAAAGGACCAATGATATGACTGGGTGATGTTTTGTTCACGAATTGAATTTAAGTGAGGTCGAGTGGCACAAAGTTATAAACCTCCTCTCCCAGAGTCATCAAAGTCCAGTGGCAAGACAAAAGTCAGAATGATTGTCAGTGGCCCAGGATGTACTGGATGACCTTGATATCTCTGATATCTGACCAAACTCTAAGTGTTCTGCAGTGCTTACTTTAGCTGCCTTCATGGCCATTGGAATAAGTTGTTCTCATCCACCCATTCTGCACAGGAAAGTCTTCACATGCTTGAGATAGACATCCCCCTAAAACTCACTGATAGGTTTGAGTTTGTTGGTTACCCTCAATCTGGTATAGTTAGTCTGTGAGGATGGTTTACTGGGGTGAGAGTTGGGTGGCAGGTGGACACCAAAGGTGAATGAACAGCCCAGAAAGGGCTCAACAAGCCCTCACACCAGCGGTGCTAGTCCTCCCTGAACACCCTATCCCAGTTGCCTTCTTTGAGACTCACTCTAGTATATTTGCATCCAGAACACAGGACTCCAGATGTAACCTGAGCAGGGCAGAGGCCAGCAGAATCAGCATCTCCCATGCTCTGGACACACCGCCTCTCTTAGTGTGACTTCCTATTGCATGCCCAGTACTGAAACCTTACAGCTGGAATACAGGCACACCTACGGGGTGTGCCACAGGTGCTGAAGCAAAGAATCGCAGGTTCTGAACTTCACCTGGGTAATTCTTTCTTGGCTCCATCCCACCCTACTTTCCATTCAACGGGCACCATGGTTCCCACTTAAGAACAGAACTTAGGGGACCTAAACTATGCCACTGGAGACCCATCATTTTATCTTTACAACTGGTAAAACTGGAAACACAATGAAAACAACAACAAACATAACCTTAGGTGGCATTCCTATAGTGCTTTAAAGTTGGCACAGCCCTTTATATCTCATAATGAACTTGGGAGGCAGATGCTACTGTTATCTCCATTTCTGTAGATGAGGAAATTGAGGCTGAGAGTGTTTAAGTGATTTGCTCAGCGTCTCACAGCTGGTAAGTAACTGAGGCAGGATTTGAATTTAGATCTTCCTAATTCCAAATGTCACACTTCCTCCATTGTATCACCTCGATATCTGTAAACAGCCCAGAGCCAGGTGGTAGGAGAAGTCAGCTCTGAGACTGTCTCTTTAGGACCTTGCCCAGATAGCTCAACTAATTCATCTCCCAGATCGATCTGACTGTTTGCCTGGAACGTCATTGGATGAATATGTTGCTTTTTAATCATATTGATTTGGGCCAATTTCAACCAAGACTTAAGTGGGTGAGAAGCTTTCACCTCTGAAGAAGGAGCCTTTTCTTTCCTCTGGGGAACTAGGGAACGGGCATGACTATTTCTGCCTCCCTCTGCCCTGAAATGGGATACCTGCCTTGTCCGGCAGCCTCTAGGCCCCGGTGACATCTCCTACGATGAGAGTCACAAAAGAGACTCTCTGAGTGCATAGACAGAACATGGGAAAATGTCTGAAGTCTCAGAGTTCACCACAGCCCCATCCAAATTTCTTGTTTTCCCAACCTTGAACTTTCACTTTTAAAATAAACAGTGTGCTAGACAAAAGAATTCACTTTGGAGCTGAGGCCTCCTCTGTTATCTTCTTTTCTCCTTCTCTGCATTTTAAATGTGTCATCCATAGCTAGGGTGGAAATTTGTATCCTGGGAGCCTCCTTTTAGGAAATGTGTTTCAATATTGGATTTTCCTAAAGCCTGCTTCTAGGAAGGCTGGGAGGGTGAGGTGAAGGAATTGCCCCCTTTCTTTAGTTTTCACTGTATTTCTAAGGAATTTTGAGGTTTTAGAAATGTAAGGATATGACAGTAGGCAGTGTGGGGGAGGAGGGGATAAATGGTGGGCTCTTGGATCACCTAGTATCACCCAGCCAGTGTGTGTCAGGCATGACACTGGAACCCAGGGCTCCCTCTGGCCCCAGGGCCAGCTGTCTTTTCACCTCACTGAGCTGTCTCTCATATATAACTCAAGGTTTACAAAATGCTTCCCATTTGTTAGTTTACTGATGCTACATCAACACTATGATGGAAACAGTATATATACATTTCTTCCTATTTCTCAGGTGAGGATACTGAGGGCCAGAAGAGGGCATCAGTAGGGAGGACAGAGCCAGGACCAGCCCAGCAGACTTCTCATTGCACCCCACTCCCTTTCCTGCTCTTCAGGATTTGTTAATAATGATAGTACCCACACGATCGATACCATTTTATACCCAATAGAACAATTCTCAAATTCATGACACTGGACTGAGGATCCTTCTGCTTTAAAAAGAGCATCACCATTTGCTAACATTAATAATAGTCACTGCCATTTAACAGTGTTTTACGGTTTTAAGTACTTTCCAGCTACTATTCTACTTGTGAAGTTAGAGTTCACAACAATGCAATAAGGTAAGTGCTACAGATATTTTATCTCCATTTTACAGATGAGAAATGAAGGGAGGAATTAAGTGATTTACTTTCCCCTCTGGGCACTGACTTTACATACTTTCCCACCATGACTCCTCCCTCCCTGGAACTTCTCTTAGTACCTAGAACCTTCTCACCCCACAATATCCTTCCACCATGCCTCCATTTTGAGGATAGCTCCAGGCTGACCATGCTTCATTCCCCTGCCAGCTGTGCTTCCAACCCTAAGGACTTTGCCACCATACTCTTGTGCATGGATGTCTCTTATCTAGAGACCCCTTTCTCATTTCCTTTTATGTGCTGTCTTTGTCATTAGAATGTAAGCTTCTTGAGGGCTGGCTGTCTTTCTTATTACTTCTATTTGTATCTCTAGCACTTAGTATAGTGGTGGGCACATTGTGAATACTTAATAAATGCTTCTTATTTTCAGTCACTGCATCCCTGGCCATTGTCAGTCATCCTGACTTATGTCCTGTCACTGGACTCTGATGACTCCAGAAGAGAGGGAGAGGCTGATGACTTTGTACAACTCTGCCTCACTCAAATCCAATACCCAGGAAAGTCAAGACATCACCCATGATGTCATTGGTCCTCTTTGAAAAAGGACAAACAGGGGCAGGTAGGTGGTACAGTGAATAGAGCACCAGCCCTGGAGTCAGGAGGACCTGAATTCAAATCCAGCATCAGATACTTGACACACTTACTAGCTGTGTAACCTTGAACAAGTCGCTTAACACCAATTGCCTTGCCTTCCCCCCTCCAAAAAGAAAAGAAAAAGGACAAACAAGAACAGCCAGGATAATATACTCACATCTGAGGCAGGTCTTCCCAGCCCTGCCACATTGCCTGTTTCTTAGATTCTAGCACCCTCTACCCATGTCTTTTTGTTAATTTTTATTGATCTCTTTTGTTTTTACAAACTCAGAAAAAGGAACATTCCTTGACCAGTCTAGAACACAGGTCTCTTTTGACTCCAAATTCCAATAGCACCAAATGCTTAACTCACTTAGTGCTTATGCCCATGTCTGGAATGTTCTCCCTCTTCATCTCTGCCTCCTGGCTTCCTTAAAGTCCCAACTAAAATCTCATCTTGTACAGGAAGCCTTTCATGATCTCTCTTAATTCTAGTGCCTTCCCTCCATTAATTATTTCCTATTCATCTTGTGCCTAGCTTGTCTGTACACAGCTGTTTGCTTGTCTCCTCCATTAGATTGTGAGCTCCTTGAGGACAGGGACTATCTCTTGCCTCTTTTTGTATCCCCAGGACTTAGTGTAGTACCTGGTACATAGTGGGAACCTAGTAAATACATATTGATTGATTGACTCAACCATGAGCCAAGCCAAGGCAAGCCAGAGGAGGAGCCCACTGTATCATCTTGACAAGAAGTCTTCCTTGGCCCTCTGGTGAAGTCTTTGTTCTAAAATTGACTCAAGCTCACTGTTAATTCACACTTCTCCATCTTTACAGTCATGACTTGGGCTTAAATATTTGGTCTTTAGAAAGGTGTAACAGTAATGAGATTTGAAGTTCCTTTTGTATTACTAAGCTAAGAGGTACTTAGCACCTAGTTCAGATTAAGCCTCTGTTAAAGAAACAGAAGGTATGAACTCCTGCCTCCTGTTGCTGATGTAACAGGAAGGGGCTGAACAGGGAGGGGCAATACTGTTTCTAAAGAAAAACCCAGAGAGGGAGAGTCAGAATTTCTTGGGGCAAGCATCTGGAGACAGAAGCTGCTGCCACTGGAGAAAGAGAGAATTTCTCTCAGCAGCATCTGGAGGCTGGGTTGCTACTGCTGGACTGAGAATTGAGAATAAAAATGAGAATTGGTAACTGAGACAGATCTTCTTGGAGTAAACTCTGTAGAGGCAGAAGCTGCTGCCACCAAGGAGGCTGAAGAGGAAACCCCTTCCCCTCCCCCAACCCCCTCCCCCCCAGATTGGAAAGAATGATTTTGATTTTGAAAATTTGGATGGAGTGATTTTGATTCTGGGAACTAGCTGAAACTTCTGATGAGTCTGAGAGCCAGCCAGAGCTGCCAAAGACTGAGGAAGCATGACTGTGATGCTGGTACTTCGCATGAACCTGTTTGTGGCTTTGTTAAGCCTTGTCTTCCCAGGAACAGAGACTGTGAAGGATTTGAGATGGACTGGACACTGTGAGCTCCAATGTAGGGCAGGAACTGCACAGAAAGCTGGACAAGGACCTGGGAGCTATCTGCCTTTAAACCCAGGTGACAGTTTGGTGAATCAAGGCAGGATCTGGGACCATGGAAGGGGATTCAGGAAATTCGAGAAACCACTCTGAGTCAAGAGGAAAGAAGACTTTACTTGGATACTGTGTACTGACTGAGAAATTGTAAATTTACTAGTGACCTAGGGGTAGAAGGTCTGTGTATTTTCTGATGATTGAATAGTGAATGATGAAGGATGATTGAATGACTGAGTTGATTGAATGATTGATTGACTAAATGATTATACTTAGTGACTGATGACTGAATAAGTGACTGATTGAGTTAACTTAGTGTGCCCCATGAGTGGAGAACTTTGACTATTGTACTTTGTGTCCCTTGAGGACGTAAAACTCCTTAAGGATGATTGAATGATTGAGTTACTAAATGATTGTTCTTTGTTGAAAACTTTGTGACCACTGTGGTAGAAACTATGTGGCCATTTTCTGTGATAAGTTGTTGTGAATGCTATATTTTGATTTTCTGTGATAAGTTGTAACATTGTGAATGCTTTACTTTGATTTAATGTGAATGTTTTGCTGTGATTTGTTATGGAATAGAGAGTGTTCACTATACTGTGTAATCAGGAACTTGAAAGCTGTTCACAGCAGCATTCTTCTGAAAAGCTGCTCGTGCATGGCATTACAGAGGGGCCTACACAAGAATCAGAAAAGGCTGAAGACAAAGAGGAGACCAAACAAAAAAGGAATTACAGGGAGAGAAAGCATTGCAACATGGTGCCCTACAGGAAACTGTACAAGCCCCAGAGATGACAGTACATGGCAAAGTATTGAAGAGTCCCTGGGCCAAGCTGGGAAATGTAGGAACCTGAGACAACAGTAATTAACTAGCAGAAGCTGAGCAATGGAGGACTTCCTACTCCAAGCCAAGGACCTGGTTTAAGCAAAGAGCTTTGGGAGCTGGTTTAGCAATGAATCACCAAATCATGAAGAGAGAAAGGAAACTAACCTGGTCTTTCTTGCTTAAGTGAGTCATATGGGCAGAATAGTCTACTCTCCTGGGTTTTTTTCTCTCTGTTGTTGGGGCAGTGGAGGGCAGGGAGACAGTGCTATCACTTTGGAATAACTATATAGGCTGCAGAATATGATGGGGTTCACTACAGGGGTGGGTGTAGGACACTTTATGAATCCCAAGTGTTTTTGCTTTCAGGTGAAAAGGCAATCCAGGAAACACAGTAAATCTGGAGGAATATGTACATCACTAGGCAAGGTCCACTAGAGACATAAGAGGGACTGGCTTGATTATTTCTTACATAGATATTTTGTGTTTTCTATCTGGGAAAATAAAACTTGTCTTCAATTTAATTCAACATTAATTTATTGGGTACTTCTTATTTAATGTTTTGTCAGCCTGACTGCCTGCATAGGAGCTGAGGGATCTTTTTCTTTTTGGTGGAAAACTACACATGAGACAAATTCTAATACTCTCAGGGGAAAAGCCTTGTCAGGGTCATGAGCAAAAAAGAGATCTTAGAGAGAAGCTCCCAATCCATTTAAACCAGAGCTGCTTTTCCACAATGTCGATTCTTTTTTTCTAAGGCTCCATGGAGTAAGTCACTGCTGTCCACACAATGTACTTCATCATCAATCACACACTTCAAGGAAATCCTGCCTTGGCAATAAAGCAAGAGCAGTTTATAGAGACAAATGAGATGCCATGAAGTAGGACTCCACTCTCCCAGGAAAGGTGACAGGACTATCCCATCCCAAGTCAGTACCATGCACCCAGAGCCCTCAGTAAGGACACAGACATTTTTTGGCACCCTCCACTCTGCATCTGCTGCTCTGCCTGGCTTGACTCCATGGAAGAAGATGTCCTTCCCAGGATAAGCTCATCACCATGCTTCTGACTCAACTACCCCCTCAGCCTCTTCTCCCCTCTGATTGCAGGGCTGGAGGGTGTAATACCAAACTCCTCCCAATGACTTCCTTTACAGAGGGCAGAAAATGGACCTTTTAGCCCACTCCACTCTGCATTTGCTCCTCTGGCTGGTTTCAACTCCACAGAATAAGATGCCTCTGTGCTAAGTACTACCTGAGTATTCCACACACACTTTCCTGCCCTTTTCTGTGAGTTGCCATCCCCTGTTAGATTGTAAGCTCCCTGAGGGTAATTAATTACAATTATTACTTGTACCGCTAGGACTTAGCACAGTGTCTGACACTTAGAAGGTCTTAATCAGGTCAGAGCACTAGACAACTGTGAGGAGAAATGTAAGAAGAGGATGACACAGAGCTACTGCCCATGTTGGAAAGAGTGGCCAACAATTTAGGGGCTGGATGACATGGACATAACAATCCAAGGTGAAAAAATAGCTTGCCCATCATTTCCAACATTACTTCCATCTCACAGATGCACCATTGTGTAGTAAAGAAATGGCCTTTCGCCCAACTGTATGCCCATAAATTTGACAATCTTATTGAAATGGATGAATATTTACAAAAATATAAATTGCCCAGATTAACTGAAGAGAAAGTAAAATGCTTAACTTCATTTCAGAAAAAAAAAATTGAACAAGCCATCAATGAACTCCCTAGGAAAAAATCTCCAGGGCCAGATGGATTTACATGCAAAGTCTATCAAATATTTAAAGAACAATTAATTCCAATACTTTATAGACTATTTGGGAAAATTGGTGAAGAAGGAGTCCTACCAAATTCATTTTATGATACAAATATAGTACTGATACCTAAATCAGGAAGAGCCAAAATGGAGAAAGAAAATTATAGACCAATTTCCCTCATGAATATAAATGCAAAAATTTTAAATAAAATATTAGCAAAAAGATTATGGTAACTTATCACAAGAATAATACACTTTGTTCAGATAGGATTTGTTCCAGGAATGCAAGGCTGGTTCAGGTAGGAAAACTATTAGTATAATCAATCATATCAACAACAAAACTAGTAGAAACCATATGATTATCTCAATAGATGCAGAAAAAGCTTTTGACAAAATACAACAACGATTCCTATTAAAAACAGTTGAAAGCATAGGAATAAATGGAGTCTTCCTTAAAATAATAAGTAGCATCTATCTAAAACCATCAGCAAATATTATATATAATGGAGATAAGCTAGAAGCATTTCCAGTAAGATCAGGGGTGAAACAAGGATGTCCACTATCACCCCTGTTATTCAATTTGGTACTAGAAATGTTAGCTGTAGCCATAAGAGAAGAAAAAAAAATAGAAGGAATTAGATTAGGGAAAGAAGAGACTAAGCTATCACTCTTTGCAGATGATATGATGATATACTTAGAGAATCCTGGAGAATCAAGTAAAAATCTACTTGAGATAAATAAATTTAGCAAAGTTGTAGGATATAAAATAAACCCACATAAATCCTCAGCATTCCTATATATTTCTGATGAAGTCCAACAGCAAGAAATAGAAAGAGAAATTTCATTTAAAGTTACTGTAGACATTATAAAATATTTGGGAGTCTACCTGGCAAAACAAACCAAGGAACTACATGAACACAATTACAAAACACTTTTCACACAAATAAAATCAGATCTAAATAATTGGAAAAACATCAGTTGCTATGGTTAGGTTGAGCTAATATGATAAAAATGACAATTGTACCTAAATTAATTTACCTATTTAGTGCCATACCAATCAGTCTACCAAAAAAATTTATTTTATAGAGCTAGAAAAATTAGTAACAAAATTCATCTGGAAGAACAAAAGGTCCAGAATATTAAGGGAATTAATGAAAAGAAATGCCAGGGAAGCTAACCTGGCCATACCAGATTTTAAAGCAGTAGTCATCAAAACTACTTAGTACTGACTGAAAAATAAAGTAGTGGATCGACAGAATAGATTAGGTACACAAGACATAGTAAATAGTCAATGACTATAGTACTCTACCATTTGATAAACCCATAGACTCTAGCTCCTGGGAAAAGAACTTACTATTTGACAAAAACTGCTGGGAAAACTTAAAAAATAATATGACAGAAACTGGACATAGACCAATATCTTACACTGTATACCAAAGTAAAGTTTAAATGCATTCATGATCTAGATATAAAGGCTGATACTGTAAACAATCTAGGAGAGCAAGGAATAGCTTACCTATCAGATTTATGGGGAAAGGAAGAATTTATGACCAAATAAGAGATAGAGAACATTACAAAATATAAAATGGATAATTTTGATTACAGTAAATCAAAAAGTTTTTGTACAAACAAAGCCAATGTAACCAAGATTAGGAGGGAAGCAGAAAATTGGGAAAGAATTTTTGTAACTAGTGTCTCTGATAAAGGCCTCATTTCTAAAATATACAGAGAACGGAGTCAAATATATAAGAATACAAGTCATTCTGCAATTGATAAATGGTCAAAGATATGAACAAGCAGTTTTCAGAGGAAAAAATTAAAGATATCTGTAATCATGAAAAAAAATGCTCTAAATCACTACTAATTAGAGAAATGCGAATCAAAACAACTCTGAGGTACCATATCTCATCTGTTGATTGGCTAACATGTCAAAACAGAAAAATGATAAATGCTGGAGAAGATGTGGGAAAATTTGAACACTAATGCATTGTTGGTGGAGTTGTGAACTGATCCAACCATTCTGGAGAGCAATTTGGAACTATGCCCAAAGGGCCATAAAAATGTAGATACTCTTTGACCCAGCAATATCACTTCTAGGGTTGTATTCCAAAGAGATTATACACGTGGGAAAAGGACCCATATGTGCAAAAATATTTATAGCAGCTCTTTTTGTGGTAGCAAAGAATTGGAAATCAAGGGGATGCCCATCAATTGGGGAATGGCTAAACAAGTTATGATATATGAATGTAATGTAATACTATTGTACTATAAGAAATGAGGAGCAGAAAGACTTCATGATAACCTGGAAAGACTTATATAAACTGATGCTGAGTGAGGGGAGCATTGCACACAATTAGAGACACATCGTATCTGTGATGACTAACTTTGATAGACTGGGCTCCTCTCAGCAATGCAAGGCTATAAGACAACTCCAAAAGACTTACAATGGAAAGGACCATCCACACCCAGAGAAAGAATTAGAGTCTCAATGCAGATTGAAGCAAACTACTTGCTCTCTCTCTTTGTTTTTTTTTTTGTTTGTCTCTTCTTTCTTGTTGTTCATTCCATTGGTTACAATCTTTCTTTACAACTTGACTAATGTTTAACGTTTAGGTATTTGGAGAACCTATATCAGATTGCATGCCACCATAGGGCGCTAGTGGGGAGGAGAAGGAAAGGGAGAAAAATTGGAATTCAAAAGTTTGTGGAAATGAATGTTGTAAACTAAAAGTAAATAAATAATTTTTTTTTAAAAGAAAAGGTCTTCTGGTTGGCTGCTGACCAAGAACTGAATGTGCATACAAAAAGTCAAATAATCCTTGGGGGTGGAGCCAAGATGGTAGAGTAAAAAGTCAAATGATCCTCTCTTTCCTGGTCAAGATTGAGGAAAGTACTTTTGTAAGCCTCTGGGTGAGGAGAGAGAGATGGTGCCAATAGGCTACTCGCCACCTGGGGCTGATGATGTGAGGCAGCTATCAAGACATCATATACTTCAAGCAAAGATGAGAATAGCCTAAATGATATTAGCACACTAATCATGGGGTCAATCAATGACATAGGGGAGACATTAACTGGCATTAGGCAAAGTGATATTGGGAAGAATACACCATAATGGGGACTTAACCCAACAGCATTAAAAAGATCCCCTCAGGATGGAATACTCCTAGAACTCTGAGGAGATGTAGCCACTTGCCCTTTGGCAACTTGACTTTATGACTTATATGATGCACACTTGCCTCTTCCATATACTTCTGAAGGAAATCTATCAATATTCTAGTGGCAGCTGGATGGCACAGTAGACAGAATTCTGGGTCTGGAATTAGGATTGGAGTTCAAATCCAGCTTCAGACAGTTACTAGCTGTGTAACCCTCACTTTTGTTTGCCTCGGTTTTTTTTTTCTTTCTTTTTTTTGGAGGGGAGAAGGCAGGGCAGTTGGGGTTAAGTGACTTGCCCAAGGTCACATGGCTAGTAAGTGTTAAGTGTCTGAGGTCAAATTTGAATTCAGGTCCTCCTGACTCCAGGGCCAGTGCTCTATTCACTTTGTCACCTAGCAGTCCCTGCCTCAGTTTTTTTTTAACTACACTACATTATCCCACTAGGCAATGGGATAATAACAGCACTACTTCTCAGGGTTGTTGTGAAGACCAAATGAGAGAATATTCGTAAAGTTTAGCACTGTTCTTGCATAGCAGTGACTTAATAAATACTTGTTTCTTTCCGATTGGTGCCATCTATAAGGCTAGGAAACTTCACTCTCAGGTTCTGTCCACTGTGGAAGTATCAGTGGACCTGCATGCTAAAGTAACTCAGAAAACAGGCAGACATATCCATCTCAGGGGCACTTCTATACCTCTCAGGTTCCAGCAATGCTGGGCATTTTCACTGGCTATCCCCAGTGCTTGGTAACTTCTCCCTCTTCATCTCCATCTCCATCCTCTTTCAAGTCCCAGCTCAATTTCCACTTTTAAAAGAAATTTTTCTCAATCTCCCTTAATGCTAATGCCTTCCCTCTGCTGATTATCTCCAATTTATTCTGTATGTATTTTGTTTGCACATAATTGTTTGCATGTTGGCTCCCTTATTAGACTGTGAAGAGCAAGGACTTTTTTCTTTTTTTTCTTTTCTTTTTATCCTCAGCACTTAGAACACTGCCTGGCACATAGTGGGTGCTTTTAAAATGCTTGCTGACAGACTTGTTGACTGCAAGAACATACAACTCCCATATATCTCTGCTCCCAAGCAGCCATTTCTAGTTCTTAGAGGAAAGAAAGCCTGTGCTCATGTAGTCTCTCCCCATGAAGCAGACCACTTTGCTCTGTACCAATCTGTCTTTTGAACAGAAAAGACCCAAAAGAAAGACCAAAAGAGAGCAACCTGGTCTGTTAGCTTACTTTTATAGACAACAGGGGGGGTTTCCAACCTCATAGGAGTCTGTCCTCATGAGTCCCAGTCAATGGGTCATCTTGGAGACAGCCCATCTCTGGGGTACCATCAATAGTATTCTAACCACTAACCACATAATGGTTCTGCCTATATTCCATGGGGTATATAGGGGAGGTGTTCCTCAGATACCCATGTAATGGTAAGGGAATTTAAAGATCTTCCCTCCCCGTAATAAGCCTAAGTGAATTTGAGGACCTTCCCTGATTTGAAAATCTACTCTGCCCCATAATAGGCTGGTCATGTGGAGCCTGTGGTGGGAGGAGTTTTCTGAAGAGTGGAGCAGAGTCCTCATGAAAAGCTTACTTAGGGGAGGCTTGTTTTTCAGGAAGGGTCAACTTTTGTTACTTTGTAACTAGGCAGTGGGTCATGAGGGGTTTGATGTTCTCTGACCCTAGAGAAGGCTACACATACCCTGAGGTGAAGTTTTTCTTGGGGGCTCACTTTGGGAAGAGTCATGTGATTTGGCCACATGAGACTCTGGGAAACCATTGAGTCCCCCAGCTTTGATAACCCAGATGATGGTGCTTCTCTCTCTGGTAGCTAACACTATATGTATGTGATGGCCAGGCAGCTAGAAGCCCTGTCTGTTGAACTGTGTTATTTTCTCTGTCTGTTCTTTTTGTCTGCTTGTAACTTCTGTTTGTATTCTCTGAAGTTCAGGGTGCCGATTTTTTCCCCTGAACTAGGTAAGTGATATATGTTTGATTAAAGTAAGATTGTTAACCCTTTTTGAGTTGCTTTCCTTTAGAAAAACAAAAGCCCCTACTCTATAATATCACCAAGTTGACAGGAGGGACTCATTAGGAACTTCCCTCCCTAATCAATGCCCTTCTACAGAACAACTCATCTGATGCTCATGCAACCTGGGGATCCCTTTTCCCCTGGGGTTATAGTATAGATACAGTGAGAACTTGCTTGGTAAACAGCACTGTGAGAGGCACAGAGCTGTCCAAGATCAACGGTACTCATTAAAACCTTTCTATACATAACCCCATTTGGGATAATTATACCCATTTTATAGTTGAGGAAACTGAGGCTTAGGGAAATGATCACAGAACAAATGAATGTCAGTCAGCTTCTCTAAGGATTTGCTTCCCAATATACTTTAGCATTGCCCTCCCATCCTGCAGCCTAGAAAAGTCTGGGAGTTCCTAGGGAAAGATGGCTCTCAGTCTTGTTTGCCTGCTTCCCATTTGTAATCACCATGGGTGAGAGGGTGAGTTGTTATTTCCAAGGCTGCCTCAATGTTTGTACAAGAAAAACTTGGCTGCCTTTTCAAGCACCTTCCCCCAAGGATGTTTGGAGCTGAACTTCTGTCCTGTAGAAGGTCAGATGAGGCCAACGCAAGTCAAAACTCAATGCTTGTCAGAACCTCCTTCATTTTCACAGCATCCCAGAGATTAGAAAGAACCTCAGAAGTCCTGCAATTTAGTGCAACCCATACCCAATCAAGAGCTCGTCTGGGCTGCTGCATACCCAGCAAATGTTCATTCAGCTTTCACCTGAAGATCTATGGTGAGGGAGGATACCCCACTAGCTCCTAGGGCAGTCCATTCCCTTTCTGGATTCCTCTGATTATCAGGAAACTTTTCCTTCCAAGAAGCTGAAGAGTTGGTCCTCTGAGGCAGAGCAGGTAAAGTTAAGCTCCCTGAGGAGAGGGAGAATTTCCTTAAAATCCCAAGAACTCAAAGCAGTACCATGTATATAGTAGGTACTTAATAAATGTTGGCTAAACCAAATTGAAAAACAAGTCTCATCTGTCTTTTACCTAACAGCCCTTTCAATGTCCCCTCTACCACTACCCCTCCTAGTCTTTTCTTCTCTAGGCTAAACATGCCCAGTTCCTTCAGAAGATCCTTCAAGGGCATGGATATTAATATCTTCTCCCAGATATTAGTACCATACTCCAGATGTGCTCTGACCAGGACACTTGTTAGCCAACCTATCACCTCCATCACCTCTAAGATTAACTATGCAGGCCCCAATCTGGCCTGATCTGGCTGCCTCTCCCAGGACAAGGCTGGATGTTTACCATTCTGGCTTCTGGCTGTGGATCAGGAAGGAAATGCCATAGGCGGCCAGAGCTCTGGGCGTCAAACTCTGAATGAATCACCAAACAGCCTCGAAAGCTTTCTCTGTAATCAGCACAGTGAGGGGCATGCAGCCACCCAAGACCAGGGATGCTCCTTAAGGTTTAGAAAGACCTGTCCAAACATAACCTCATTTGATTCTCATAACAACCCTGTGAAGAAGAAACTTACCCAGAACCATGTTATCATCCACATTTTATAGCTGAGGTTCAGAGCATCTTGATTTGTGTGTGTGTCATGGACCCCTGGGAGTCCCTCTGACATTCAAGTGAAAGCTATGGACTCCTCAGTTTTTAAATGCATGAAACAAAATGCGTGGGATTACCAAGAAGGCCAGTTATATGGAAATAATTATTACTTTAAATTTAAGCAGCATCTGTTAAGAGCCTACTATGTGCTAGACACTGTGTTAAGTACTTTACAATTATTCTCTCATTTAATCATCACAACAACCCTCAAAGACAGGTGCTATTATCATCCACATTTGACAGACAAGGAAACTGAAGCAGACAGAGGTTATGTGACTTGCCCAGTGTCACATAGTCTGAAGCCTGCTTTGAACTGGGGTCTTCCTGATTCCAAGTCCAAGAAGGGACTTGGTCTCCTTATCTCTCCCAAGGTGGAAGGACAGCAGCCCCTCACAGGCCCAATCCCAATACTATTCTAGCATATGGGCATTCAGCTGCTTTGTTTTCTAGACCTTGGTCCATTCGCCCCTCCTTAGGCAGCCTGATAGCCTTCCTCCATTGAAGCTCACCACCTGATTGGCTTTAAACCTACAGCAGCTCAGAACTCCTGAGCCCAAGTAACCAACCAACCTCAGCATCCACAAGAGCAGAGATTACATATGTGTGCTGCCATGACCCAGACAAAATAATTCTTAAAACAAGTTCACAGTCCTCAGTTTAGGAACACTCAAAGGAAACTAGAACTCCAAGGGGTTAAATGACTCGGGATCACAGATTAAGAGTCAGAAGGGACCTCAGGGGCCATCTCATCCAAGCCCTCATTTTACAGATAAAGAAACTGAGGCCCAGCTTAAGTGCCAAAGGTCACACAGCTAGTAAAATGTAAGAAGCGGGATTTGAACTCATGCCTCATCTGTTTCCAGGTCCCATACTCTTACCATCCTCTTTGCATTACTATGGAGCTCATTGCATTACTATGGAGCTCATTGCTAGCATATCCTGAACTGATTTAAGATACTATGTCAAAAGTCAGGCTACTTAGGGAAGAGGTGGTGACCCAGGAGGGTTGGTCTTGCCAGCTTTTTCACTGGGTCTATTTGTGCCACCATGATTTTCCTGCCCCACTCTGGACCTGTCCAGTCACCTGTTCTCCCCAGGGATTCTGAACCACCCATGGCTGGCCCATGGACAAGGGCATGGCAGCCTGCATTCACTGACCCACCTTCAGCAGCCTTGACAGAGCACCACGGAGAACAATGGACAGAGATTCCTTCACAGGGACAAGGAAGCTTCTTTCCCAAAGGACAAGCAGAGAAGGTTGTTGATGCCTCCAATTCTCTGCCTCAGCATAGGCAGAAGGGGAAGTCAGGCCTGGCCAGACCACATTGTAAAGTCTGAATCCAAACAGGGAACTCTAAACCAAGCTGGCCTGAGAGATGGCCTCATCCTCCCCACAGAGGCACAGTCAATTCCTTTTTCTGCCCAAACCCCCTCCGCCTCCTTCCACCCCCCTTCCCCCAACCATCATCATTCCTACAAAGGAAATTAGTCAAGAGCTGTGGTTTTAAGTTGCTTTAATAGACCAAAGGAAACAAGGACAGAATTCAGAATCCACCCAGGGCCAAACCTTCACTTCTGATTACTTTACCCTGCAGAGTGAGAGTAAATGTAGGCTTTAGAAATGCTAATGTCATAACTGATCAACAAATGGGGAGCTGGTACCCAGAGCAGAGGCACAAACTTGGATGGAGGAAGCTGTGGACCCTATGGCCTTCCTCCTTCCAACCCAGAGGCGGGCCAAGGAGGAATAACTGCTGATATTTGTAGAGCACTTTACTTAATAATACTAACTGGCCTAGGAGAGTCACCTTGGTGTAGTGGATAGAGAGCCAGGCTCAGAGTCAGGAAGAGCTGACACTGCTGGCTTTGTGACCCTGGCCACTTAAGTCACACTTAACCTCCCAATGCTCACCAACAATAAACTATAGAGCAGGTGTCTTTCTGCATTGGTGGAGGGACTTTTCCTCCCTGAAATGTCTTTCTCTCTCAATAGGAGTCTGGTTTAAAAAAAATGACCCAACAACACCTGGTATTTATATAGCCCTTTCAGTTTTGCAAAGCCTTTACAAATGCTATCAAACCTGATCCTTACAACAGTCCCAGGAGACAGGTAATAATATTCCCATTTTGTGGATAAGGAAGTTGAGAATTATGTAGCTGGTAAGTTTCTGACATAGAATTAAAACCCAGGCCTGCTTGAATCCAAGTCCAGTTCATATTAGCTTTCAATTTGCAAAGTATGTTAATAGGATCATTGATCTAGAGCTAGAAAGGACCTTAGAGGTCATTCAATCCAATTCCCCTCCTTTTCCAGTTGAGGAAACTAAGGCACAGAGAAACCTGGTGACTTGTACTGGGTAATACAGCTAGGGAGCGCCCAAGGAAGGATTTCTCACAACAGTACTGTAAAGCCAAATAAGACAAGTTTGTCTTCATTTTTCAGATGAGGAAACTGAGGCTCTGAGAGAAAAAGCAATTTTGCTCACAGCAATAAATGTTACAATCTGAACATTTTGTCCTTCCCATTACAATGGGCCACCTCCCAAGAGTATCAAGAGAATTAATGAAAAAAAAAATGCAAAGTAAGTTTGCCTAACTTACCAGATCTAAAACTATATTATAAATCGGCAATCATCAAAACTATTTGGTACTGGTTAAAAGATAGAGTGGTGGATCAGTAGAACAGGTTAAGTTTGGGAAACACAGTGGTCAATGACTATGGTAATCTACTCTGTGATAAACCCCAAGACTCCAGCTTCTGGGATAAAAACTTGCTGTCTGACAAAAACTGCTGGGAAAACTAGAAAATAACATGGCAGAAACTAAGTATAGAACAACATCTCACACCTATACCAAGTTAAGGTTGAAATGGGTATAGGATTTAGACATAAGGGATGATACCATGAGCAAATTAGGAGAGCAAAGAATAGTTTACCTGTCAGATCTAGGGAGAAGGGAAGAATTTATGACCAAATAAGAGATAGAGAATATTGTGAAACACAAAATGGATAATTTTGATTACATTAAATTGAAAACACTTTGCACAGACAAAACCAATGCAACCAAGATTAGATGGAAAGCAGAAAACTGGGAAACAATTTTTACAGTCAATGTTTCTGATAAAGGCCTCATTTCTAAAATATGTAGAGAACTGAGTTAAATTTTTAAGAATACAACTCGTTCTCCAGTCAACGAGTGGTAAAAGAATATGAACAGGTAGATGAAAAAATTAAAACTATTTATAGTGATATACAAGTGCTCTAAATCATTATTGATTAGAGAAATGCAAATCAAAACAACTCTGAGATACCACCTCACACCTATCAGATTGGCTAATATGACAGAAAAGAAAAATGATGAATGTTGAAGAAGACTGGGAAAATTGGAATACTACTGCATTGTTGGTGGAGGTTGTGAACTGATCCAATCAGACTGGTAAGTAATTTGGAACTACGCTCAAAGGGCATACTGTGCACACTCTTTTATCCAACAACAGCACTACTAGGTCTGTATCCCAAAGAGATCATAAGAAGGAGAAAAGGACCCACATGTACAAAAACATTTATAGCATCTCCTTTTGTGGTGGCAAAGAATTGGAAATTGAGAGGATGCCCATCAACTAGGGAATGTCTGAACAAGTTGTGTATATGAATGTAATGGAATACTATTGTGCTATAAGAAATGATGAGCAGGAGGATTTCAGAAAAACCTGAAAAGACTTACATGAACTGATGTTAAGTGAAGTGAACATAACCAGAATGTTGTATACAGCAACAGCAACATTGTACAATGATTAACTATGATGGACTTAGCTCTTCTCAGCAATGCAAAGATATGAGACAATTCCAAAAGATTCATGATAGAAAATGTCAACCACATCCATAGAAAGAACTATGGAGTTTGAATGCAGATTGAAGCACATTATTTTCACCTTTTTGGTTTTTTTCTTTTTTGTGGTTTTTCCCTTTTGTTCTGATTCTTCTTTTACAATATGGCTAATGTGGAAATATGTTTGACATGATTGTATATGTATAATCTATATCAGATTGCTTGCTTTTGGGGGGAGGGGGAGGGAAGGAGAAAAATTTAGAACTCAAAATTTCACAAAATGAGTGTTGAAAACTATCTTTACATGTGATTGGAAAAAAATAAAATACTATTAAGGAAGAAAAAATAAAATGATGGACCACCTCCTTCCTACCTATCTACTCAGTAATGAAAGAAGGATCATTCATTCTCTTTGGGTTGCAGGCCATAGCTTAAACCAAAGTTTCTTAATCTGTAACTTGCTTTTTTTAATTTTGAAAACTGTATTTCCATATAATTGGTTTCTTTTATAATCCTATGTATCTTATATTATGCATTTAAAAACACTATTCTGAGAAGGGATCCCACAGACCTCACTACATAAGGAACACATTGGTTGGCTTGAGCAAAGCACAGAAGGAAGAAGACTCTTCTTACAGAGGAACCCAGGGAAGGGAGGTGCTTAGTAGAAGAAGGAACAGTTTCATTGTTGGCCATACAAGAGGGTTGTTTCCACCTGAAATGTAGGCATTTAGCAGGTGCTAAAATGAGAAAGAATGGTGTCCCCTACTAGTGCAGAGGGAAGAGGGGGATGTCTTCCTTGTGGCAGGTGCTGGGTGATAGCTGAGGGGGAGGTGGGGAACAAGTCCATTAGAACCAGAAAGAAGTTGGTCTTGGCTAACAGGTTCTCCTCATTAGGTGAGGTGGTTTTCTTGTGGCATAGCTACATTGCATTGAAAACTATTCCCAAACTCCCTAACCATGTGAGTCTCTTCTGTAGTTGCACAGAGATGCTCATAGGGTCACAGGATTCAGAGGACCCCAGAGGTTACTAAGCCTAACCATTCCATTCTACTGAGTTGGAAACTGAGGCAGGCCTGAGAATGGAAGGGATCAAGGTAGTTCTGATGCATTCCCATAGTCTTTTATAGAATGAAAGTCCTATTTTCTGGGAAACCCCCTCCCCAGACTCTGCCCAATATGAGAAATGTGCATGAAGAACCAATGGATGGCAGAACCAGAAACTAGTCTAGGGCCCTATGAGCACCCCTTCAAAGGCAACAAACACAAGTAACCAAAGAGCCAATGGTCCTACCTTTCCTCTTTGAGCTTCCCGTTGGCCCCTTCATCTACATTGGGCCTCCAAAAGTAGTCACACCATGAGGAACAAGCTCCCACATCCTCAGCAGAGTCACTGTGGTTCCTATGAAAATGTCAGAGCTATATCCAGGACACTGAGGTCCAGCCAGGAGGAAGAAAACTTTGAGGAAATCTTGTTATCTTTAGGCAGCGTGCACTCATCTCCACATATTCCCCAGCAAAGATACCCTGGTAACCACATCCCCACCCCATAAACGCAGGAATCCACACATCAGCCCTAGCAACAGCTTCCTTCTCCTCTTCCCACACACCAGCCCAGTGTAATCAGACCAGGGATTGCTGTTGGATAGCCCCCGCAGGAAACACTGGCTCCTGTGTGCCAAACAAGCACCCCTGCTGTCTGCTTCACTGGCGAATAAAGAAATAAAGCATACCATTGGGAAGGACCTATTATGCACCAGGCTGATGCTACATTATGGAGATAGACAAAAGGGAAATAGTGTCTGCCCTAGAGGAACTTCTATTCTACTTGGAAGTGGGGGGCTGGTGGAGATAGAAGCAAATGATAAACACAAATTAATATCTTGCAAAGTAGGGTGTAGGGAAGGGAGAATCCTGACAAGATGTTAAGGGAAATTTGAGGAGGGGCCACTTGTAGTTGGGGTGGAAGGTTGTTGGAGGAGTGAGCACTGGAATTGAAGTTTGAAGGAAGAAAGCGTTTATGAAAATAAGAGAATATTAAAGGAAGGAACATGTTCTGGGCAGGGAGTAGTTTTCTTGTTCAAATGAAAGAAATGGATTCCATGTTGAGGTGGAGGAGCAGATGAGAGTTCAGTTTGTCTGGGGAATTGAGCATGTGAAAAGAAATAATATGAAAGAAGGCTAGAAAGCTGGAAGAAAGATGGTGGATGGTCAGGTTAGGGAGATTGTATTAGGTCTTATGAACCACTGAAAGATTTTAGGCATGTGAGTAGCATCATCAGACAACTAAGTGACACAGTGGACTGAGTGTTGGACTTAGTCAAGAAGACATGAGTTCATATACTACCTTGGAGGCATAATAGCTGTGTGATCTTGGATAAGTCATTTAACCTCTCCCAGCTGAAGTTTCCTTATCTATAAAGTAAGGATAATAATAGCACCATCACTGGGTGGATCACTGGAAAAAAAATGAGATAACATATAAGGCCACTTTGCAAACCTTAACAGGCCAGACACACTTCATCAGACCTAGTGATGAGGAAGATTATTTTCATAGTTATGAATGGACTGAAAAGGAGAGGAGTTAATGGCAGGGGAACAATAAATAAGTCATTACAATAGTCCAGGCAAGAGGTCAGAAAGGCCTGAAGTCAAGTAATGGCTCTGTGAGTGAAGAAAAAAGGATGGATGTAAATAAAAGAAATGGAGGGAGGGATAGAATCAATAGAACTTAGTAGCAGGTTGAATGTTGGGGGTGAAGAAAATGGGACAATCAAAGATAATCCTGAGATTTTTGACCCTGGGTGGAGGATGGAAAAATAGGAAAGTTGGGAAGAGGGGCAGGGAATTTTGTTTTGCATTTTTTTGGAGCAGGAAAGAAATGGTGAGTTTAGTTTTGAGCACACTGCATTTGAAGTGCTTGTGAGGCATGTGGTAAAGCTACCCATCAGAGAGGTGGAGGTATAAGACTGAAGTTCAAAGGAGAGATGAAGCATAGACTTTGGCACAGAGTGGACAGCAAGGTGATAACAGTGCACAGAACAAGAGGCATCAATTTTTATTTCACTTGATTTCTCTGCCAAGGATGATGCCCATTAGATAGGAAATGAAAAAACAAAAATGGCTAAACAGAAATTAAAAGCCACAATAATGAGGGCAAGGAGACAATAAGAGAGGGCCTAGCAGCCCTTAGTGAGTTAATTCAGCAAGCCCAGATAAATAATATTCTGGGGTACAGGAAAGAGTGACAGATATGATTGCGGTTCTAGCCATTACCAATAATCTTTCAAAGATTGTAGACGAGAGAGAGACTAAAGGATTAGAGAGGAGCAAATGTCCCAGTTTTCAGAAGATGGAAGAAGATAGAATCTGCAGACAATAGGCCAGTGAGCTTGACCACTTCTTTGATAATTCCTGACCAAATTAGAGAACGAATTATTAAAGAAATGGTCAATGAGCTTCTTGAAAAATTAGTAGAGATCACAAAGAACTACTATGGTTTCATCAAGAATGGGTCTTGCCAAACCAACCCCATTTCTTTTTCTGATAGTTCAGGGTAGATCAGGCAATGCTGCAGATACGGTTCCTCCAGATATTAACCAAGCATTGAACAAAGTTTCTCAATGTATTTTTGTGAACAAGATGGAGAGATGCAGGTTCACCACCCCTGTATAGTACAGTGAAGTAGGAATTGTTCGAATGGTTGGACCCGAAGAGCTGTCATCAATAATAGTGTGATATCAACCAGGAAGGAGTGCCCCAGGAATCTGTCCCATGGTTTTGTGTTGTTTAACATTTCCATCAACAACTTGGATAAAGGCAGAAGACAAGCTTATTGAATTTGCAAAAGACACAAAGCTAGAAGGGATGGCTAGAATATTGAATGATTGGCTTAGACTCTCCACAAAAGAGTCAGCAAATAATAAAATGAAATTTAAATAGGGAAAAATGTAAAGTGATTTGTGACACAACCTGGTACAGGTTGAGTACTCACTGGGCAGGTGTCCCAAATGACACTTGGGATCCTTGTTAGCAAAGCCACTCTCACCCAAATCATATCCTACTATCAGTAAGGCTATAGAAAAGCAAGCTATCACCTGCCTACAATTAATGAACCAATAAAGGTTACCTTATGTACCAGCATAGAACCTTTAGATTATTTCAGATGGTGTACATTCTAGTTCAGCAGTGGTCTTGAGCCGAGGCATGTGCTAAGTGCTAAGAGGGACACAAAGTACAGAATTCAATTCGATTCAACAATCATTCATTAAGCAACTACTGGGTACCAGGCACTATATTATGTGCCAGGATAGATAGAACAAAATGGAGTAGTTCCTATTCTAAGAAGTTTGTATTCTCCTCTGAAGTAGGGGGAATGGGGAGGGAGACCATTGCCACTAGCTCTAGAAGGAAGGAGGGAAGAAGGGAGGGAAGGAAGGAAGGAAGGAAGGAAGGAAGGAAGGAAGGAACTGTTTAACAGCAACACTTCTAATGGAGAACCATTCTCTTCCTTAGGAGGGCTATCTGTTCAAGGGAATAGTTTCTGTTTAGGGAAAATATGATTGAATTCAAAAAGCCCTAGTGAAGGTGATTTTCCTCCCTATAACAACATGGCACAGGAGGCTAATGAGTAGTTTTATCTGGAGCACTGACCAGGAGCTCTCCCTTGTTTCTTCTGCTCATTCCTCTCCTTCAGTGTTCTGGTCACAGTGATCTGCGCCCTTTCTTTTATAAGGACTGAGTGTAACTTATAACTCCCTCCTCCAGCTCAGGCTCATTGTTTCTCACCCAGTGATCAGTCTCATGCAAGTGCTCGTGACTATCTAGGTCAAGTCCACGAACTTCAGATGGGGTCCACCCACCACCAGCCTTTCCAGACCTTGTGGCGCTCACCCAGAGAGAAATGAATTAATGCTCCTAATTAGTCAACATTAACATCACTCTCCTCCTGTGATTCTTTTCCAGGCTGAGATTGTTCTGGCTGTGCTTAGTGAACCAAGGATCTCCAAAGGAAGACTTTGAGAGGGGCCTGTTTCCTAGTATCCTTCTCCTCCAGATATCTGGAGAAGGAAGTGATTAAAAGACAATTTCCAAGGAGAACTCAGAGCTCTGTTCTCGTTCCCCCTCCCCACCCCAACTTAGGGGCTTTCTGATTGCAGCAATGGTTAAGTAACTCCTTCCAAGCAGATTCTTTCTTAGCTATGCCCTACCTGTGCAAGGGATGACTCTGTACTATGTCCACAATGGTGAAGGGGCAAAATGTGATTAATATAAAAGTAAAGCATGTACATTCATGAGGGTACCTACAAAAGGATGAAAAGAGACATTTGGAGAGAGAAAAGCTATTTGGAAGGCAGCAGCTTTCTCACTGTAGTGGATAGAAAATCAGACTCAGAGTTAGGAAGAGGTGGGTTCATATCTAGCCTCTTTCATAGCCTGGCTGGGTCATTCTGGGCAAATCACTTAACCTCTTGGTACCCTTTAAGATGTAAGTTGCAGAGAAGGTATCTATCTGTGTTAGCAGAGGGAGTTTCATCATAGTTTCCTATAGAAATAAAACTATGAGAAGGAAGGAAGGAAGGAAAGAAGGAAGCAAGGAGGGAGGGAAAGAAATGAGGGAGGAAGGAAAAGAAGGAAGGAAGGAAAAGAAGGGAGGAAGGAAAAGAAAGAAGGAAGGAAGACATTGCTTCAATGGAATTGTACACAGTTGTATTCTCAGGGGTCTCTTCTTTTTCTCAGCCTGTCACAGGTCCAAACACAGCACACAAACCTCTCACCATGGGAGAACGCTTCCCTCCCTCCTTGCTCTGCTAGCATACACACAGCCATAGGCATGGGCCCATGGTACTAAGAGACTCACTGGAAACAGGCACTCAGGAGCCAGTCTTTGGCTACGTAGATTTATTGGATGTGATGGGATTCTGGCCAAGGTCTTAGCTTAGAAATAGACTTTTTGCCAATTAATGTGATTAGCGAGCTAAAATACCAGTTCCCAATTTGATAGAAATTTAAGAGCCACAGACCACGTTTCTTCCTAATGGCCCCAGGCAGTATGGTATTATCCCCATTTTCGAGACAAGAAAAACAGATACCCAAAGAAGGGGAAATGAATGATTCAAGGCCCCAGATTTAGGGAGTCTTAGAGTCAGGATTTTAGCCAAGGGATGATAACTCTGAGCCCAGAACTTTCTGTTCTGCCACATAAAGCAAGAAGGCCTATTATAAAGAGGCTACATTTTTCTCCTCTGTAAAAGAAGGGGTTAGATTATATGACTCCAAGTTCCTTCCAGAACGAATTCTAGATTCAGTTGTTAGGTCACCTAATGATTCATTTTTGTCTTTGAGACTCCAGTGCCTGGCATAGTGCCTGGCACACAGTAGGCACTTAATACATGTTCACTGGATTGAATTAAATTATTAGCAGCATAACTGTGGGCAACACAGCTCTCTGAGCCTCTGTTTCCTCATTTGTAAAATGAAGATGTAGTAAGACTCTGTACCTACTCTCCTTACCCATCCATCTCACTCACAGAGAAAAGCCCGCAGGGGCAGCAGGGTTCTTCCAATGCTATTGGCCTGAGCCCCCATCGGGTGTGTCCTCCCAACCCTAGTCACCAGTAATTACTACTCCAATATCTTTTGCCAGTGCCAGTTAATATCTCTCTAGTATCATTGACAATCACTTAAACATCAACTAACTTTTACAAAGGGATACTTACTGAAAAGAGACAGCAAGAACCACATTCTAACAGAGGAGGGGGCGGGGAACAATATGCAAATAATTATGTACATACGTGATATATATAGGGTATCCCATAAGTCTTAGGGAAATTTTAAGATATTAAAGCTTAAATAGTGTCCCGTGTGAGGAATAGCAAGGAGGCCAGTATGTGGAGATGAGTAAGGTGTAAAAAAACTAGAAAAGTAGGAAGAAGCCAGGTTACAAAGGATTTTAAATACTAAACAGCAGACTTTACATTTTATTTTGGAGACAAGGGAGAACCCTAAGAGTTTATTGAGTAGGTGGGTGACAGAGTGAGATTTGCACTTCAGGAAGATTGCTTCAGCACCTCATCGGATGATGCCTTGTAGTAAGGAGAGACCTGAGGCAGAAAGACTGTCCAGAAGGCTATTGTCATAGTACAGGTGAGAGGTAACGAGAACCTGAACTACAGTTGTGCTATGTAACAGGAGAGAACAGGATGTATACAAAAATGCTCTAAATCACTATTGATTTGAGAAATGCAAATCAAAACAACTTTGAGGTACCATATCTCAGGAAAATGACAAATGCTGGAGAAGATGTGGAAAAATTGGAACACTAATGCATTGTTGGTGGAGCTGTGAACTTATACAACCATTCTGGAGAGCAATCTGAAACTATGCCCAAAGAGCTATAAATAATTGCATATCCTTTGACCCAGTAATACCATTTCTGGGGTTGTATCCCAAAGAGATCATAGAAGTGGGAGGAAAACCCGTATGTACAAAAATATTTATTGCAACTTTTTTTGTGTTGGCCAAAAACTGGAAATTAAGGGGATGCCCATTAATTGGGGCTAAACAAGTTGGGGTATATGAATGTAATGGAATACTATTGTGCTATAAGAAATGGGGAGGAGATGGACTTCATATTTACCTGGAGAGGCTTATTCAAACTAATGCTAAGTGAGAAGAGTAAAACTAGGAAAAATTTGTACACAATGACACACACATCGTATGTGTGACGACCAACTTTGATAAACTGGACTCTTCTCAGCAACGCACAGTTGTAAGACAACTCTACAAGAATCTCAGGATTGGAAGGAGATGTCTACATTCAGAGAAAGATCTGGAAAGAACAGAGTTTAAAAGGAGACTGAAGCAATCTACATGCTATCGTTCTTCTCCATGTTTGGTTTTGTTTCTTTTTTCCCATTGTTCACTCCATTGGTTACAATCCTTCTATACAACCAGACTAATGTCCAATGTGAAAGTATTTGCAGATCCTATACTTGATTGCATGATGCCATAGGTGGAGGGGAAGAGGGAGGGGAGAAAATTTGAAACTCAAGGGATTGTGGAATTGAATCTTGTAAACTAAAAGTAAATAAACAAATCAATTTTTAAAAAATAGGAATGAAGGAGACATGGACATGTTTATAGACAACAGGTAAAGGAGCCAGTAGTTATTATTGGGAATAATGTAATGTGGAAGTGATCGAGGGGGCAATCAGCCAAAGAGGATAGGAAGGGATGAGATCAAGGGTGTATATAGAGGAGTTGAACTTAGCAAGGAAAGGACCATCTCTTCATCTGAGTAACGTCTGGAGAAGATGTCAGAGTGATGTGAGATGAGGAGGAGAGGAGAAGAGAGATTTCTGGGAAATGTCCTAATATTTTTTTTTGGAGGGGGGGGTGAAATTTGAGGAGAGAGCCTCAGCTGAGAGGAGAAGGAGAGAGGATGCTCTGGAAGGCTTGAGAAGAGGGTGAATCTGTAGTGTACTCCATCAGCACTGTTTCATGATTTCCTCCTGCTCCTTTCAGCAGTAAAAGAATATGAGTGAAGGAGATAAATGAGGGTTGGGCTTTGAAGAGATGTGATCTGCAATATAGGTAGAGGGCAAGGGATTTGAGGGTAGATGACAGCATAAAGTTGAATAGGTTCACCAAAGGGTTGAGGTAGAGAATGGTAGAGAATAGTTGAGGGATAACGGTTGGGGAAAGACCTGAGGAATTGAGGGAAGGGAGGTCATAGTGAAGATAAAGAAGAGAGTTAGGGGTCATAAGGCATAGGGAGAGATAAAATGATAAAAGATTATGAGCAGATAAACTTAATTTTGGAGTTAAAGAACATGAAAAGGTAACAGTTTTGAATGATGGCAAGATTAAGAGTATAACCTTCCCCATGTGTAGCTGAGGTGGAGTAGAGGAGTAGATCATAGGTAGTGAATAGACTGGGGAAGTGAGAAGTAAGAGCATTTGAAGGAACATTTATATATGTATATATGTTGAAGTTTCTAGTATGAAGGAAGGAGTTGGAGACAGGGAGGTAGAGAAAAAGACTGTAGGGTAGGCATTGAACTCATTGAGGAAGGAAGGAGACTAAATGAAGATAAAAGTCTCAGATAAAAGTCACTCTGATTTAGATTGAATGATAAATTTGGAATTGTATGAACCTCAAAAGGAAAAGTGGCTGCTGAAGGATGCTTTTAGAGATAGAGTATGGAAGTGGCACAGGGAGCCAGGGAACATTCTGACTCTTCTACAACATGGGAGGCAGTATAATATGGTGGGAAAAGTATTGAACTTGGATTAAGAGCACCTGGATTCAAATCCTGATTTTACCACTTACTATATGGTTGTGACCTTGGGCAAGACATTGAACTTCTATGTGCTTCAGTTTCTCCATCTGTAAAATGAGGAGGTTGGACTAGATGACCTCTCAGATCCCTACATGAATAACGATAATAACAACCTTAAATGATGTAAATAAAGTGTTTTATAATCAAAAAGTACTGTGTAAATGGAACTATTGTTGTTTTTGTCTGGACCTGTGCTTCTATCAATGTAGTACACCCAGGGAGGAAACTCCCTCCACCAGTTCAGATCTCTTCCCAGCCCTCTCCCCAACCTATTCTTCAAATTACAATCTTAGAGGGAAAGCTGGGGACATGAAAAGATTCATGTTTTGGTCAGGGGTCACCCAAGCACCCAAGCAATAACTCAAGCCCTATCTTCTTGGTTCTGAGATCAACTTGATCCTCACAGCAGCCCCTGGAGTTGGGTGGCACAAACATTGTTGTACCCATTTTAAATCTAGGTAAATGGAGATTCAGAGATATGATTTGTTCAAGGCCAGTGTCAGAGTTGGAATTTAAACCCAGGTCTCTTAGCTCCAAGTCCAGCACTCTCTTTACTGTGCCGAGATTCTTTTTATGGGCATGTGGTTGCCAGAGTAACCTATGTGGTCCCTACTATTCACACTGGTCTGTATCTGTTTTCCCAGAGTTCCTGGGTCAGGCTGCCCCAGCATGTCAAAATTTTTCTTTTGGCCATCCAGATAGGCCATTATCTGCCCTACTTGACTCCAATTTTCTGTGAAAATTCAGACGCAGAGGATCTGATGTGTAGAATGAGGGCAGCTGGCTTGATTTGACTTCAGCAAAACAAAGATAACAATAGAAATAGCTGGCATTTAAAAAGATTTCCAGAGTGATTTCCTCAAAACAGCCTGGCTGGGAAGGGGTGGAGGAGGCACAATTAAGGTTTTCTATGTGGAAACAGTCTCAAAGAAGGGAAATGACCTGCCTGGGGTCCCCCAGCCAGGAAGGGTAGGCGCTGTCCTCCTAGAAGGGGTCCACCCCTTGCTTTCTCCAGATATCTGGAGGGTCCCATCGGAGAACTCTGGCTGTCTGCCTACAAATCCTTGCCGTCTCCAGGTAAATAGTCCGTATTTTTTCACTATAGTTCATTTTCTTGACAACAACATTTTATACTCCTATTCTTTTGCAAAATTCCTCATTGTTTCTATATTGAAGTCTGTTCATACCCACCCAGCTAATAGTTGGCATGTATGTAGAGCTTTAAGGTTTGCAAAGCACTTTACAAATATCTCATCCCAACAGCCCTGTGGGATAGATGCTACTATTATCCCCATTCTATAGATGGGGCAGACAGAGATTAAATAATTATCCATAGTCAGACTGTTAGTAAAGTGTCTGAACCTAAATTTGAAGTTGTCTTCCTAACTCCAGGTCCAGTGCTCTATCCAATATAGCTATTTCCTACCACTTGCCTGTCCATCCACACAAGAAAAATCAAGTGGATAAAGAATATCTCGTACCCAGATTATGTATTGTCCATAAGTTTGTATGGATAATTTATAGAGTTTGTCTATCAGCAGGAATGTATGGGGACAAGTTGGGCCTTAGAGTTGAACTTCAGGAGGAGAGCAAGTTGGATTCCTTCAGGAAATTGTGAGATTCTTTCATGGACTACAAGATTCCCATGAAAGCCAACAACCATCTCTTTAATGCTGACGTTCCAAGTGATCTGCTAGATAGCAACAAGATGTTTCTGAAGAAATCTAAAAATGGACGTTACATTCTATTCTAGCTTTCTACAACAGTTTAGGGCTTATAAAACAATAACCCTGTGAGGAAGCTAAAACTTTTGATAATAAATAAAGTAAATTACACTGGGTGAATAATCCGTTTGAATTTATTTGCTAAGTATTTAATTTAATTGATGGCATAACTATTAATAGTACAACTCTTCTTTCCACTTTATCCCTTATAAATTGGAAAGACTATTTTTTTTCAGCACTGGTAGCATATTGGTAGGACAGCATTTTTTAAACCTTTATACCAGGCAAATTAAGTAATAGACAGTTATGTCAGAAGATCCCAGCACATGGTACACTGGAAAGAATTTTTCCAGGAAAAAAAAATATTGATTCTGGAGTCAGAGGATGTAGATTCAAATCCAACCTGGGAATATTTCTATCAGTGTGACATTGGGCAAGTCACCTCTGTGGATCTTAGCTTCCTCATTTATAAAATAAAAGCAGTAGATTTTTCAGGCCTTTGAGATCCTTCTAGTGCTACTGACTGTCTGGGAAAGCCTATGGACCTCCTACTCAGAATAACGTTTTTATAAGCATTAAGATAAAATGCATAGGACTATAAAAGAAACTAAGGACAGAGTACCAGCAAGCTAGGTGGCACAATGGATAGAGTGGCTGAGTCTGGAGTCAGGAAGTTTTGACTTCAAATTTGCCCTTACACACTTACTACCTGTGTGACCTTGGGAAAGCCACTTAACCTCTGTCTGCCTCAGTTTCCTTAATTGTAAAATAGAGATCCTAGTAGCACCTAGCTCCCAGGGAGGTTGTGAGGATTAAATGAGATTATATTTGTAAAGCCTTCAGCATAGGGTCTGGCACTTAGTAGGTGTTACAGAAATGTTAGCTATTACTATTAACTTTTAATTATCAAAATACTGGGAAAAAACAACGAGTTTGTGAGCCCCAGGCTAAGAGCCTCTGATTTATGGTGTGATAATTTTAGATTGACTGTGGAGATTGTAGCAATAGTATGGGGAGGCAGGCTGGGTGGTAGAAAGAGCATTAGGCTATGCAACTCCATTGTGAGTATTCTTTCTTCAACAGGAAGTTGCCTTTCAAACACTTCTCTTTATAAATAAAGAAACTAAAGCTCAGGGAAGGGAAGAGACTTCATCCAAGGTCACCAATTAATGATGAAGCCAGGTCCAGAACCAAGATGAAGCCTGGGGCTCTTTCTATTCTACCATAGCCAAGCTTGTATGCTGGGAAAAGGACTGGATTTTGAGTAGAAGATGGATCTTCCCATCCCAGCTCTTCCATTGAACTGTGAGCTTTGTCCGTAAGCAAGCACCCTTACCTTTCTGAGTCTCTATAAAATGGTGATAATCCCCATCCTATGTCTCCTATAGAGTTGGATTATAGTTGAGATGGCCGCTGTAATCAATAATCAATTAAACAACATCTATTAAGTGCCTAATATGTGTCAGGCACTGTGTTCAATGATGGGGATATGAAAAAGAGTAAAGTTCTTGCCTCAAGGAGCTTACAATCTAATGGCAGGAACTTTGGGAAGCACTGTATTTTAAGGAAAAGGACTCTAGTTCTGGAGTCAGAGGAAATGGGCTCAAATGCCCCTACTAACCCTACTAGTCTCTTAACCTTCATAGGCATCAGTCTCCTCATCTGTAAAATGAGGGGGCTGGACTCAATGGCCTCTGAGGATCCTTTCAAGTTGCTGAGACAAGGAACCATATAAACACGAGTATGTGGAATTATAAGCAGAGTTCTAATCAGAGTAGGCCAACTGGGATTTGATTCCATCATGCAAAAATTAGGGGGGCAACAGCTCTTGCTGTTCAGTAGAGCAGAAACAATAAAGCCCAATATCAAATTAGTAAGACTAATTACGGTAAAATCAGAAGCTAGCAGAACTGGGATGAGCTTCTCCTCTGATTGATCTTCTTCCCCACCTACCTCCCTTCTCAGCAGTAGCTGAGTATCCTGAGAAGTCCGTCTCTCCTCCCCTATCCCCAATTTTACCCTCCCTCCCTTTTCCATCCTCAGGGCTTGCCATCCTCTGCCAATAAACTCCATTTGGGTCATGGCATTTACTCCTATTTCCTATCCTTGCTCCAGGGGCAAAAGTTCCCCATAACTTCTAATGATAATCACTAGTAGTGTAGGGAGGTTACCAAACACCATTACAAGCTCTCCTAGGTAAGAGTGGTCCTACTGTGTGCTGTTCTTGCAGTCTTCTTAAATGTCTATTCTAAAAAGAAAGTCATCAAGACATCTGGAGACTGCAAAGACACTTCCACAAGGTCTCTAAATGGAAAACGTGTCATGCTTTCCATTTCCAACTCAACACTGCCCTCTATAGGCCTTGAGGATATGCTTGATGGACAGTTAATTCAGCCTCGTTCTCAATCTATCAGCAAGCCTGCCAACTACGTGGGCATTGTGCTTGACACCAGGGATACAGAGACAAAGATGAAAGTCCCTGTCCTCAAGGAGTTTACATTTCTATTTCTCAGTTTCAGAGGAGATGAGTGGAAGTTCAGGCTCAGTGAAAAGAAAAGCTTCCCTGGACCTAGATGAACAAATATAAAATGTGCATGTGAAGTAAATACAAAGTCATCTTGGGGACACTAGAATCTGGGGGGCTCAGGTTTGAGCTGAGTTTGAAGGAAGTAAAGGGATTCTAAGGGGCAGAAGTGAGGAAGAGCCATCCAGGTAGGGGGCACAGCCTGAGCAAAGGCATGGAGAAGGGAGATAGAACGTCATGTAAGAGGAACAGCAAGCAGGTCCATTTGTCTGGAATATAGACTACATGAGCAGAAGTCGTGTGTAATAAGCTAGGAGTTTATGGTGGAAGCCATTTGCACTTTATTTTAGAGGTAGTAGGGAGCTACTGGAGCTTCTGGAGGAGGGGAGTGACAAGGTTTTCTTCTGCTCACATTTGCTCTGGTTGGGTTTCAGAGCTGTAAGAACGGTAAGGCAGGAGCCACCAAGCATTGTGTTTGTACACCTCTGGATGTCTTTTCCCTCCCACCACCATCACAACAGTCATGGAAGGAGAGGTAAAATTCTCTTTGCTTCCCACTGTTATTCCCAGATTCCTCTTTACCTCCTTCACTCAACAGCCTTTCTTTTGAAATCAACTCAATCAAAATATTTCACTTAGTCTAAATTATGGTTGCTTTGGTATATTGGGCCCCAGGTCGTTCTGCCTCCTTTCTAAAGCAGCTTAGTAGCACAGGGGTGGTAACACACTGGATCTGGCCATTACCCATCAATGTTCCATTTCCCTAACTAGAAACTGAAAATCCCCTGAGATTAACCTCCTATTACTGTACCTTATCCTAGGCTTCAACTCTCATAAACCTGTCTTCACTCTCGTTGAGGCATCCATTCTCTCTATCCTTGCAGTACTTTTCCAGGCCATTAATCCTACTCTGACTTCACTTGTCTCCCTTTCCAACGTCAACCCAGTCATTGGCCATTTCAACTCTATACTATCTTACCTCTTGAATCTCCTGCTCCATTTCCCTATTGGAGCTCTTCTCTTGCCAAACCTCAGTCCCAGATTACTCCCATCATACCTATTCAATAGCTCCTGAATGAAGCTGGAGGAAATCTCGTAATTGTGCTAAATATATACATTACAAATTGATCTTATGGTACCTCCACTGGGCTCTCACCACAGCAATGCAATCCTTTTATTCCTCCCTAATTGATTCTACAACTCACTCCCCACAGAAGCTATTCCAGACCTCTTGTCTCCTCAACTCCCTACATCTCTACCTCTTCCTTGTCTCTCATCTTCCCTAGAAAATTGAGATCAGTCCACTTGGGCAACCTCTCTTCCCATTCTCTTCATCTCAAAACCCTTTTGACATCACCATTCTTTTCCCCTAGTCTTTGAGAGAGATCCAGCCCTTCTCCTTGCCAAAATCGATTGCTCTGCATGTGTACTTGACCTCATTAAACAAAACAAAAACTGCTCTTTCCAAAGTTACTGGTTCTCCCTCTCTCTCTCTTTCTCTCTCTCTCTCTCTCTCTCTCTCTCTCTCTGTCTCTCTGTCTCTCTGTCTCTCTGTCTCTCTCTCTCTCTCTCTCTCTGTCTCTCTCTCTCTCTCTATCCCCTGCACCACCTAGCTACTGAGACCTGGTGTACACATAATCCTCATAGTTGAAGGATGTGTAACTTGAATTAGACCTTGAGGAGAGAAGAGTAAATGTCACAATCACATGAGAAGGAGGAGGGATATTACCATGTCTCAGCTCTGTAAGATAGTGAGAGGGTCACATTAGGAACTTATTTTTTGAGCTGGACGATGTCTATAAATTCAGGCTTAAGGGAAGCTTCCTCATGAGCCTGGGTAACTACATCCTTACATTTGGCCCTGACATGGAGCCTCCATAAATGATCCTGATAGATTGGGCTGTAGGATCTCAAATGCAGGTGGGCCTGCTGGGATGGGGCTGTCTTGCCAATACATCTACACATGTTATATGTACATGTACATACATACACACAAACATACACATATATAAGCATATACAGAATGAATATAAAGAGAACAAACATAAAATACATAGTAGTTAAATACAAGATATTTTGGAATGGAGAATAGAAGCACTGGGGTATAGTTATTCAGTATTTTTACAAATTGGCCATGATTAGGACTGTGGGGACAGCTGGGAAATCCTGGAATACTCTGAAAGAAAACATATCTTTAGGGAATGAGAAGGCTTGAAGGTGATTGCCTGTATTGGTGAAAAGTTGGATGAGAGGGAAGCTGGAATCACTGAGAAGGTTGTTTTTGAAAAGACTAAAGCCACCTCAAATAATGTGAAGGACTGGAGCAAAGTTCTCCTGGCCTATGAGCCAGTCTGGACTATTGTACTGTATTTTGTCATAGGCTTTGTGTCATCTGCTGGTCTTTACATATCATCTGTGGCTTTGGAAAAATTCCAAAAAACTTCCCATTTAATTTTTTATGCCAGCTCATGATATACTGAAACCATGATGGGGAGAGTCACTATAGAAGTTGCTGAGCTGCTCCCCACATAGAAGGCATTTCCTCACCTGGTTGTTTCTTCCACTGATGAAATAGTGAAACCAACCCAACTCTCCCCCCTCAGGGTAATGCTGTGGGCTAGTTACTGTGCAATACAGATAAAAATTAATGTGCTCTGTTCAGAAGGGCTCTGACCTCAGGGTGTGGAAACCTAGTTCTGAGCCCAAGCTCTGACACTGCCTAACTCTGGGTTACTGGAAAAGCCACTGCCTCTCTCTGGGCCTCAGTTTCTTTCTCTATAATATGGGGATGATACTTGCATTACTCATTTAACAGAATCGTTGTGAAGAACAAATAAGATAATGTATGGAATATCCTTTTTGTTAAATGAAAAGTATGGCTACCTGTATTGCATTATTATAAGACACAGTCCCTACTTTCGAGAAACAGGATCTAGTAAAGGTGATTAGGCACACACCCAGAGGGAATACAGAGGACACAATTTTTACCATATGTCAAGGAAAAAAGATAAAAAACAGTAGAGACCTTCTAACCGTCTTCATCAGCCTTAGACTGAAAGGGCAGAGCTGGGAGAGATCTGACCAATCCTTTGTGATAGTAACTCTTCTTTCATACAGTCTAGACCAGCAATTCTAAACCTGTGGGTCGCGACCCCTTTGGGGGTCAAACGACCCTTTCACAGGGGTCACAGGGGTCACCTAAGACCATTGGAAAACATATTTCCTATGGTCTTAGGAACTGAGACATCACTCCTGTATCCATCTCCAGGTGGGTCTGCCCACATACAAGTATTAAAAGGTCCCGGCATTAGGAAGGTTGAGAACCATTGGTCTAGACTCTCTAGAGGGTAGTGGGAAAGCATTTCCTCCATTGTGGCCCATGGTGTATTGTTCTTATCCCCATTGGACAGAAGAGACAGTGGAGGCTCAGGGGGACAAAATGCCCCAGTCACCCAGTTAGCCTAGGTCAGAGCTGGAGCTAAAAACCAAGACTTGTGGTTCTAAGCCCATGACTCCTTCCACAGAAGCAAAGTGCCAGAGCTCAGCAGTGATTCCTTGATACGAATGTACTACTAAAGTGGGGCCTGACCCATCCAAAGTCTGTGTTGCTCACCCTGGGGGATGCTACACTTCCTTTCTATCTCCTCTTCTGTCTCCCCAGGGCTTCTCCACAGGCATCTTGCTGCTTCCAGACAGGAGGAAGGCCCCCCGTGGGGAGTCCAGACGATGACAATAAACAGAAAAAAATGTTTTAATACAGTTTGCAATAATCAACAAACATTTATTAGTCAGGTACTGATTATACGTCAGGCACTGTACTGAGCAAAAATTCAATGGAAAAGGCCCTGCCCTGGAGGAGGTAACATCTTAAAGAGGGAGACAGCGTGAACACATTTAAGTATACACCCAATTTATGCAAGATAATATTTTTGGGGGGGGGGGAGGAACTAGCCAAGGGGAAGATTAGGAAAGGCCTCATGTAGGAAGTAGAATTTGAACTGAACTCTGAAGGACACTCAGGAAAGGAAAAGTCAAGGTGAAAAGAGAGGACACTCTAGGCATGGATGACCCAGCCTGTGCAAAGAGAAGATGATGGGAGACGGCCTGTCATGTGAGAACAGCAAAGTCATTTTGCTTGGACAAATGAGACTGAGGTAAGGAGTAAAATTTACTAAGCCTAGCAAGGGAGGTAGGGGCCAGGTTGCAAAGAGCTTTGAGCCCCAAACAGATTGACATACACAATCTCCACTGGGTCTCTCTTTCTAGAGCCTCTCTGCTGTAGGCCTCATCCTTATTCTGTCACTCAGAACACTGACCCCTCACCCTGTAAATGAGAATGCCCAATTTTCTCCACCAATTATCTGAATACCTACATCCCACCACCAGAAACTATTGAACAAAGTGGCCACAACCCCAGTTCTGTTAAGGGTCAACGCCGTTTTCCCCTACAGATCTGTGCTAATGGTGGCCCTCCAAATGCTTGGTGGGTTGAGCCCTACTAAATAAATGCACGCTAAAGAGGCATTTAATAGGAATCATCTAGCACATGGATTATCAGGGGACATTCCAAGCCCAGTACAAACACCCAAGTTCATCAAAATGGAATTCTTCATGAAAAATATAGAATTCCTAGCAATGAGCCTTTTAAAATGAGACAATAAGTCTTAGGATGCTCTTTTTTGTTGTTTTTTTCACACCGTAGTCACTTCTCACTTATTCCCTTCACCTCAACCAATAGAATCTTACCTCCTAACAAAGAAATACAACTAAACAAAACAAACTAGCACGCTGTTCAGATATGTTTGACAAGAAATGCATCTTTCCACACCCATAGTGCCCCATCTCTCTGCCAAGAGAGGTACGCAGCAAGTTTCATCACCAGGTCTTTGAAGCCATGATGGACCATAGGTTTTGATCCAAGTTCTCATGTCTTTCAATGTTTTCCCCCTTTTATGTTTTTGTGGTCATTGTATAAAATGGTTTTTCTGGTTCTACTTACTTTAATCTGAATCTAGTGGTTCTGTGCCCAAAGGTGAATGTCAGATGCAGGCTACACGGGGACTTTTGAAGAAGAATAGAGGACAGAGGAGATATTGGTGAACCATTTGCCTTTGGGATATCTTTGTCTCTCTGACTGCTTTGGCAGGTGACCAGACGGTTTGCAACCCATGGGGAAACGCCCAGGACTGCCTATAACACAGAGACAATGGTACAAATTAAATGTACACCTCAGAATGAGCTAGAGTAGATTCTCAGTCTCTTGAAAGTGGGGCCAATAGCAATCTATTTATGCAGCCACCTGTGCCATCTGGCAGAAATAGCTGTATATCACATTTCTGTATCCCATTAACAGTCTGGACACTGACCTCCCATGAGTGAAAGAGCCCGAAGCAAATACTCCTAGCTGGCTCCCTACTGACAGCAACTGGGCAGGTCTGAACTTGCAGCCCGTAGGGAACGCTTGTATCTGGGGGCTTGATGTAGGGACTGAAGGAAAACTAGAAAAGACAGGGAATGTGTAATCACTGGGTACCATGATTAACTTGCTGATTTACTTCTATTCCAAATAAAGAATGGATACAAAGGATATGATTGGTATATGTAAGAACATTGACAGATACACAGCAGGGACTGGGCAAAGGGGAAGAGAGTTTCCCTAAATGGAATGGGGGTTATTGTATTGATCTGATTGGGTAATCCTCACCAACTCATAAAAATGAGAACAATGGCAATACCTATGGAAAAAGGTGGATCCAAGGGTTAGGTGAGAGCCAGCTCTCAGAGAGACAAGAGTTTAGTATTCACCCTAGAGTGCTCTCTGGTGGTATATGGTACGTGAGACTGGTTAAGCTGAGTATTTTGACCACACCACTCTGGCCATGACTCCAGAAGAGTACCTAACAGTGTTTAGAGTGAATGAATAATGTATTTATTATGTGCACAACACATCTGGATAAGCACTGGGGATCCAAATAGGGAAGGAACCTAGTCTCTACTCTTAAGGAGCTCACATTCTAATGGAGTGTCCTCCCCATCCTCAGACAAATAACCTCATTAGAACTGGCTGATGAATATTGCAGACATCTTCCGAACTCAAATACAAATAGGTAAAAGGGAAACTTGTGCGTAAAAAGAAATCATTCTGGAAACAGATGTTTTAGATGGCGGTCTGGTTTTCATATCTACCAAGCAGTTGTTATTCATATTCTTATGGAATAATTGAATTGCTTTAATACCAAGGTTGGAAAGCAAGCATAATAGCTGGGGGTGGGAGCTGGGGGGACAGATTCTACGTTCCCCACAGACTCTGGCATTTATAGTTTCAGATGATGAGATATGGGAGCCCTCTGAGATTGAAGTCAAAACTAAAAATCCCAGAATTATCATAGGGAAAGTGGACTGTCCCTAAGAATGTAATTATATAGAATCATGTGGTTGATATAAAATTAATTCCTTGAACCATAACTCCTTGTAGCTCCCTTAAGTCATATCTTCCTAGCTCTAATCCATGGAACCCCCTAACCCTACACACATAACTTAGCAACAAAGGTACCTTTTGCATCAAATTTCTAATTAGAATTTAGTCTAATGAGGGCTAATTAAGTCCTGAAGATTCTTCATATTTGTTATTCCCTGTGGCTTGTGAATTTGGTCTCTACAGTCCTTGCATTCATCATTATGTCCCAACAAGATAACCCAGTCTACACACTTGTACCTATCTGGCTCAGTCCCACCTCTTCTGTGTTTCTCTGCTCCTTTTCCCTCTCCTTCCATCAAGCCCTCTGGAGCCCCTGCTAATCATCTACAGTTCTGCCAGGAATCCAAGCCAAGCTCTTTGTCCTATAGTGTACAGACTCTCTTATCGTCCCTTTTGTGAAAATCAAGACACTTGCCCTTGTCAAGTGCTGGCTGTAGCATTATCTCCCACTGTCCAAAAGCTTTCCATGGTCACTGCAGGTAGATCAGCAATTACATCTGCCAGTTCTTTCTCTGCCTCAGGATGTAATTTGTCTGGGCCTGATGACTGAAATTAGCCATATTTCTTCTGTCCTTTCTAAGCCAACAATCCTTAGAAGAAAAATCAGAAGTAAAATGAATAAAACAGCTATGACTTCTCTTCATCATCGTTATTATAATTTCATCAATCTTGAGCTGAAACAAGTTAGAAAGAATAAGACAAATTCTCAGAATGAAAAAGAGTTTAGGTTTTGGTTTTTGTTGTTTTCTGTTTGGAGTATAGCAGGGATGATCAAGAGAATCCCTTGTTGATTTGGTAGGACCTCATCTACCCAATGAGATTAAAGGATATAAATTGTTGATAGACCAGAGTCCTTTCCATGGAACCAGACAAGTGCACTTAACACTACTTTCTGAGGGACCTATATTTTGCAGAGAGGATAAAGGGGGCTTATCTGATTGATTGCAGGTGGTTGTAGATGTCTTCTGTGATTGGTTGAATGAGGCCCAGGAGGATGAGTTATTGGAGGAACCTTTCCCTCTGCAACCAAAGTGAATTGACTCCATTGTATCTTTTGAATGCCTCTCAAATTCTTTCTGTCCCCTGTGCTTCCAGAGAGAGTACACTAAGGAACTGGGGAGGAGATTATGCCTGGCAGAAAAATGATAATAGATCCATTGAATCACCCCAGGAGATGAGCACGAGATTCCTAGACTTCCCAATCACTGACTCCTTCCACCTTTCTGGTCCCTTCTCTTAGCTTAGATTAGTGTCTATAATACTTGAGAAATGGATATTTCCAGCCCTGGGGGGATACCTCATGAATCATCCTGAGTTCAGAATCTCCTGAGGTCCAGAGTTAAATACCCATCACCCAGAAGAAGATCAAGGAGAGGAGGATCCTGCAGCTGAAGGACCACAGAAAGCCAAGGGTGGTGAGTGGGCAGAAACCCTAGACCTGACCAACCCCCGAGCATACTTGTTGGGAGTTGCTCATACTGTATAGCTCCAAGGTAAATGTAAAAAAGAGAAAGAAAAGCTTATTTCTTTCCTTCTCCAACTAGTTTGTTGTTGTTTTGCAAATGTTCATGACTTTCACACAGTGTGTCTTCTGAGCCTCAGGCCCAGCATCACAGACTGAAGAGAAGGAGTCAGGTTCATGTTGGCCTTGGCCTCTGGAACATCGAATTGTGGTACAATGGATAGAGTGGATGGAGTGCCAGGCCTGAAGTCAGAAGGACAGCTGTGTGACCCTGGGCAAGTCACTTCACCAGTCTGTCTCAGTTTCTTCATCTGTAAAATGAGCTGGAGAAGGAAACAGCAAATCACTCCAGGATCTCTGCCAAGAAAACCCCAAATGGGGTCACAGAGACTCAGACCCGACCCAACAACAACAACAGAATGCTTTTTATGGATCCACTTGACTTCATTCTCAAATGCCAGAAAGCACATGCCAGCCCTCTGTGGTGTCTGGAACACACACACACACACACACACACACACACACACACACACACACACGTCCTCTACAGAAGCATTCTTCTTAGAATGACTTCTCTCGCAAGTCATTTGGTAAATATCATAAGTTTTCCCCAAGGCAGTTTTGGGCTGTGAAGTACAGGATGTTCATCCCATCCACAGTGACTTTAATAGGCAACACGCCCATAAGTGGAAGCCGCGGAGCCTGCCTCATGTCAGCATGGTTTATAAATCTGAGGATGAGACAGATCAGCCTGTGGGCACTCACTGACTGAATCACTGAGAGGCAGAAGCCTTTCACAGGGCCTTGCACATAGTAGGTGCACAATAAATGCTTGTCGACTTGCATGGAAGACCACAAATACTCTATCAATACTGTTAAATGCTTTTGTGGTCCCTGCCCTCTAGCAATAATGATTAGGATGATAACACTGCTTTAATGTTTGCAAAGTATTTTAAAATATTATTTCATTTTATGCTCAAAACAATCCTGGGAGGTAGGTGAATCTTCCTGATTCCAAGCCTAGTGCTCTATCCACTGTGCCACCTAGCTATCCCACCTCTATTTTACAAATGAGGAAACTGAGGTAGACAGGTTAAGTGACTTGCCCATCATCACACAGCTAGGAAGTATCTCAGGCTGCATTTGAACTCAGGTCTTCTTGACCTAGAACTCTATCTACTGCTCTAGGAGGATAGAATCTAACAGTGGAAGAATCTGAACTAATATGTTCAGAAAGCTCTGATTCACTGGCTTTAATGATCAATCTGGGCATCCCTGTCTTCCTGCTGACTCTGAAAAGTTTGGAGGATGGGGAAGGACCTTTAGGGCTTCTGTAGATCCTTCTTTAAAGTAAAGCCAAAACCTAAAGCACGTACTTCCACAAGGTCACATTTGTTCAAACCTTTAAGTCTTATTCCTGGACCTTTCTACTCTGTTTCAGCCCCCTTGCCTTGTCGTTGGTTTTTAGATTGAAATGGGAACACAAACAGTCTTGAAATATAAGGATATATGGATATTTCATTATGACAGAGCCAACCCAATGAGACCTCTATTTCCCCAAATAAGAGGCTACATTGTTTTAGGACCACCAAACAGAGCAGGGCTGCTGATTTGAACAGTAACGTAATATGATGATGTATAAGCCTGGAGAGTTTGATGACCTGGGTTCTCTTCCTATAACAACAGGCAGGTCTGTCTTGGGAGGGATGAGGGGGGAGCATAGACCCCTCCCAGGGGCGTCCTTGACCCCAAGTGTAACAGTTTTTTTCTGGTAAGAAATTTGTGGTACAAAACTATCTGCGGTTTCATATCTGACCAACCACAGTGGATGCTTTTAGCACAAGTGGACAAGAAGTGTATTTAAAAGCATCACTAAAAATGCAATAAAGTATTCAACAAATGGTTTGTGAACACTTAGAAAAGAATGTGATGATCACTAGAAGTTTACTTCTGGGTTCACTGCAGAAAGTCAGACCAAGCTGATCTTGCTTCTCTTTCTGATAGAGTTATTAGATTGATCCTGTTGACACACTGAATTCTGATTTCAGTAAGGCATCTGACAGACTTTTATGATATGAGGACTAGATAGTTATTGTGTGTTAAATCTTTGTCATACATATTTCTTACACATGTGCCTCACTAATACTATGATGGTCTAAGTTTAAGTTTATTCCTCCCATGGATGCTGTGTATATTCCTCCCATATGCTGTGTGGGAAGGAGTGAACTAGGTTTTAGAACATTTTGTGTTAACTGTTTTTACCTTGTTATCTGAGTGTAGTGGTAGTTACTCTTTGGGGACCCAACATACCAATTTGAGCAGAAGTTGAGGATTGTTGCTCTCTCTTCTTTCTCTCCCTCTCCCCCTCCCCCCTCTCTCTCTGTTTCTCTCTTTCCCCTTTTCCTTCTTCCACTGCCAAATGTGGTCATCCTCCTTACATGTCGGTACTCTGTTCATAAGAGTATAATTTTTGGTTGCTTATATTTTGTAAAGCATTTTAGGGTTTGGGGCCTAGATTTTTAAAAAAAATTTCCATTTATTTATTTATAAGAAAAATCTATTTCTAATTCAAATTTATTATGAAGTAATAATTACCAAAAGCAAAATTTTAAATATTAAAAAATTACTATACATCATACCTAAAGATGAGTGTACTGATATGACAAAAATGTCATTATTGTCTTTTAACATATTTTTAACAACATAAACTAAGCTGTCTTCTCTTTAAATCTTTATATATACCCTGATAGGTACAGAGATTTTTATCTACATCTTTGCAAATTTGTATGCTTATATTCTCACACAACAAACCAAGTGTGGCTAGATAACTTAGGGAATTATCTAACATGAGTAAAAATTTAAATAGTATATTGTTGTCCTTGCAATAGTTTCCAACAGCTGAGCTAAAATAACTTGAATACCAGTATTCAAAAACAGCTTTAGTAACCCCAAATTTCTTATTTGGCCATGAAAGAACTGAAGCAATCCACAGTGGTTGCCTTTCAGATCAAGAGGACTGGTTTTCATTTAATATTCCATTCAGCATTACCTTTCCATAAAAATGGGAAGTGATCCTTTGATGCTTTAAATCCAGACTGAGTTTTTTATTTCTTAGAAATTTATTTTCTAGGGGGCGGAGCCAAGATGGCAGCATAGGAGCAGCAAGGTACCTCAGCTCCCACATAGCCATCTCAAATACCCATAAAATATGACTCTAAACAAATTTTAGGGCTCTAAAACGCACACAAACATACTTCCCACTGAAGGCAGCTTGGCTAGAAGAGACTATCTCAGCACTGGGAGCCAAAACCAGCCCAGCCTGAAATCGTGGCTTGGCCCCGGGGGTGACCAAGTGAGTCGAGCTGAGCCAAGCCGCAGCTGGAGCTTCAGGAGAGTGGATCAGTGGCAGCTGTAGCAGTTTCCAGAATTATCAAGCCATAAGAAAAAAGGACTAAGTGAAAGGTCAGTGGATAGCAGCTAAAATTGGGGGAGAAAAGCGGGTCTGGTCAAACTGCCTCCAGGGCAAGGAAGCAGCAGAAGCAGAGGTCCCACAGCCGCCTCCACATAGCTGCTTCAGAGCTACTGGCCTGCAGACTGCAGGGGGGCTAAGTGATTGTTCTGAGGCCAAGCGCTCTTGCATTGAGTGGCCTGGATCCAGATTGTGGTCTCGGGTGGTGGTCCTGGGGTGCATTTTCAGTGAGCCAAAGCTGGTTGGAGCTGCAAAAAAAATGACAGCCCCCTGATAGCTCTGGCAGCTGGGAAAACCCCAGGGATTTGGGACAGAGCTTTCCCCTGTGGAAGCAGAGTTCCACAGAGCTAAAAAATCATCGACTGGCCATCATGAGCAGGCAAAGGAAGCAAAGTAAGAACAGCAACCAAACTCTAGATT
>CM053583.1:43777006-43833206 GCA_028627135.1 Pseudochirops cupreus | reverse complement strand
TAATCAGTGTCTCACAATATGCCCACTGTGGAGGTGTTCTGTGTAATTACACATGTACAGCCTGTATTTAAGTACTTGTCCTTCCAGTGGGGGTGGGTGATGAGGGAGGAAGGGAAAGAATCTAGAATTTAAAGTTCTATAATCAAATGTTAAAAAAATATATGTATATATAAATACAATTATTATTATTATTATTTACTACATCCAACTGGGACTTAAGATACACATACTGTGGTTGGGAGATCCATCCTGCCCTACTGGAAAGTCAGAGGGGCGAGGGGGAGGACATAGGAGAGAGCAGATTGGGGGAGGGGTTATACAGTGGGATGGCTGTTTTGGGGTGGTGGGTAGGGGAAAGATGGGGAGAAAATTTGTAACTCAAAATCTCGTGGAAATGAATGATGTAAACAAGGAAATAAATAAACAAATAAATAAATAAATAAATTTTTAAAAAAATTTATTTTCTAAAAGTATCCTTTTATTCTTTACTGTTATTTTAATAAAAGACAAAAATTATTTTTAAAAAAATTTCATTACATATAAATTAGGCTGAAATCAACTACAATGGTACCTTGACATACGAGTGCACCAACTTACAAGATTTCCAAGATATGAGTTGTCACTCAAGTCAATTTTTTGCTTTGAATTGCGAGCCAAAATTTGAGGTACGAGCCGCTGCTAGTTGGTGCAGCAAACGCCACAACCCAACGCCCACCCAGCATCCCGCGCCTCACTCGATCAATACATGTGTTTACCTCGCCAGTGAAGAAAATTAAGTTAAGGGAAAGTAAAAAAGATATTGTAGCAATTAAGTTCAGGGACAAAGTGTAGCCTTAAGAGTGTAGCAAGTAAGTGAATGAATGTGACCGAAAGAGCATGAAAGAAAACTCTAACTTCCTCCATCTATCTCTTCCACCCTCCACCTCTGCCAGTATCTTCTGTTAGCTAAGTTGTCTGATATCCAAAATAAATATACACTTTATAAAAGTAGTTTATTTCTTTACATTCTCTTTTATTATGTTTGTATGCAATATTTGTTATTTGTAAATACTTTTTCTTATTTAAAAACACGTAACAAAAAATACTGGGGTGGCATTTTGGAGACTGGAATGAATTAATGGCATTTCAATTAATTTCATTGGGGAAAACTGATTTTATATATGAGCAAATTGAGTTACAAGCTCAGTAATGGAACTAATTAAACTTGTAAGTCAAGGTACCACTGTACCATATTTTACATATAATTATAACTTCATATAGTACAAATTCAAGTAATGCGACCACTTAACAGGATTCATTATTCGAACTCATTGGAATCTAGCTGTGGTTTCTATTTAGTAAATCCTCGTTGAATGAATAAATGAATGATGCTTCATAATCATTTAAACAACCATATGTTTACTGCTGATGGATTGATGTGAACCTAGAAGAAGGTTTCTAGTTTCATGTTGCAGGGCTCTCTCTGTAACTATATCCATGCACAGTACTTTTAGCAATGACTTGAATGAAGACGGAGGGAGCATACCTATAAAACTCACAGAGGACACAAAACTAGAAGTCATTAAGTGATAGGAATCCAAACTGACCTGGCAGGCTAAAATGTGGAGTTGAATTTAGTAAGATGAAATTTAATATGATAAATATAGTCATATCTCTTGGTTCAAAAAATCAACTTCATGAGCAAAAAATGGGGAGATCCATGGCTAAATCATAGAGGTTCAGAGTTGAAATGGACCTAGCAGACCTGTGTGTGAACAAGAATTCCCTTCTATAACATTCCACAACATCCTGCCAAATGGTCATTCTGCCTTTGACTGAGGACTTTCAGTGAGGAATCCCATTACCTCCACTACACTTTTAAATATTTCTAATCATTAGGAATTTTCCTCTTCTATTACACCAAAATTTGTCTCTTTGCAACTTCTTGCAGTGGTCTCAGGCCCCTGCTCAACATCTCAAAAAATCATTTGTTTATGAGATGAAAGTGTTAGTCATGGTGGCAGAAAAGCTAGAGGGGAGAATGAACATCTGGAAGAACAGCCAAGGCTGCCTCAGAAGAGGTACTTACAGGGTGTTAGTCTGATGAGAGGGAATGACGCCAGTCTTTCTTCTGGTGGCAGGGGAGGAACAAGTTCCAGCACAGATATGGCTGTAGAGAGGAGTTGCCAGGCCCGGTTTGCCTCTGTAATGAAAGAAAAGATAATCAAAAATAATAATAATAATAATTCATTTGGAAGAACAAAAGGGCAAGAATATCAAAGGAATCAATAAAAAAAAATGTGAAGGAAGGTAGCCCAAAAGTCCCAGATCTCAAACTGTATTAAAATACAGCAATCATCAAAATAGTTTGATACTGGCTAAGAAGTAGAGCGGTGGATCAGTGGAATAGATTAGGAACACAATACTCCGTAGTAAATGACCATAGTAATCTAATGTTTGATAAACCCAAAGAGCCAGACTTTTGGGGTAAGAACTCATCATTTGGAAAAAATTGCTAGGAAAACTGGAAAGCAACTTTGGCAGAAACTAGGCATATACCAACATATCACATCATATACCAAGATAAGATCAAAATGGATAAATGATTTATACATAAAGGAGAGTATAAGATATAAATTAGAGGAGCATGAAAGAAGGTACCTGTTAGATCTATGGATAAGGGAAGAGTTTATGACCAAACAAGAGATAGAGAGGATTACAAGAAGTAAAATAGATAATTTTGATTACATGAAATTAAAAAGCTTTTACACAAATTAAAATAGCCAAAATTAGAAGGAAAACAGGACATGGGGGGTGGGGGAAGAGTTTACCACAATTTTCTCTGATAAACGCTTAATTTCTCAATTATGTAAAGAACTGAGCCAAATTTATAAAAATAAGAGCCGTGGGGCAACTAAGTGGTACAGTGGATAGAACACTGGCTCTGGAGTCAACCTCAGATTTTTGCTAGCTGTGTGACCCTGGGAAAGTAACTCATCTCTGATTGCCCTCCCCCCAAAATAAGAGCCATTCCCCAGCTGATAAATTGGCAAAGGATATGTGTAGACAGTTTTCAGAAGAAGAAATCAAAGGTATCAGTAGTCACATGAAAAAAATGCTCTAAAAATCATTACTGATTGGAGAAATCCAAATTAAAACAACTCTACCTCATAGAATCAGATTGGCTAATGTTACATAAAAGGAAAATGACAAGTGCTGAAGGGGACAAAAAATTAGGATACTAATATACTAATATGTTAGTGGAGTTGTAAACTGATTTAGCCATTCTGGAAAAAAATTTGGAGCTGAGAGCAAAGGGCTATAAAACTGCATCTGCCCATTGAGCCAGCAATACCACCACTAGGTCTGTATCCCAAAGAGATCAGAAAAGAGAAAAGGACCTATTTGCACAAAAATATTTATAGTAGCTCTTTTTGTGATGGCAAAGAATTGGAAATCAAGAGCATGCATAAATTGGGGAATGGCTGAACAAGTTGTGGGCATACAATTGTGATGGAATTCTATTGTGTTATAAGAAATGATAAGCAGGATGGTTTCAGAAAAACCTGCAAAGACTTCTATAAACTCATGCAAAGTGAAGTGAGCAGAACCAGGAGACCATTGTACACAACAACAACAATGTTGCAAAGATGATCAACTGTGCAAGACTTAGCTACTCTGATCAAGACAATGACCCAAGACAACTTCAAAGGACCCATGATTATAGATGCTGTCCTCTTCTAGAGAGAGAATTGATAAACTCTGAATGTAGAGTGAAACACCTTTTCACTTTATTTTGTAAAATTTTATTTATGTTTTCTTTCACAATATGGCTAACATGGAAATATGTTTTGCATGAGTTCATGTGCATAATCAATATCAAATTGTTTACCTTTTCAAAGGAGGAGGGACAGGTAGAAGGAAGAGAATTTGGAACTCAAATTTTTAAAAAATGAGTGTTGCATTTTTTAAACATATAATTAGGAAGTGTTTAATGAAATAAATAGAAAAAATTTTTAAATTTTTTTAAAAGAGAGAAGCTAGCTCAGTAGTGATGGTCATACCTGTGCATGGAACTTAGGAACAAGGGCCACAAATTCCCAATAGAACAAGGAATTCAGGGTTAGGAAGCTAGTACATAATCAGAGCAACAGGTCATTGACCCACTGAGAATCAGCTTTTTCCAATCTTTCCAATCCTTTCCTGGCGCCAGGAAATGAAAGCAAACCTCCTGAAAACAGCATCAGAGACCTCCATGTTGCTGGTGATGTTTTAGATCAACAATCTTGCCAGAGCAACCTCCAAGGGGGCATATTATTTACCCAGCAGAATAAGACAGGGTAGTGGAATCAAGAAAACTCCTCCACATAGGAGTCTGTGGATTTCCTGGAGTTTGTCCACAGGGCTGTAACACTGGGGAGGAAAACTGTCATCTGAGTTCCAGGGAAGCAAAATTCTGTGATGGAAACCCTGTTTAAATTGTTGGTCTTTGGGTAGTCAGAATAAGCCAGGGATATAACCCAGGCTTCTAATATGACTGACAGATTTAACTTGGGTTAAATGACATAGTGGAGATCTGTCCTGAGAGTCAGAAAGACCTGGGCTTGAATTCTGCCTCTGATACATCCTGGCTGTGTGAGTTTAGGCAAGCCCCTTAACTCAATTCCTTCTCCCAATCTTTTCCTACTCTCCCACTCCCCTCACTTCCCTCCCCCCTCGCCCCCCACCTCCCCACTCCCCCCCACACCCCCCCCCGCCCCAGAATAAAAGTGCTTCTGACTTTCTGGACTTCAACAATATGTGCCCAGCACCCTTTCAGCTCCCTTTTGTGTACTGTCTTCCCCCTTTAGAATGTAAGCGTTTTGAGGACGTTTCATTTCATTCTTTATCCTCAGTGCCTAGCCCTAGACCTGCTGAATGGTAGACACTGAATACAAGCTTCTTGAATTAGATTGTTCTAGCAGGTAAAGTTATGAGCAAAGGTGGCCATCTCTGATTGGATGAGATGTGATCACTTGTAAGGAAAAGAATCATCAAGATGAGCCAATAGAGTAATGTGCTAACCAGAAAGGCTGGCATCATTTTAGGTATAAATAGAGGGATGGCATACAGATTGGGCAAAGCAACAGGTCTACTACAATCTGAGCTGGTCACATTGCATCTGAAGAACTGTACTGAGCTCTGGCATCATGTTTTAGGAGGAACACTGACGAGCTGAAAGTGTGTATGAAGGAGGGGGACCAGGAGGGTGAAGATGAAACTTCATCATAGAAGGAAACCATATCAGTTGAAGGACATGGTGGTGGTGGTCATGATGATGGTGGGGTATTTAGTCTATAGAGAAGATTTAAAGGAAACAGGATAGCTGTCTTCAAATATCTGAAGAATAGTCAGTCAATAAACATTTACTAAGCACTGGGTAGTCATGTCAAAAAGGAATTAAGACATTCTATATCCAGAGAGCAGAACCTGGGCAAATGGGTATAAGGTTGCAGGTCTTGAATATATCTATCTCTATCTATCTATCTATCTATCTATCTATCTATCTATCTATCTATCTATCTATCTATCTATCTAACTATCTGTATTGGAGGGCAAGGCAACAGGGGTTAAGTGACTTTCCCAAATCATACGGCTAGTAAGCGTTAAGTGTCTGAGGCCGGATTTGAACTTAGGTCCTCCTGATTCCAGGGCCGGTGCTCTATTCACTGTGCCACCTAGCCACCCCTTGAATCAATATTAAAGAAGAATTTTCTAAAAAGCAGGAGGAATAAGAGCTTTCCAGCTACCTTACAAGGTAGGGAAATCTGTCGTGGAAAGTGGTTCAAGCAGAGGCAGAATGATGTCTTCAGTATCTCTGGAGGAGGACACTATAGTGATAAGAGGTGAACTAGATGTTCACCAACCAATTAACCAATTAACAAGCATTTATTAAACACTGATTATATGCCACACACTGTGATACACTAGGGATGCAAAGACAAAGAATAAAACAATCTCTGATCTCAAAGGGTTAACATTCTAATTCTAAGATTCCATTCTTTAGTTCCTTTGTGAAAGTGATTTGTTACCAAAACACAGAAAAGATAATGCTTTCTCCAGAACTTCAAAAGTTCTCCTTTATTCCACTGCAAAATGAAGTAAATTATTTTATAAGTGTGTTATTTGGATACTGGGAAATAATTTCTCCAAAAAATAAAAAAAGATGAATTAAAAGTCAACAACATTCAAAAAAAAAAGTCAACAACATTAGTGCCCTGAACCCAATGTCTTTTATTTACTATTTGACCTTTGTAAACATCTAAAACTGCCCAGATGATTGCTCTTTGATGTACCTGTGTCAGTATGACAGATACTTAGCATTCTATTCAGAGATGGTCCTAAAACTGGCTGTTAGTAAATCAGTGGGAAATTAAGTAAATTTTATACTAGAGTATAAACCACTAAATTCTTCATAAAAAAAACTTAAGAGCAGACTTGTTACGTATGCTAATGAGCAGATAGGTTCTTAGGATTATGAAAAAAATTTACACAGTAATTATTATGTAATTGTCAAAATATAAAAAGATCCCTCAAAATGACTTATAAAAGTCCATTATGCATCCCATGAACATTCTCCTCTGCCCCAGCAATTTTTAAACCACAATGGTGTGTGTGTAATGTATACAGAGATGGAGTAAGAATTAAACAAAACGATTTTCAAAACATTTTAAGATCCACTTCATAAACAAAAATCTCTTAGTATGCAAACCTAAGTAGGTTCAGCTAAAACAAACTTTTTTTTTTTAGCTTCAAATCTTGGTAGCTCATAGCAATGCAGTTTTTTTTCCCCTTAAAAGAAAAACTTCTTACTCTACTTTATGGGATGAATGTATAAAATAGTAACCAACAATCTGAAGTTTTCAACACCTATCCTGTCATGTCTTCTAAATATCTTCATAAACACTGGACTAGAAACTCCTTATGTTTATAAAATTAAAACATGCAAAATATATTTTCTGATTTGCGTAGAGAAGAAATAGATTTTACTGATTTGTTCAAACTTAGCTATCGATACTAAAAGAAGTGGCTGCCTACTGTGAGGTATTTTACACTTTTCAACTCATTTGCATAATGGAATCCCAGAATCATATAACCACAGAATTGGAAGGGACGTCATTGGCCGTTTAGTTCAACTCATATTTGAAATGGAATTCCCTCTCTTCCTCCCTTTTCGTGTAGATGAAGCAGTAGCCCCCTTCTGGTCAAGAACTATTTCTCTTCTTTTATCCATCATCCTATCATCTGTCTGTCACATCTGGAAACTTGTCCCTTTCAATCATCCTCCCTCTCTCATCTTTAATTTTTCCTTACCTTTTTTTTCCTGCTACACACACTTTTTAATTGTTTCTTATCTTTTTTCCTGGCTAACAAGAAACAGATTGAAAACAGATTCTCCCATTTCCCAAAAAGCACTTGACCCTGCCAACCCCTCAAGCTATGCCTCTTCTTTCAAAGTCTAATGTATACATCCTTTTCTTCTCCCCCCCCAACCCCTTATATTCTACTTTCAGAGCCTATCATTTAACTGAAACCATTCTCTCTTAAATTACCAAATCCAATGCTCTTTTCCTCAGTCCTCTTCATTCTTGATCTCCCTATGGTGTTTGACCCTGCTTACTGCCCCCTCTTCCAGGATACTCTCTCTTTCTTGGCTCCTCTACTTGTCTGACCACTCTTCAGCTTCCCTTAGACTGTCATCCAAATCCTGCATGTCAGTGAATGTCTCTGAAGATTTGGTCTTGGGCTTTCATTTTGCTTTATACCCCTCTTAGTGATTCCATTGACTTTTTTTTTTTTTTGCTTTTTGGAGGAGGAAAGGTAGAACAATTGGGGTTAAGTGACTTGCCCAAGGACACACGGCTAGTTTTTGTGTGTGTTAAGTGTCTGAGGCTGGATTTGGACTCAGGTCCTCCTGACTCTAGGGCTAGTGTTCTATTCACTGCACCACCTACCCCCTCCAATTTCATTGACTCTCACAGGTTCAATGATCATCTTTATGCAAATGATTTCCAAATCTACAAATCCAATCCTAATCTCTCTCTTGAGCTCTAATCTATCACCATCATCCATTTATCTGCCTTTGAACAGGCTCTACTCCAGGCCTGGGATTCCTACCTTTCTTACCTCCACCTCTTAGAATTTCAAGCGTCCTTCAAGATTCTTTTCAGGTGTCATCTCCTAGAAGCTTTTTCCAGATTCCCCTACTTAGCTTTCTCCTTTTTAAAATTTACTTAATTGATAAATTGTATCCACTCAATAGATATGGAAGCAATACGGTGAGATGGAGAAGTGGGGAATGGAGAGGGTGGGAAGAGACAGAGACAGAGGGAGAGACAGAGAGAGAAGAGGAGAGGAAGGGAAGGGAGGGAAGGAGAGGGGAGGAGAGGAGAAATAAATGCCTATTAATTGGGGAAATTTTCATTTAATCTTAATAAAAGACAGCCCGGTTAACACCACTGAGGAAGACCTTCCTTCAAGCTCTGCTTCTGATGGTAATTACTACGGCCACGGGCAACTCTCTAAGATTACAAGTGATAGACAATCCTCTCTCTACAGCAGCGCAGGGAATTTCCACACTGGGAGATCCCCACACCATTTCCTAAGGTCCTAGAGGGAGACATTTATCGGCAGAGCAGAGGTTTGAACCTAGGTCCTCTGACTCCAAATTCAGAATTCTTCCAGAGACCTTCCTTTCCCTCAGGTTGATACAGAGTAAGTTTCACTGAGTGACGTAATACCTGCACCACTTTAGTTAAATCGATTATGACGCAAGTTCCTTTGCCCGATTTTTTTTGGGTGCCATTTAAAATATTCCCTCTGAACTAGCCCCAAAGATGTTAAACTGTGCGTACCCTGTCACCCGGCCCTTCCCTCTCCAGGGTCTCTCCCCAGAAGAGATCAGGCCCAAAGTCCTGCCGAGTTTGTTTTTAGTTTTGTCATTAGTTAGACAAATTTGTTCAGGAGCTGGGGCTGGACCCGGAGTCGGCGAATTTGAACTCCAAGCCCAACTCTGATGGATGTTCTTCGGCTCCAGTGACCTTGGGGGAATCCCTCCCCCCACTCCCGGCCTCAGTGCCCCGCTCTGGGAGGGCGGGGGTAGGGGACGAGCGGATCTCGAGGCCTCCTCTTGCTGCTCCCGCCCCGCCCCCGGGGAAGCCCCTCCCCCTAGCGCGTGCGAATTCTTCCGGTTCAAAAGGGTCGGGAGCCGGAAGTGCCTGGGCCCCCTTCGGCTGTGGCGGCGGTGGCGGCATCTGCTTGTTGTGTTCGCGGCCGGAGGGGAGTTGAAGAGAAGCACTTGACGCCGCCGGAGCCGGGCGCCCAGGAGGAGCAGGAGCCGGCCCCGCCAGCGCGGGGTTCCCAGCCTCACCATGTCGCGAGGCTCCATTGAGATTCCCCTCCGGGACACTGACGAGGTGAGTGGAGCCGGGGGCCAGGAGGTGCCCCCGCCCAACAGGGGGTGGGGTGGGGCGGGGCAGCGGGCTACCCTCAACCCCTTCACCCCGGCGTTCCCTCTTCACCTCCCTCCCATACTCAGTGTTTGCCTCCAGCCCTAGTCCCCTAGTCCGGGGTCTGACCCGCCCCCAACCCCGCACCCGGGTCCGAGCCGACCTGGGGTCGCCTCTGCAAACCAGGCATGGGCGCGGTTCGAAGAGGCAGAGAGTTTGACATCCCCTTCCTCTTCCCTTGTGTCTGCGAGCCCCTTTGCTTCGCCCCGGCCGGAGGAGCCCTCCTGGTAACTTTGCCTGGGACCCCTTACCTGTCACACCCCTCCCCCATCCAACATTTCGTGAGCGCCCGTAGGGCCACCCCCCCCACCCCCCGACCCCACTCATTCCTAGGCTCCTAGCTCCAGAGCTGAATGGGACCTTTACAGGGGAGGAAACTGAGGCAGGCGGAGCTGAGTTTACCCAGGCGTACTTTGACAGCGGGACTAGCGTCTGGTTGCAGAGCCGCCGCTTGGGAAAGATCCCTCAGTCTAGCAAAGAGGTGCTGAGGACCAGAAAAGTTACGGGACTTTTCCAGAAGCCGGGGTTCTGTGACTTCCACAGCCTAAGTTTCTTTCCTCTGCATCCCTTTCCCTCTCCGTTGTAAAGTGTTCTAGAGAGCTCCTTCCTTCTGGGAGGTCCTACCGCTCTGTGTTCACACGGATTTTAGACTTCCACTGATATTCCCTTTTGCTTTCTAAAGTCATCGAAAGTACAGTTGTATCTACTCCTGGTTGGGTATGCACACATTCAAGTGTTTTTCTGACTTAAAGTTGCAGTGCTTGGATCCATTTGCAAAGCTGATTATTATGCAGAAAATGTAGTTGGCTTTATATTTACTTTAGATCAGTTCTTCACTGAAGTCCTTCTCTCAGGGTGGTGTGGAGGTGATTCTGGGTTCTTGAAGACTCTACCAGTTCAGTGGGGGGGGGGGGGGGAGGGAATGGGGCTGTATTTATGCTAGCCTGACTTAAGGGCCATCACACACTGTATGTGTGTTCCCTGAGGGCTAGCCTAGCTAGCCAGGGTCTATTCAATGACAGATTGGTTATATGGTGATAAGATGGTATTTTTGGCTACAGAAACTCCTGGAGGCCTGCTAAGTCATAGAGAAGACTTGCAATCTGTACCTGCTCTAATGAAATCACAGGTTGTTGAAGTATTAAAATATGTCCAACTTAGGGCCATTTCCATTAGTAATTAGGGTGGCATGCTTGGGTTCTAAGTACAAATGCAAAGCAATGCTTGTTGTGTAGAGTGTACCAAGACATTTGTGGCAGTGTACCAAGACATTTGTGGCATTTTATAGCTAAAATGGTTCTGCCTTATCCAGCAATGCCATCTTTTTTTTGTGCTGATACTTATGAATATATTTCTTGTGCTTGCCAAGAGCATTTCTCTCATATTGAATGGTGTCAGTATTTTTGATCTGGGCATTTTGTCTCGGCTGAAAATGAACATAAGCAATTTTTTTCTTGTTTGTTACATAAATATGCATATATGTACTGATAAATAAAATTTGTGCTTTGGGAAAAATAACTGTGAACAAGGATGCAAATGAGTAACAAATGTTTTTGTATGTTAGGTCATTGAACTTGACTTCGATCAGTTACCGGAGGGGGATGAAGTTATCAGTATTCTGAAACAGGAACATACTCAGTTGCACATATGGATTGCCTTAGCGGTTAGTATTTATTTAAATAAATGTTTTTCATTTGCCTACTAGGAAAATAAGAGAATGTATCTTTTAAGACGCTACGTGTATCTATCTGATTTCTACTCAGGCAAACTTTAGGTCCATTATAGAGTTATATTGTGTCCAAAGAAATTCACTCTCTTATCTGTACAATTCTGACATAGTAAATGTATAATATTTCATCATTTTTAAAGAAAAGTTACTTAAAATAATTCATATAAGTTCTGTGCATAAGTTTTTTTATTTTCTTAAAGTGAAAACTGATATCAGCTAAAGACTAACCCTCCTCCCAAATTTCTAGGAAATATAGACAACAGAAGCAATTTCCTATACAAATACAGTAGATGTTTCCTAAATGCCTATCATGTGCCAGGCTTTTTGCTAGGAACTTAGGATGTAAAGGCAAACCCAAAATCATTTCTCCTTATCGTGTTTATATTCTCTGGAATGATGCCACATAGAAAAAGAGTTATTTTTGAGAGGTAGAGAGTTTCAGCCATCATCTCTATGCACAGGATTTCCAGTTTATAGTGCATTAATCTCTCTCCTAAATTCCAATCCCATGGCACCATCTACCTTAGATCTTCTGTTAGTATCTCAAACACATGTTCAAAACAGAACTAACCTCCAGTCTATCTTCTACATACCTGCCAAATTAATATCCATGAAACATATCAACCCACATCACCACCATGTTCAAAATCTGGCTTCAGCCTACTTGTCCAGATATATTTCATGCTACTACTCCCCTCCACACACTCTTGAGTTGCAGTCAAATTGAGTTACCAGCTGTGTCCCAAATTTGACATTCTATCTCCTTGGCGTATTTGCACGGACTGTCCCCCATGGCTGACATGTCTGTGCCTCAGAATCCCTAGTTTCCTTTAGGGTTCTGCTCAGTTGCCATCTTCTATCTAACTTTTCTTTTTGACTTTCTAGCTGGAATATTACAAGCAAGGAAAAACAGAAGATTTTGTGAAGTTGTTGGAAGCAGCTCGAATAGATGGCAACCTGGATTATAGAGACCATGAAAAAGACCAGATGACTTGCTTAGATACATTGGCAGCCTACTATGTCCAGCAGGCCAGGAAGGAAAAAAACAAGGACAACAAGAAGGAGCTCATCACCCAGGCAACCTTGTTGTATACTATGGCTGACAAAATTATCATGTATGATCAGGTAAAAAAGAAAGCTTTCCCTAGCTGTGGTTTCAACAGATAGCTACCGGGTATGATTTACCTCAAGGGTACATCTTGTCGTTTAATGAAATAGACTCATTTTTCTTAAAGAAATGAATGTTGATTTAACCAAAGTAAGAGAGATTTCTGATGAAAAGCATGTTTGCTGTTTTATAAAATCTTTGGTAAAATGACTCTGGTGAATTCAGGCTCTCTGATATGGTTGGTGGTCCCCTTCCCCCGCCCCATACAGACCACACAGCACCTCACCTCCTCACCCTGTGCAGTTCTCATTCCTGTTCTTCCCAAAGTCCCCCAGTAGATCTGCCCAGCACACTGCATACCTCCTACAGGCTTCTTAATATTCTGGAGGCACTGTGCAGGCCTCTGACTACCTGTCTCTTCTATAGCACCAGCCTACCCTGTCTTCTAGAAGGCATGTCCTCAATGACATTTTACAGGTCCTAGTCACTATTAGTAATATAGGTTCAAAGGATCATGGATGTAGAACCAGAAGGAAACTCAAAGGTTATCTAATCTAACTCCTTCAATTGAAAGATAAGGAAATTGCCCCTGAGAAATCAAGTAATTTGGCCAAAGTCAGTGATTTGCAGAATTGGCTTTGTCCTTGGGTGCTTTGAATCCTACCTTGAGTACTTTTCACCCTGTACCATGCTATATGTAGCCTTTTGCATCCATCATTCAACTTTCCATTGCTTTTTGGGTTGATTCTCCAAGATTGCAGTGGAAATGATTTGTGACCATGTAGCATCCATCATCTGGAGAATATTAGTGTTAAAAAGATGACATTTATGGTAGGGAATAGCTTGGGTTAGTTTAAAGTACTCTTCCCTAATTACAATTCAATCCATTGTCGTCTTCCTCTTCTGCTTGATTTTTACGAAGAAATTAGTTGCATGAATATAACAGGTAAAATTCTCCTGTATAAAACACACTTTGAATGGGCAGTTCAAGCATCATCATAATTTCTTTCAGTGAGGGATCATAGGTCCCAGACAGAAATCTGGAAACTTGTAGTGTTTTTTATCATCAGAATTACTGGTGAAAAATAGACATTTTAGTACAGTTTTTTAGATTATAGTTAAGAACTATCCATTACCTACTTATATGTTACACTTGAGGGAATTTGCCTTTATCACATTTTACCCGTGTTTTCCATTGTTACAAGTTCTTTGCAAATAAATGTTGGCCAGCTGCCATAAGGGAAATTTAATTTGGTGCTTCTTTTTATCTAGAACCATTTATTGGGAAGAGCTTGCTTCTGTCTTTTGGAAGGTGACAAAATGGACCAGGCTGATGCACAGTTTCATTTTGTACTCAACCAGTCTCCAAATAATATACCAGCCCTTCTTGGTAAGCTATCTTTGGTAGACATCTTAGGAATCTTATTTCTTCCCTTGTGTCAGGGAGACAGCTCTCATTAATTGAAAGTCAAACCCTAGCCCTTCAACAAAGGGGAGAAAATTTTGTTTTAATAAAAATGAAGTTTATCTTCTGAAGAGTACCTTAGAAAGTTCAATTAGAGAAAATCTGTGATGAAGAGAAAACATATCCTACAAGTTATGGTTTTAGGAAATTCAATTATTTTGCCAAGAATTTTTTTATTGTTGAAATTAATAGAAATTAATCACTTTCTGAATTAAGAATAATACATTCCTGAGCACTGATTGTTTAATAAACAGTGATCCACCTTTTTATGTGGAAAATAGACCAAACTGGTTCAGAGAATCATTTTAAAGATACAGATAGAGCTGTTCTGTTTATAGGCATCAATTATTACTGCTACATGGGGGTTAATTGCTGATTGTAAAAGTACATTGCTTTTTGTGTGTGTTTATTTGTACTGAAATCTTAAGCTTACCTTACGTTCTTTTAAACTAGCAATACCTACTGACTTCACTTTTTTTTTTAAATCACTGCAGGTAAAGCCTGTATTTCATTCAACAAGAAGGATTACAGAGGAGCCCTTGCATACTATAAGAAAGCACTGCGCACCAACCCAGGGTGTCCAGGTAAGGGAAGAGCAAGACTCAGTAGTTAAGATAGGCTAAAACTGGACCCAGTTTAAAATATTGATAGTTTTGTGGAATGCTTTTTAACTCTCAGTTACAAGAGAAAATGTTCTTCAGAGAGAAGTGGAGATGACATTAAGAATTTTAAAAATCCTCGCTTGGTTTTTAAAACAAAATACAGTGGTACCTTGGCTTACGAATTTAATTCATTCTGTTACTCAGCTCATAACTCAATTTGCTCATAACTCAGTTTGCTCGTGTATCAAATCAATTTTTCCCATTGAAATTAATTGAAATGCCATTATTCTGTTCCAGCCCCCAAAATGCCACCCCAGTATTTTTTTGTTATGTGTTTTTAAATAAGAAAAAGTATTTACAAATAAAAAATGTTGTATAAAAACATAATAAGAGAGAATGTAAAGGAATAAACTGCTTTTATGAAGTGTATATTTACCTTGGATATCAGACGACTTGAGCTAACAGAAGGTACTGGCAGAAGTGGAGGGTGGAGGAGATGGAGGAGGTTAGAGGAATTTTGTTTCATGCTCTTTCATTCACTTACTCGCAACACTCTTAATGCTACACTTTATCCCTGAACTTAGTTGCTACAATATCTTTTTTACTTTCCCTTAACTTAATTTTCTTCACTGGTGAGGTAAACACGTGGACTGAACAAATGAGGCACAGGATGCTGGGTGGGTGTTGGGTTGTAGCGTTCGCTGTGCCAACTAGCGGCGGCTCGTACCTCAAATTTTGGCTTGCCATTCAAAGCAAAAAATCGACCAAATGACAACTCGTATCTCGGAAATCTCATATCTCGGAAATCTCGTTAAGTTGGTACACTTGTATGTCAAGGTACCACGGTAATAAGTGATATTGTGCACCCTTTAAGTCATAGAATCATATTAGAATTGAAAGCATGAGTCCCTTCCACAATATTCCCACCAGTCTTGTAGTTTAAGAACTCCATTGACAAGGAACTTATTACTTTCCAAGGTAGCCTGTTCACTTTTAGATAACTCTAATTACTGGAAAATGTTGCCTTATATTGAATTAAAATCTGCCTCTTTCTGGCTTCCACCTTGGTTCTTCCCTCCTGAGCCAAGCAGAGCAAGTTTAATAACTGCTTCTTGCTGAGAACCCTTGAGATGTCGGAGGATAGTCATCATGCTTCTCCTAACCTCTGTTGTCTGTCATACCAGTACTCTGAGGTTCTTCTGCTGATCCCACGTGGCATGATTTCAGCCCTGGTGGCTTCCTTGGGGCATGTTCTTTCTTGGTCAAATGTCGTTCCCAGAACTGAATCTAGTGATCTGAGTGGTCTGACCAGGGTAGAGGACAGTGGGACTTTCCTGATTCCCTTTTCCCACCCCCAAAAAAACCAGAACCCAACAAGATTGTATATTTTGTATTTACTAAATGCATTCATGTTCCCCCTGATAAAATGTCAGTTAGAGCACAAGGACTGTTTGGTTTTTGTCTTTATGCCCCCAGAGCCTAGCACAGTGCCTGATACATAGATATTTAATAAGTGCTCATTGATTGATTTGATGAGATGCTTTGCTGAAATCCAGGTATTCTCTATCTACCTCTTTTGCCTTTTCTTCCAGTCTCATAAGCCTATCAAAAAAAGAATAGGACTAATTATTACAGTGTCTTTTTCTCTCCAGATTCTTAGTGTTGCGCTGCATTCAGGAAAGTCAATATCATCATCAGTTGCTAAATCAAGAACATTTTAAAGTGTTTATTGTGTTTCAGAGAAACTGTAACAGTGGTTCTCAACCTGTGGGTCACGACCCCGTCACAGGGGTTGCCTAAGACCGTATTTCCAATGGTCTTAGGAACCGAGACATCTGTCTCCAGGCAGGTCCACCCACATGCAGATGTGCCCACATATGAGTATTTAAAGGGTCGCGGCATTAGGGAGGTTGAGAACCACTGAACTATAATCTTATCCTATAACGATAGATTTCCTATAGAGATAGATTTCAGTGCATCAGTATTTCATCACACTTCCTTTTGGCCACTTTCTTATATATAAGCAAGAAAACTATCAGAAGCATTGTGTCAAGAGCGTCTGTCAGTCTTATTGCCCTTTATTTAAAGGTTTTGTGGTTTTGGCCATAGATGTCTGGTGCTCTCTGTAATGACACCACTCTGTCACCTAAAGCCTGTTCTCCCATAGTCACTGTAGGAGTCTGCCAGCAAGCCTAGCTGTAGCTTGCTGCTTGTAGCTGTTACTCTTCGCTGCCTGCATTGAACCTTTTCTTTAAATAAGTGCCCTTTCATTTTCTCAGACAAGCACGTAGTGATCAGTATGTGTGTGAGAGCTAACTATCTTTGGCTAGGCTGGTGTGTTATGTAAAGTGCAGATCTGTGAAAAGGGTAAAAATGTACCCATGGTACTTTGTTGCTGCTCACAGGGCTTTTCACTTTCAAGAGAACCTCTTGCTCTTTCTGTCTGAAAATGGTCATTCAGAAAGACAATCTAACAGTGATGTTGGGAGGTATATGATACACCAGTATTAGGTATTTTGCATGCTTGTGGGGAAGGTTTATATCCTTTAATACATGGAGAAGGGAGGATATGATTTGACCTATTGAAAAACAAATCAGTAGTGTAACAAGGCTCTTGATAATGAGTTTTACTGTAGTTAAAGTATAGAAGGGTTGAAATTTGATTTTCAGTTGACAGGAGTAATATAACTTTTAAAATGTCTTCATTTAACAGGTTTAATGACTTGATTTATTTTTTTTTAGCTGAAGTCCGCCTAGGAATGGGACATTGCTTTGTGAAATTGAACAAATTGGAAAAAGCTCGTCTGGCATTCAGCAGGGCCCTGGAGCTCAACTCCAAGTGTGTGGGAGCATTAGTTGGATTGGCTGTTCTAGAGCTCAATAATAAAGAGGTATGTAAGTAAGAAAACAATCCAAGTATTGGCTGATTTGCTTATCAATAGAGAAATTCTCAAAGAATCCATTTAGCTAAAAAGATGAGTCCAAAATATGGGTTGGAAAAAGGAACCATATTTTCCTGTATAAACAGGTTCTTTTTTTCTCTATAGAATATAATGATATCTTCTTACAAATCATCTAGAAAAATGGTTTGTAAGATGGACTTGGTTAAGGAGGAGGAGCAATTCAGCCAGACACTTAAATACATATGTGACAGACTGTTGTGAAAAGTTCCTTTATGGCTAAAATTGAATTCAAAACAGAACGTATTGGAGTATTTTCTATTGCTTACTGTATTGAGCTAGTGCTAATTTTAAATCATTTGTGTCAAATAATGTTCATATAACCAAAATTAGAACATAGGGGAATGTTTCCTAAACTAAAACTACAATAAAGTTGTGTTTGCATTTGATTAATTATTGAGAGACATAAGAACCTTAAGTTAAATACTCAAACAAGTAAAGTAAGAGCTAAACTTTTTTTCTGGGTTGGGCTTTGTGTAATGTTCATAGCTTTCAAAGTCTGAAAAGAAAGTATTTTTTAAAAAATGTTCTCTGAATATTATTCATTCATATTCTCAACCCAAACCCTGTCTTTTATTTAGGCTGACTCTATAAAAAATGGTGTCCAGCTTCTTTCCCGAGCTTATACAATTGATCCTAGCAATCCTATGGTACTGAACCACTTGGCAAATCACTTTTTCTTCAAAAAGGTTTGAAAAATCTTTTATCTTTAGTTCTTGATTTTGCTTCAAAACATCTGATGTTTCACCTTGTTTTGCACTAATGGAAAGTTAATCTGAGGCCAGTGGGTATAGGTTAGGACCTGAGTTTTTATATTGACCCCTCATTTGATTTACGTGGTCGGGGATATCTTTGTGTGCTTTCTCAGTAGAATTGGAAGAGCTAGAGTTCGCAGAAAGATGGCTTTGAGTCCTGGCGCAGGTACTTTCTAGCTCTGTGTCCTAGGACAAGCCACCTCACCTCTCTGACCCTCAGTTTCTTATCTGTAATATAATATTTGTGCTTCCTACCTTTGAGGGGTGTTGTGCAAAGAAAACCTTGTGGACCTGAGAGCTGTGTGTAAGCTGAGTCATTATTACGGGAGGTGTGATGCGTGTGCATGTGTGTGTCCTGACAGATGTGTGCAGGACATTCTGTACCTGCATAAGTGAGCACAGCTTTGGGGTGGTCCCTGGAGAGGAGAATTTGAGCCTTTTAATTTGTAGGAAGTGGCTTCTTATTTCTGTCAGCATAAAATTCTAACTGGTAGCTTTTACTAGATGAAACCAGGAATCAGGAATGTATTTCTTTGCCTAACACATTCCACTGAAGTAAAGGATTATTAAGTGCATGATGGCATTTTTATGGCACAGTTTTATAGAATAAGGATGATGGGAAAACTCAGATCACAATTCTGAGATGGCTAATGGATGGTAATATATGGTAATATTTTAGTTTATATTATTTTGATAATATTATTTTAGTTACCTAATTCTTACATTAGTTTTATGATTGATTTTATGATTTGGTGTTGTATCCTTCTTGTACTCTTCATTTTTCAGGATTATAGCAAAGTCCAGCACTTGGCTCTCCATGCTTTCCATAACACAGAGGTGGAAGCTATGCAGGCAGAAAGCTGTTATCAGCTGGCTAGGTCCTTCCATGTTCAGGAAGACTATGACCAAGCTTTCCAGTACTACTATCAAGCCACTCAGTTTGCCTCATCCTCTTTTGTATTACCCTTTTTTGGTTTGGGCCAGATGTATATTTACCGAGGTGATAAAGAGAATGCATCTCAGTGCTTTGAGAAAGTTTTGAAAGCCTATCCCAACAATTATGAAACAATGAAAATTCTTGGCTCTCTCTATGCTGCCTCAGAAGATCAAGACAAACGAGACATTGCCAAGGTACATCTAAAAATCTTAGTTATTCTGAAATGATCTAATGGATGTCAGTCAGTAAGCATTCATTAAGGACCTACTATGTGCAGACACCGTGCTAAGTACATGGGAGACAAAAAGAGGCAAAAGACAGGCCCTGCCCTCAAGGGGCTCAGAGGCTAATGGAGACAACAAGCAGACAAACAAACAAGCTGTATATAGGATAAATTGGAAATAATTAAGAGAGGGAAGGCATTAGACTTGAGGGGTTGGGAAATTCTACTTGTTGAAGGTGGGATTTTAGTTGGGACTTTGAAGTATTCCCTGGGAAGTCATCCTGTACATTTTATGTTACCACTCAAAAAAAACCAACAATAGAATTTAGTAGTGGTTGTTTTATCTATATGCTGCCACCCTCTCTACTGACAGAGATCACACAACCCCTCTTCATCTTAAAAAATAGTGTTCATGACTTATTAATTCATCCCCAGTGGCCACCCTTCTGGGGAAGCACTTCATTTCATTTATGCAGTGTGGATCCCTGGAGCTAATCTCTCTTGGCTTAGGATCCCCAAGATTGGTGCTCCTTTGACCTTAGCCCTTCACACACTGGGGCTCGCTTTCATGCCTCAAGAATAAGACTTCAACAGAGAATCACCTTAATAATAATGATGATGGTGTTAGACTGTTTTGTGGTTTACCAAGGGTGCTATGGGTTGGATAGCTCTAGTTTTCACATTTGCTTGGACTCATAAAGGTTGAGTGACATTCCCAGGGCCCGACAGTGAAGCCATAGTGGAGCTGGTATCCAGTCCACTTCCTGACTGCTAATCTGTGGTCTTTCTCCTCCTTGGTGCTTTCTAAACATTAATGATTTAATTTTTATCACCTTGAGAAGCACTGCTTTAGATGCTTTAATGCTGCATTCATGGTGACTTATCTTGGTGACTTGTGGATCTCATACTGATCTGGCATCTCCTCTGTCTCAGGGCCACTTGAAGAAAGTCACAGAGCAGTATCCAGATGATGTTGAGGCCTGGATCGAACTGGCACAAATCCTAGAGCAGACCGACATACAAGTATGTGGTGTATAATTCCTTTTTAACTGGGTACTGCCCGCTCTGATGTAAACTGAGTAAGGCATTGGTCATCATCATGACTTAGGCCTGCCTCTGTCTTTGTGGGCTCACAGGGTGCCCTGTCAGCATATGGAACAGCAACACGTATCCTGCAAGAAAAGGTACAGGCCGACGTCCCGCCAGAGATTCTGAATAACGTGGGTGCCCTCCATTTTAGACTTGGAAACTTAGGGGAAGCAAAGGTGAGAAAATGGGATGTCTGTATCCTTCTGGAGTGGCTATTTGTTTTTTAAAGTTGGCCCTGACCTAACTTTTTTTTGAAAGTTGTTTTTCTATTTTTAACAGAAATACTTTTTGGCATCTTTGGATCGTGCCAAGGCAGAAGCTGAGCATGACGAACATTACTATAATGCCATCTCAGTTACAACATCCTACAATCTGGCCAGGCTTTATGAGGCAATGTGTGAATTCCACGAAGCAGAAAAGCTGTACAAAAATATATTACGAGAACATCCTAATTATGTTGACTGTAAGAATTTTAAGTTACTTTAAAAAAATCCTGCGAGTCATTGAGTTATTCATTCAACATACATTTATTTAACAAACTTGCAAATGTGAGAAATATTGAAACTTATTAAAACAACAAATATTTATTTGTTGTTTATATGCATCTGCCCACTATTTACTTAGTACAACATTAACTGTAGAATATAGAAAAGACTCAGTCTCTGGCTTCACAGAACTTAACTCTTTGCTAGGCAGATTTGAGCATGACCTTAAGAATGAGTAGGATTGAAGGAGGGAATGTTCCAGATGAGGGATAATGGCCAGAAGAGAAGTATGACTGGAGAGAGGAGGTAGGGAGGGGTGCAGCCACGTGGATAGACATGATGCTTGTGGGCCATAGGAATGAGACAGAACTTCTTTGGACGGGGGTGAATATTGGGAGAAAGTTGAGTGGTGGGCAAGATCTGGACCTTGAACAGTGAACTGAAGGGGTAGAACTTAAGCTAAAATTTGATTTTGTAGAACTGATCTTTTAGTGTACATTTCTTTCAGGCTATTTGCGCTTAGGAGCAATGGCAAGAGATAAAGGAAACTTTTATGAGGCTTCAGATTGGTTTAAAGAAGCTCTTCAGATCAATCAGGTTGGTAATCCTTTTTGGGAAATGAAAATTTTCAGTTAATTGTCTAATGAATGAATTTCCATTTAAAAACTATGACTTATTGATCCCAGGTCTATTATTTCCCTACTTTTATTTCTTTTAAAGAGATGTGGTGGTAAAGAAATGTAGGTTGTATTATTGTATACTAGTATATTGACTTTGGGGGCACATAGCCTCATAAAATGTTAAGAATTGGTGGGGACCTAAAAGGTCATTTAGTCTGACCTCCTATTTTATGCATTAATTGCCCTCTACTGCATCCCCAGCAAGTGGTAATCCGTTAATCAGTGCCTGATACCCAATATTATGTATGTACAGTTATATTCCATCAGTTCTTATCCTTAGCCTTCTCCCTCAACTACTACCCCTCCATAAAAATAAAGTGAACTGCATTCACCTTTTCACATGACTTGGGATGAAATTCTTCTCTGTGTGTAGGGTGAATTCATTTACATTCTTTGTTTTTGTGATGCCACATCTTTCAAATCCTTGAAGTTTTATTCCCGGTCCATTGGGCTTTCTGTTATACTACAATTGGAGAATTAGCATGGTACAAGGGGCTACAGTATCTTTGAAGTCCTGAATCTTGTCCTAGAGCTGTCCCACTGCCTACCTTTTAATTACAAAGAAGCCCTTTTCCCTCAGGCTCGGTTTCCTCTTCTGTAAAATGAGATAGGTGGTATTAAACCAGATAATAGCTAGAGTCCCTTCCATTTCTTAACTTTCTGGGACCTGAGTATTTATAATCTTTTAACATGTGTTTCAGGATCATCCAGATGCTTGGTCTCTGATTGGCAATCTTCATTTGGCCAAGCAAGAATGGGGTCCAGGTCAGAAGAAATTTGAAAGAATATTAAAGCAACCATCCACTCAAAATGACACATATTCTATGCTGGCCCTTGGCAATGTTTGGCTACAAACTTTGCATCAACCCACCAGAGACCGAGAGAAGGTAATATCTTTATTTATTGAAGGTAGGATTTGGCTGTCTTTGATGGAAATACCTAGCATCTCTAACTAATGATATTGTTTCTCTTCTTTAGGAAAAGCGACATCAGGATCGTGCGCTAGCCATCTACAAGCAAGTGCTCAGAAATGATCCTAAGAACCTCTATGCTGCCAATGGCATAGGTAGTGTAAGGCTTGTATATTTGCACTAGTTTGAAATTTATGATTCGGAGACGAGTGATGGTGAATCTTAGTGCAACACTGAGGTTATTACCCTGAATTTCTCTATAAATACAATTATTCTGAAATATGATTTGCTATATTTTTTGTCCTAATTTCCTACTGGGTGCTGTCAGCTTAAGTAAAAAAAAATGTTTTTGTATATTTCACTTCTCTTTAGGTGCTGTGCTGGCCCACAAAGGATATTTTCGTGAGGCTCGCGATGTGTTTGCCCAAGTAAGAGAAGCAACCGCAGATATTAGTGATGTGTGGCTAAACTTAGCACACATCTATGTGGAACAGAAGCAATATATCAGTGCTGTTCAGATGGTAATTTATATATCTTTTCCTTGTATCATCTAAAAGCAATAGAAAATTTGGGATAAAAATACTGTTTTGAGACCAATTTTTAATGATGGACTAGAACTCTTAACCACTTCTGCCCCCTAGTGGAATTAAATACAATTTTTTTTGTCATTCTTTCTAATGATCTCCATTTAAAAATGTAAATCAGCTCCTATTATGAACAAACTTAATGGTGACATCAAGGGCTATAGCTTGATATTGTTATAATTATGTTGTTAGTATGCATTAACATGAGGCAAGATAATGCAATACCTGAATTCTAGTAAGTCAGGGAATGCTCTGAATCTAATAATGTACACACCTTAAAATTGTAAAATTTCTAAGGTGATATGTAGTCCAGTGTAGCCAACAAATGGTCACTCAGCCCTTTTCTTGAATACCTCCAGTGAAGGGAAACTCATGGGCTAGCTTATTCCACTTTTGGATTTTTAAAATTAATTTTTTATTTTTATATATTTTATATAAAAATAAAAATAATTTTAAGAGGATAAAGAATGAGTTCAGCAAAACTAACCAGCACTTTGAAAAAAATCTGACATTCTATGTAGTGTTGCACTAGTACCTAGTGGTACCCTCTCATATCTCTTCTTTATGCCAATTATAATTTGAAGCATCCTGTTCTGATTATCTTGATTTTCTTTTCTTTAACATTGTTTTAGTAATTGTTTTTAGTGTTTTCTTTGTTCTGCTTCCTTCGCTTTGCATCAGTTCATCCGTCGGGGATGGGGAACCTGTAGCCTTCTTGGTCCTAGAGTGCAACCTTTTGACTGAGTCCAAGTTTAACAGAATAAATCCTTTTATTAAGGGGGATTTATTTTGTGAAGTTTGGATTCAGTTAAAGGGCTACACATGAGGATCTAGAGGGCCACGTGTGGCCTCAAGGCTGCAGGTTCCCCACCCCTGGGACTCTAAATTTTCTCATACTTTTCTGTATTCATCACATGGATTCTCTTACAGAGTACCACAATTGGTTTAGCCATTACCCAATCAATGGGCATCTACTTTTTCAGTTTTTTGCTAGTACAAAAACAGTCATGCTGTAGATATTTGATGTACATGGGGCTTTTTTTCTTGTTATCAACCTCTTTTGGATATATACCTAAGCAGTGGAATTTCTAGGTGTGGATGATTTAGGGTCTATCACAAATTCAAAGACAGAATGTTCACATCCCTTTGCACATAGTAGAACTTAATATTTGCTGAATTGAACTGAAGGTTCTCATAGTTTCCACTCAGACAATTCTTTGTGGATAAGAGTCAGGTCCAGAATACACATTCCCTTTTTTTCATTCTTCTACCTTTTTAAAGATGAAATTATCCTTAAAGCAAGTTCTGAAATTGATTTGCTCTTAGCAGAGAGAATGTGCCAACATATATCCAGGTATTTGAAGCCCCCCATCATGACTAGAGCATGTTCCTGTGTCAGGCTTATGATCTCTTTAGTAAATTCTTAGTCTTTTTCCTCTTTTAGTCTAGCTAGTCTATAAGATACTCCAAATACAGTATCCTTGATCTTTACCTCAGTGCTTTCCAGCCTTAGGTCCCAAATTTCTCACATGAGTAGATCCTTTTTTTTAGAAGACAGAAGCAAAACATTTATTCAGACACCAGAAAACCGAATTCCAAAACCAGAAAGCCGACTCCATCATAGCAGCAAAGAAGTTAATATACCATAACACCACAGAAAGCGACACCATCCTTTAGCCTTCCCACATACCAACACTCACAAGCCTAGCTATCCGCTTGCCTGCCGTCCTCTTTCTCCCACTGTCTGGCTGCTGACTCCCAGCTTCCTGTGGGCTCTGTTCCACCCTTTAGAAAACTCCTCCCACCACAGGCTCCATGTGATTACATTCAGCCTATCAGGGGGCAGGGAAAAATCTTCAAATCAGGGAAGGTCTTCAAATTCCCTTAGGCTTATTAAAGGGCAGGAAAGACCTTCAAATTCCCATTACCATTGCATTGGGCCCCAAGACCTTTCATGTCCCTTACATAACAAAAATATATTAACAATACATTTCATTACATAGGTCAGTGGGAGTTTAAGGGGTTACTGGTGGGGTAACTGGTTTCAACAGAACTTTACAACAATATAACAGGGATAGCAGAAAATTAGCACATAAAACAGTATCTTAGGGTGGGGGCTTGGGCACAAGCACCCCATCATTCACCCCTTGAACAAATGGGGATCAGAATCTTGGGGGAAGGGGCAAAGGTCTCTTCTCCCATAGCTACTTTCTGCTGAAATTGGATGTAGAGCTGTTCCTGGCCCAAGAAGTCCCATTGGAGAGGTCACTTCTTTAGCTAGCATCTGGAGCTTGGTGGACACCAGGTCCAGGAGGTCCCATTTGAAAGGTCGCTTCTTTAGCTGTCATCCAGAGCTTTTTCGACACCCGGTCCAGGGGTGACATAAGTATATTTTCTTAATATTGAATACAGTACATGAGGGAGAGCCTCATGGGTCTCGTCCCACCAAGTCTTTGTGATCTTTATGGGATCAAATTTGCCTCCTTCAGTTAATAGCTCTTTCCTTGCTTGTTTCTTGTATTTGGTACTTTTGGGTTTGAATATCTCAGGCCAGGGGTTTCAAGTAGTTGCCTGTTTCCTTGAATTTTGCTTCCTATAAATTTCAAAGTAACTCTTTTTCTAGTCTTCTTACATTGTAGCTCTTCTTTATAGTATCCAGTTTCATAGATGTTTGTAGTGATTTTCTCTGTCCCTCTTTTCAGTTTAAGCTCTTTTGATTCCATTTGCAAATTTCCAGGCAAATACATTCTCATTGGCCCTTTTTTGGACATACTCCCTCCCCCAGGTCTTGTTGTTAAACGCCTACTGTGTGCCAGGCACCATTGATACCATTTTAACTTGCAGCCCAGAAATACAAACGCTGTTTTCGGAGCTCGTCTTTCTGACTGCCTGGACACTTCCCTCTCTGTGCCTGGTTTACTTGTTTATAAAATGGACCTGATGATACCATTTCTACTTAGCACATGTAGCTGTTGTTGAGGAAAGAAAGAGAAAATGACTGTGAAGAGTTTTATGAACTGTCAAACACTATGTAAATGTTGGCTGCTGCCATTTTATGCAGTGAGAGTTAGGTAAACAGGGACCGGAGAAGGTGTTCATTGTACATTCATTGTAGAGATTGAGATTAACTCCATTTGTCATCTGCCAGGCTGTGAAAACAGCCTTATTGTACAGAACCTCATTGCAATAGTAATGGTTGTATTTTTGGCCTTCTACCTATAAAAAAAAATCACAGGGAAGTCCGTGTGTGAGATACTGTAGTTGTCTTGATTTATCGTGGTCATCTTCAGTAGCCAGTGAGCTCCTTCTTTCTCGCTATTTGGTTAGGCCCCCAGCCACCACCAGTAGGGCTGAGCAAGGACAGGGTAGAAAGTAGAGACTGTGGTTAGGGCTGGGAAGAAAATATGGGAGGGCATGTTGTTTAGAATTGTCATCTAGTCCTCCAAAGTTATATACTTTTCTGCCTGCCATTGGTATAGACAGTTCAGAGTTGCTTGTGCCCCATATTATAAAGTAACACAGTTTTCTCAAATGCATTTTGAATGGTCCAGCTTTATGTTACCAAAGTGTGTCCTGAGTAAAGTTAAAACAAAAACACAACTGAGATAATTTTCTGAAACTCTGGAACCTTTTGAAAAGGCCTTGCCCATTTGGTGTGCAGAGCTTTAATTACATGGACTCATGCTGTTAAACTGGAATGGTCTTGTAATCTCTGATGTATTTCAAGCAATTTCTCTGTCCTTTATAGTATGAAAACTGCCTCCGAAAGTTCTACAAACACCAGAACACAGAGGTGGTGCTGTATTTGGCCCGCGCCCTCTTCAAGTGTGGCAAGCTGCAGGAGTGCAAGCAGACTTTGCTCAAGGTAAAACGTTTGTCTGATCCCAACCTGACTGGATGCTTGTGGGGGTGACGTGGGATTGCTCCATCAGACCTTTTTTCATGTTTGTGCATCTCTGAAAACTACCCGGATAAGGATGATAGACCAAGATCCATCTCTCAGCTGGCTAAGCTCATGGAACCTCTTTTCTTTTGCTTTTTTATGAACACAGGCTAGACATGTGGCACCCAGTGATACAGTTCTCATGTTCAATGTGGCTCTGGTACTTCAGAGGCTGGCTACTTCTGTTCTTAAGGATGAGAAGAGTAATCTCAAGGAGGTGCTTAATGCAGTTAAAGAACTGGAACTTGCCCACAGGTAAAGAAAGAGCTTTTGGAAATGTCATTTACAACACTGTATTTCCTTATTTCCTGTATTGCCTTATTCATTCAGCAAATATTTCTTAAGTGTACGAGGTACGAGAAGAGGCTTCAAGAGACACACCTATAAAGATAAATAAAAGAAGTTTCCTCCCCTCAGGCTACTTAAAATCGAGTTGTAGTAATTACAAGCTTGGAGTTTGCAAAGTTTGCATAAGTTAATTTCTTGACTACAGAATAAGGATACAGTGTTGCTGGGAATACATTCTATAAGGGCCTTAATGTATTTCTAGCAATATTTAACCTGGCAAACTCTTTTTACATGAACCCTTATTTGACTCATTGAAGTATCATTCTTCAATACTTTAAAAAAATCCCCAGTTTCATTTGTGTGGTTACTTGCTTTGTGGGCACAGAGTCCTTTTTGTTAGAGGATTTTAAAGCAAATAGAGAAACTTTTTGCCTTTGACATACATTGTGTTTATATTTTGATTTTTTAAAACCTCCTTAAGGGCAGAAAACTTTAAAAAAGAATTATTTTTGTTCTCAACACATGCTTACAATGCAGTAAATACTCCTTGAGTTGTTTTTAGGACACCCTGACTTAATCTGAGGTTAATGTTTGGTTTAACCAAGGACAGCATTAAATATGAATTTTCTTACTTTGATTAACTTTTCCATGTTAAAATATTTTTAATTATTGCTGATGACTTTATTCATTGATTTTAGTTATAAGCATATTTTGTCTGCTCTATAAAATATTGATCTCATTTTACTTTTGATATGATAACTCTTTTTATAGAGGTAGACTCATGGTCAGTGTCATGCACAAGAGACAATACATGAATCTTTTAAGGGTTTTTTAAATTGTAATTTTAAAATTCTAGAATAGTTTGTTTCTTTAGACATTAAATAATTTTAAAAACCACTTATAAGTTGGTCTTTCAGCTTACTATTAAATATCCTTTTTCCCTCCATCTTCAACTTAGGTATTTTAGTTATTTGAGTAAAGTAGGAGACAAAATGAGATTTGACTTGGCCCTTGCTGCTACAGAAGCCAGGTAAGAGTCTTCATATTGCTAAAACATGGCGTTGTTGGTACCGATCAACTTTTTCAGGTTTGGCCATTATTTTATGCCACTAGTGATTGCCTTGAAAATGTAACAACAGAGAAGATATTTGTAGATCCTGTATCCAAGTGCATGCCGCCCTGATGGGGTGGGGAGAGAGGGAGGGGGAGAAAATCTGAAACTCAAGCGACTGTGGAACTGAATGTTGTAAACTAAAAGTAAATAAACCAATTTAATTTTTTAAAAAAATATAACAGAATCAAAGGTTAATTCTTCTAGACTAGACCAAGGCAGACCTGAATGGTCGTAGCATTGTGGAAAGCGTCTTGGATGGGTTGAGTTTTGGCACACCTGGCTTCTATTCCAATGCTGTAGCTCACTGCCTGTCTGTGACAGTGTGGCAGTCCTTCATTCTCCCTCCCTAGGTTTTAGTTTCTTCATCTGTAAAAGGAGGCAGGTGTGCTATTTTGTATTTACTCATGTTTATGAATGTGATGTTTTGTTGAATAGAATATAAGCTCCTCAAGAGTGGAGACTGCTTTTGTCCTTTTATTCTTTTTTTTTTGTCTCTATTTCATTGCCAGTATCCCACCTGCTTCATAATAGGTGCTTAATAAATGTTTACGGGTTGATTGATTCTAAGGTTGTTTTCAAATATGTCATTCTGTGCCTCTGTGACATTATAAACTTCTAAAAATCTCAATTATTCTATAAACCCTCCCTATCCAGACCACAGTTACTCTTGTTGAGGTCTGGTGTTCTCTTAGGGAATTGGCAAAACTAATTATGGACAAAATGCTATTCATGGAAAATGACCTTAGGCCAATACATAGAGTGACTTTTCTGGATATCCATGAGGTGAATAAGTTGGGCTATAGATGATCTTCAAGGTTCCTTCCACCTCTATAATCTGTGAACTCTGAATTTAAGTAAAGGATTTATGTGGCGTTTGCTTTGTCCCCAGAACCAAATGCATATCCCAAGTCCAAGGCACAATGTACGAGTCTGAGTTTGACAGCTTTTCCACTTTTCAGATAAAAAACTGTTTCTTAGCATTGCTTTATACTTGAGTATATGTTTTTGATTAAATAACTTGTTATTTTTGTGAATTAAGGATTGACATAAATGTCAAATTATGCTCCTTTGGGGGTTATTTGCATTATGAGGCAGCCCCACCACCTGTGTTTCTCTAAATGTTCCAGGCAGTGCTCTGATTTACTGAGCCAGGCTCAATACCACGTGGCCCGGGCACGCAAGCAGGATGAAGAAGAGAGGGAGCTACGGGCCAAACAGGAGCAGGAGAAAGAATTGTTACGGCAGAAACTGCTCAAGGAACAGGTTCTGTTGACTTGTTCGCTCTGGGGTGTGGCAGCATCGGTCATGGGGAGTCCGGGGACACCAAGAGCTACTGTCTTGTCAGAGATGGTGGATCTTTGGGGAAACCCTGCAGATTTAGCACCATACAGCCAGGGCCCTTGGGCATATGGATGTGAGGCAACTGACTGACTTTCTCCCTTGTTTTTTGTATTTTACAGGAAGAGAAGCGTCTTCGAGAGAAAGAAGAGCAGAAGAAACTCCTGGAGCAGCGAGCCCAATATGTAGAGAAGACCAAGAACATTCTCATGTTCACAGGAGAAGCCGAAGGAACAAAGGAGAAAAAGAGAGGTGGTGGCGGCGGAGGCGGGGGCAGGGTGCGTACTCCTCATGTGCTGGTGGAGCCCAACCCACAATTAAAGAGACCTGATAGGGACCCGGCTCAGGCACCATTCCCTGGGTACTTACTAGATGGGATTTAATGGGTAAATAGAATGGAGGGATGGAATGAGCATTTGTTAAGTGCCTGCTGCGTGCCAGCTTTATAAATATCTCATTTGATCGTCACAAAACCCCTAGGAGGTGGTGTGATTATTAACCTTGTTTTATAATTGAGGAAATTGAGCCAAACAAGTTGAGTGACTTGCCCAGGGTCGCAGAGTTAGTATCTGGGGCTGGATTTGAACTCAGGTGTTCTTGATGCAGGCCTGGAGCTCTGTCCGTTTTTCCATTTTGCTGCCTCAATAGAGCTATAGAGTAAAAATAGCTCTGATAGGGTAAATAGTTTTAGATCCCTTTTTACTCAGGTGTGGTCTGCTTACCGAGGAGTAATTGGTTTTGGTTTCCTTGGGTTTCAGCGTTCTAAGAAGGGAGGTGAGTTTGATGAATTTGTCAATGATGACACCGATGAAGACATGCCTGTGTCCAAGAAGAAGAAGAAAAGGAAAGGCAGTGGGAGTGAACAAGAAGGAGAAGAGGAGGAGGGGGAGAGGAAGAAGAAAAAGCGGAGGAGGTGATTAGTTCTGAAGGAACCCTTTTTCCTGAAAACAGTGTTGTTCACAGATTTGTCCTAAAACATGGACGGTTCAGAGTTGTTCTAGCTTCTGATGCATGGTTTGTATTTGGATAGTTGGAAGGGCCTGTGGTGACACCCTTGGTGTGGTTTTTCCTTCCCACCTCTTCTCTAACTAATCTCTCTTTTGAGCCTCACAGAGAGCAAGATCTGTTTTAAAGTAGGCACAGTCTCAGTAAACTTTGTAAATTAGGTGCTATTATTACCCCCATATTACAGAGGAGGAAACTGATGCCAAGAGAATTTAAGTGACTTGCCCAGAGTCACAGAGCTAAGGAGTATCTGAGGCAGGATTTGAACTCGTGTCTTCCTGACTCCAAGTTCAGCACTCTACGTACACCTGCCTCTTGGCTTCTCTGAATTGTCATGGGCCCCAGCATTCAGCCTCTGGTGGTCTCACTTCATACTTAACTAGAATAGTTTTCGAATAATGAATGAATGAATGAATGAATGAATGAAAAAGCATCTGGTGAGCACTCAGCTGTGCCAAGAACTGTGCTAAACTCTGGGATACAAATAGAAAAATCAGGATAGTCCAGGTGGAGGAGACAGCACATATAAGGCAATTTAGCTACGGGGTAAATGGAAGGAAGTACTTGGGGTACAGCAGAGGGGCAGATGGCAAGGCCAAGGGTCCTTGTCTGCAGGTCAGATGGCAGTGCTGGGGTCTGAAGGACTGATGGTAGCACCTGGTGTTCCTCCATCTTTCCAGAAGGATTAGAGGTGATGAGTCTTGTCTTATGAGGAATCAAGCCCCTGAATGGATTCTGAAGGAAGGAGCAGGGTTCTCCTCTTTTTCCTTCTGTCTCCTCGCCTCCCCCCTGCTCCTACCTCTACACCACCCACCCTGACCCCCATCTTCCTTTGGCGTAGTCATAATGAAGATAGTGAATTATGGCATTCAGAGTATGACTGGCTCTGATAAAAGCAGAGTAACATCTGCTTTTCTGATTGTTAGTGAATGTGAACAATTGCTGTGGTTCTTGTTAGTTTTCTTATTTGATTATATTTTTTCATCAGCATAGAAAGTACATGAAGAAAATGAGAGAGGGAAATAGATCAAGGTAGCCGTGGAATATAGTTCCAAGTCAAGGGAAAAAACCAGTAGGAGACAGTGTGGGTTAGGGAACTGTAGACTAGAGCTAGTGAGAACACTGCCTTAAGTTTAATTCCATGTCTGCAAACATGGAGTCTGCCTCCAGAAATCTGTGAGCTTCCCTAGTTCCTTCAGCCCTTCCTTCTGCAGAATCCAGAAGTACCTGCCCCAGCACATGTTCTGTTGGCATCACAACCTTTGGGAACCTGTAGCGCTCTCCATGCCACAGGGAGGGCTTAGCACAGGATTTCTTGTAGAGGTCGTAGTGCTGATGGGAAATCCTAGTCACCATTTGATCTTCTAAGACATTTCATTCTTTTTTTTGATGTCTCTTTCTTTAAGACAAAGATTCTTAACCTGGAGGCTGTGAACTTGTTTTATTTGAATAACATTTTCAACATAATTGGTTTCCTTTGTATGTATTTAAAAACATTTTTCTGAGAAAGGAATTCATAGACATAGGAGACCATGACAGAAACTGTTAAGAATCCCTACTCAAACTATGGTGTTGTGTGTAGCAAAGATACAATGATACTGAAAGACCTCAAACTATAACAGAACTTAGAACATCTCCATGTTTCATCTCTACATGACTGTTTGTTGTGCCTAAAGTTACAATGTGGACTTTTTGTTTCTAATCACTAAAAGCATTTGGAAAATGAGTGACAATGTGCTATCCTCTGTAGCTTTGAGGAAGATACTTTTGGGTGCAGAAGAGCTTTGATCATTCATGCTCCTCACATTGCCCCACTTTAGGTGACAGACCTGTGTAAAGCTCACCCTGCATTAGATTAACAGGAGAGGATTGATGTTTCCTAAGTCTGTGTGCACATCTTTCTTGAGTGCATAGTTTTTGCTGTCTTGGACCATGTATGTAAAGGAAGGCTCTACGAGGTATAGAAGAACTGGTCTCCATCCTTGAGGACTTTACAATGTAGTTAGGGACACTTAACTGTATGTGTTCATATAAAAGTATATAGCAGTATCTGTGGGTAGGGTAGTATTCTAACAGGCATGAATGTTACTTAAGTATGTTATTTGTCTCTTTGTCTTTGTTAAGACCACCCAAGGGAGATGATGGATCTGATGAGGAAGAAGCTGAAAACGGCCCCAGGCCGAAAAAGCGTCGCCCGCCTAAAACAGAAAAGAAGAAAGCTGTAAGTACATTCTGTGGGATTTTCACACCTTGTTCATCTGTACGTTTCTCTTTTGGGGAAGGATTGAGGCCGGGTTTGTGCTTTCATTTGGTGTGTGGAACTCCCCAATGAGAAGAACCTTTCTAGCAGTGCAGATCCACAAGTTCTTGGTGATTTCTCGACTTAGATAGTGGTCTAGGGAACACGCTCCAAGTCTTCTGGATTCTGAAACCAGCTCTTGCATTCTGCCATGACATTTCTCTTTTATGCCGTATCCTCTGTAAAGATAAATAAAGCAGGTGCCCTCAAGAACCTTACAGTTTTGTGGGAAATGAGATATTGGCAAATCAAGTAGAGACTAGACTGTGAAACCGAGTAAGGAGAATACAGAGTGCAGGGAGCTCAAGAGTGTCTAGGGTTTATTTCTAGCTGAGGAATCTCAGAGGATTCTAGGAAGAGGGGACACTTGGGCTGTGCCTTGCAGAGGGCAGTTAGGGTGGTAGTGGTCAGAGGGGAGTGGCATTCTAGTGGTAGAGCCAAGAAGAGGAGGAATGAGAGCTCACATTTATGAGGTTCTCACTATGTGGGAGGCATTGCGCTACGTGCTTTAGAATTGTCGCCTCATTTTATATGCAATAACAATCCTGGGAGTTAGATGCTATGATTATCCCCATTTTATAGATGAGGAAATTGAGGTGAAAAGAGGTTAAATGACTTGTCCAAGGTCACACAACTAGTAAGTACTTGAGGTCAGATTTGAACTCAGGTCTTCCTGACTCCTGGCCCTGCACCCTATCCACTACACCCCCTAGCTGTCTAAAAAGTGAGATCAAAGGTATGGTATTGGATAGGTTAGTAAATAATGGAAGATAGTGAGATGGGGGCATATCTTGTTTGATTGGTTCATAGAAGTCATAATGAGCAGTAATGGGAAAAAAAGGTTAACAGAATAGTTTGGAGGTCCTGAATGCCCTGAGTTTGAATTGTACTCAGTAAGCTTTGTGTAGGCATCAGGAATTACGGGGAGCAAAGGGAAGAGTATCATTTTGTACACTCTGAAAATAACTCCCTCACATAATAAGACTGTGGGGCACAAATGGTAGTGTTTTATTTAAAGTTATTCAGTTACTCCTTGGTTCTGCGTTATATAATCAGTTTAACAAAATTATCTAGAATTAAATTTTTCACTAATTGTGTTATTTTTTTTTTTAGCCTAAGCCAGAACGGTTGCCGCCTTCAATGAAGGGAAAGATAAAATCAAAAGCCATAATCTCATCAAGCGATGATTCTTCAGATGAAGATAAACTTAAAATTGCTGATGAGGGGTAGGTATTTTTTCTCGGCAAATTATTCTGCTGTGATAATGTATGTGGATGAAAATAATTGTTAACTAAGCCTGTTTGCTTGAAAAAGCTTTGTGTTCTTGTACCAGTGGGAAAATGGAGTTTGGAGAACATAGGATGAGGTCTGAGTGCCTTCACTAGTACCGAGTGCTTTGGCTAGTATAGTGTCGTCTGTGTTTTTCCTCCTCCCTCCCTGCCTCTATTTTCCAGCCACAGAAGGAGAATAGTGGGCTCTGGGTGTTCACGGGATGGAGAATGATGAATAGGGAAAGGGAGTTTTGTACTAGGGGGTTTCTCCCTTTATTATACTAGACTAAGATGAACAGAAGGGTCAGAAGACTTGAGCCTTCAGGCTGCCAAATTATAACAGCATGAAAATTGTACCCCTTAATCAGACCAGTGAGCCATTCAGCCTATGATTCTATTTCTGACAGGCACCAAAGGATGTGTTGCTGAAGGAGATAGTTGTCTTCTCTGATATCAGCCTTAATGATGTGGGGAAGGTGCCCTGAAACATCCCTTCGTTCCTTATAGCTGAATTCCTCTGTGCTTTTTTGGTATCTCCATCATTTTCAGTATTCGAGTGCTCTGATTTTAATGACTCACATGTGAAATACTGTGAAATCTTTTCTTGGACTTAGATTTGTTTTTATACAGACTTCCTCATTCAGACATGTGGCAAACAAGTCTGTATTCACTTTCTCTAGTATTTGTGGGTTTTCAGCAATGGTCCCCAAGCTGCCTTCTTTCCGAGCTGGAGTCTTTTCCATTTTTTAGAGGTCAGCAGACCTCCACCTGATAATTGAGTGTCCATTACAACATTCCCTCCAAATCAAACCTCTGCTTGAGCCGCAGGTCTCCCAGTGAAAGAGAGTATCCCCTTAGGGTTTTCATTTATGTAAACTCCTCCTTGTTCTGTGCTTACTGAGTCCCCAGAGCCCTCAGCATAACTGGTGTTTTTGTTTGTCAGACATGCCAGGAACAGCAATAGTGACTCGGATGACGGTGATCTACGCAAGAAACATGTGATGTCCGAGAGCGATTCTGACGAGAACCCAAATCAGTCTGGAAGTGAAGCGGGCAGCCCCCGGAGATCCAGCATACAGCAGTCCGAGGAGGAGTCCGACAGCGACCGGTCAGCTCCAAAGAGGAGACGCTCAGTGTCTGAACAGTCTGACAATGAGTCTGCTCAGTCAGGAAGGAGCCACTCTGCAGGTTCTGACAATGAGTCCCGGCCAGCTTCACCAAGTGCCGATTCAGACCGGGAGTCAGAGAGAGCCTCTGAGAATGAGGCTTCCGCAAGGGGCTCTGGGAATGACTCAGAACCAGAGGCTTCCAACAATGAGGCCTCAGAGAGGGGTTCCGATGATAGCGATTAGATTTTAGTTTGTAAATAAGCTAAATTTCTGGAAGGAAACCTTTTTTTTAATATATGAAAGCTGTGAAATGCTTGAAATGTTTAGTAAAACTTGTGAAATTTTTCTGAAGGCAATTTTTTTCTATCAAATTATATATTGCTAAGCCCTGAGAGACATTTTCTTGTGCCAGAGACCAATATTTGAGTTTCTTGTGCAAATGAAGTCTACTCTCCTATATGGAACAGAGCCACCTGTCATATGTGAAAATTACACTTAAAAATAAAACCAGACAGTCAGTCCTGTTTGGCTGCAATTTTGGCCTACATCCCAGGTCCTCTATATGTTTAGCTGCATTGGATAAATGATTTTTTTCATAAAAGGTGCAAGGAAGTATCTATTTCCTTTATTACCTTTCCATTAATATCTTGGTCTTTCTTGGGAAGTAGGTCAAGACTTGACTTTCCAGTTAGACACATAATTTATAATCATACCAAAATGCAAGCAAAAGAAGCAGATTCCCCCCCCCCCCAAAAAAAAGAATCCCACAGAGAAGTCATTTACAGGCATGGCAGATAATTCCTCAGGAGAAAAAAATATGTGAAAAGACCCCTTGTTAGTCAAATATAAAACTCTGCCTAAGCAAACCATTTAATAAAATTCTGTTGTTACAAACTTTTGTGGATAACCTCATTGGCTTTGTTACTGAAGTAGGAATCAGAATGCCCTGCCTGCAGGATTGAGTGATTAACTGGGCAGGGAAGGTGTGGCTAGACAGTAGTTTACATGAAAAATATCTGGAGCTTTAAGGAGGCTGCAGGTTCAATATGAATCAGAAATTATGGCAACCAAAAAGCTGACACTGTATTCAGCTGTATTAAGCGTGAGAAGTGGGGGCAGCTAGGTGGCGCAATGAATAGAGCACCAGCCCTGGAGTCAGGAGGACTTGAGTTCAAATGAGGCCTCAGACACTTAACACTAGCCGTGTAACCTTGCATAAGTCACTTAACCCCAATTGCCCTCCATTCCTCCAAAAAGCAAAAAAAAAAAAAAAAAGTGAGGTAGCCATCCTCCTACATTCTACCCTGACCATACCACATCTGGGGTTTTGTATTTGGTTCTGGGAAGGTCATTGATTAGCTAGAGTCAACCAGAATTGGTGAAAGACTTGGAGGTCATGCTTTGCCTGGAGAAGAGAAGAATTGGGGGAGACATAAAAGATTTTCAAGTATTTGTGATATGGAACATGGACTGAAATTGTGTTGTTTAGGCCCAGAAGACAGAGCTAGAAGCAATTGGCAAAAGTTAATAGAGGCAAATTTGGGCTCAGGTTAGGAAAAACTGGATGATTAGAGCCATCTATAAGTGGAATGAATGGGCTTTCCTAGAAAGTAGTAAAAACTTTTCCCTTTCCCCCCACCTTGAAATTTTTCAGTAAAATTTAGGCTGGCTAGGATAACCACTGAGGGAATTTTTAGAGGACGTTCTTGGCCATGTGTGGCTTAGACATGAGGGTTTCTGGGGCTTCTTCCTGCTCTTGAGCTTCATCTTCTATCAAAGGGAGATTTAGCTTGACCTCTAACGTCCTTTCCACCTTTAAATCTACGTGTAGTCAATAGAAGACCAGTCTTGGAGTTATTAAGACCAAGAGTTGCATGAATTTCATATGCTCAGAGAGGGAGAATTTCCATACTGATGAAATCACAAGTCTGGGCCAATAAAGATAGATATACATAAATACGGACACATAGATATATGTAGTATGTATAATATACCGATATGTAGCACAGATATTCAGGTACTATATAACATGTTGCTATATACATATCAACATACGTAAGTTGCTACAATATGAATACAACTTTGTGTGTATTATGTATGTATGTGTATGTAAGCTGATGCTTAAATCTACTCAGATTCAGCCCCAATGTTACCCAGAACTGCAGAACTGCAGTCCTGTATTTTCCAATGCCTGTTGGTCAGCTCCACTAGGGATGCCTTTGGAGTTCAACATAAACCCAAATGACTAAATTAATCATTTTCCCCCTCAAACCTTCCTTCACATGTCCAGAAAACTTCCCTGTTTCACTTGCTGGCACTACTATACTTCTATCTTAGCCAGTCTAAAAACTAGTGGTTTTCTCTAACCCTGCCCCACCCACCGTGTCCCTCAATTCCAAATACTCTTTACATCCAGTTGTCCTCCGGAGTCTTAGCATTGAGGAGAGTTCTAAAAACTTGAACATTGTTTTTCTTGATAATGTTGCATTAAATCAGATTGTTCTAGTTCTGCTCCCTTCACTCTGCATTAATTCATAGGTATGTTCCCTGTTTCTTCTGCAGTTGTCTGTTTTGTCTTATGGTGCAGTATATTCCATTACATTCATATACCCTAATTTCTCCATCCATTTCCCAATAGGTGAGCACCCCTTAACTTTCCACTTTTTTGCTACTACGAGAGTTGCTAATAAATATTTTTGCATATATGGGGCCTTTTCATCTCTTTGATAGCTTGGTCAAATGCTATGCACATTTTAATAACTTTGGGGGCTTAATTCCAAATTGCTTTTCAGAATAGATGGACCAGTTCACAACACCAACAGTCCATTAGTGTGCCCATTTTCTCTCAGTGTCTCCATGTATCATTTTCCACTTTTGTCCTCTTTGCCAGTCTGATGGATGAGAAGTGGAAACTCATAGATGACTTAATAAACGTTTCTCTAATTATTAATGATTTGGAACATTTTACATGATTATTGATAACTTGGATTCCTGCTTTTGAAAATTGCCTTTCATATCTTTTGATGATTTATTCATGGGGGCATGATCCTCAATTTGAAATTTGAATAAGTTTCTTAGATATTTTGGAAATGACTCATCAGAGAAACTTAACTGCAAAGATTTTTCTCCCAGTTATGTTTTTCTTGTAGCCATGGGATTTCATCAAATTCATAGAGAATTGGGATTGGAAGGAAGCTTTGAGAATCATAAGAATACTTTCTAGAGTCTAAAGGGAACTTGGAAGTCATCTAATCTATCCCCTCACTGTTACAGATGAAGAGACTGAAGCACAAAGAACTTTAAGTGAGTTGTCCAGGATAACATGGGTTGTAAGATGCATCAGAAGTCCTTTGCTTTCAGGGCAGCTAGGTGGCGCAGTGAATAAAGCACCGATCCTGGATTCAAGAGGACTTGAGTTCAAATCTAACCTCAGACACTTAACACTTACTAGCTGTGTGACTTAACCCCAATTGCCCTGCCTCCCCCCTTCCAAAAAGACCAAACAAAAAAAAGTCCTTTGCTTTGCTCTATGGAAGCTTATTATGCCTCTACCTTAGAGAGAAACCATAGGGATATACTTATGTTGTATTTATTTCTTACCTAAAGCCACCTACTAAGTTGGGCATGGGCCAAGCCCATTCTTTTCTCCTTTTCTCTCTCAATGGTCTATTTGCTGCTTCATGTAGGGGTGGTGATGGTGGTAGTGTGTGTGTGTGTGTGTGTGTGTGTGTGTGTGTGTGTGATCCTTCCCCAAATATCGTTCACAGAGCAGTCCTATGTGGTACCTGCTGCTGGATTACTAGTTTCAGGGTGAGGTTAGCATTGTCTCTGAGACTTGTAGGGGTAGAGCCAAGGTGGAGTAGAGAAGCACTCAGCCAAGCTCTCCCAATATTCCTTTCCAAACAACTTTAAAATAATTCCTCAAATCGAATTCCGGAATGGCAAAGGTCAAAGTGGCAGAAGGTCAAAGTGAAACATTCTTTTAGTCCAAAACAACATAGGAGGTTGGAAAGAGAGATCTGTGAGATGGGGTCTTGGCTGGCCCAGAGCCCTCATGGATTAAATGCCAGTGGTGAGACTAGGTGGTGGAGACAAAAGTAGCAGCAATTTAGGGAGTTTCTAAGCCAGAGACAGTAAGGAAACCTGGCAACTGGTCAGAAAGAGATTACACGGTAACCCCTGTGCTAGCACTAGACTTAGGACCAGACCCTATTTGGCACCTCTATTGCCTATATCTACTTTGGGGTCACAGTTCAAGGTCAGAGAAGAGCAATTTTGGTCAAGAGGGAATGGAAGCCCTGGGGGGGACAGAATAATTTTCAGCCTGAAGGGATCAGGGACCCTGAGGAACAGTATCATTTCTGGTTCTGAGGGAGGAGGGGCCCTGAGAAGCAGTACTGATTTCAAGCCCAAGGGATCAGAGGCCCTTCCTGGGTGTGGACCAGAGTGAAGACCAAGAGAGCAATGACCACACCTATTCCCAGCTCACACCACCTTGGAAGCATCAAAAACTTCTAACCCCATTCCCCACCCCCCACTCCCAAACTAGCTTTAAAAATAAGTGTGGAAAATGACTGACATTTGAAACAGAGCTACACCCCACCCCCTGATCAAACCCCAGCTACTCTATGCTGGGAACAGAGCCTAATTTTAACAAACAAACCAAAAAAAAAGGTTCCAAATCAATAAATAGAATGGAAAAATAAGTGCCCCTCCCAAAAAAAAATGAAGAAAGAACATAAAAAGTTACTGTGGTGACAGGGAAGATCAAAGCATAAACTTGGAAGAAATGAAGTCATAACAACTACAAGCAAAGCCTCAAAGAAAAGATATGAATTGGACACAAGTCCAACAACAAGAATTCATGGAAGAGCTAAAAATTATTTTCAAAATCAAATAAAAATAAAAGGTGCAAAATTAGGCAAAGAAATAAAAACAAAGGAAGAAAAGACAACAGCTTGGTAAAAAGAGGCATGAAAAATATGGAAGAAGATAATACCTTATAAAATAGAATTGGCTAAGTGGAAAAAGAGGTACAAAAATTCATTGATGAAAACAACTTAAAAAGAACTGGCCAAATGGGAAAAGGTACAAAAGTTCACTGAAGAAAATAATTCCTTAAAAATTAGAACTGGGCAAGAGAAAGGCAATGACTCCCTGAGACATCAAGAAACAATGAAACAAAGTCAAAAGATTGAAAAAAAAATAGAAAAAAGATGAACTATATCATCAGAAAAACAACTGACCTGGAAAATAGATCCAGGAGAGATAATTTTAAAATTATTGGATTACTCAAAGGCCATGATTTTTAAAAAAAGCCTAGACATAATCTTGAAGAAATTATCAAGGAAAACTGCCTAGATAGTCTAGAACCAGAGAATAAAATAGTAATTGAAAGACTCTACCAATTGCCCTCCTGAAAGAGATGTCAAAATGAAAACTCCCAGGAATGTTATCGCCAAATTCTGAATTTCCCAGTTCAAAGAGAAAATAGGTTTAAACAACAAGAAAAAAAACATTCAAATACCATGGAGCCACAGTCAGGATCTCACAAGATTTAGCACCTATCATATTAAGGGAACAGAAGGCTTGGAATACTACCTTCCAGAAGGCAAAGGAACTAGGATTATAGCCAAAAATCACCTACCCAGGAAACCTGAGTATAATCCTTCAAGGGAAAAAATACATATTTAATGAAATAGAGGACTTTCAAGCATTCCTGATAAAAAGAGCAGAACTGAACAGAAAATTTGACTTACAAATACAGGATTTGAGAAAATCATTTTAAAAAAATATGAAAGAGAAATCATAGGGGCAGCTAGGTGGCACAGTGAGTAGAGCACCAGCCCTGGAGTCAGGGGGATCTGAGTTCAAATTCAGCCTCAGACACTTAACACAAAACTAGCTGTGTAACTTTGGGCAAGTCACTTAACCCCCAATTGCTCCTCCAAAAAAGCAAAAAAAAAGAGAAAGAGAAATCATAAGGGACTCAAGGTTAAACTGTGTACCTCTTCATATGAGAAGATGATACATATATCTTCTAAGAAATTTATTATTATTAGGGCAGTTAGAAGCAGGATGAAAGAGAGCATGGGAGTGAGGCAGTTATTTTGGGATGATATTAAAAAATGAATAGACAAGAAAGAGAGATGACCTGGGAAAAGGGGAAAGAGAAAGGAAGAATGGAGAAAATTATCTCACATAAAAAAGGCATGCAAGGAAGAGCTTTTACATTGAAGGGGAAGTGGTAGGGGGATGGGCAATGCTTGAACCTCATTCACATCTAAATTGGTTTAAAAAGGAAAAATATACATACATATTCAATTGGTCATAGAAATCTATCTCACCCTGTAGGAAAATAGGAGGGGAAGAGGATAAGAGAAAGAGGAAGTAATAAAAAGGAGATTAAGGGAGGCAGTGGTCAGAAGTAAAACAGACTTTAGAGGAGGGACAAGTTAAAAAGAGAAAAGGATAAACAGAAGAAAATAAGATGAAGAGAAATGCACACAGTAATCATAGCTGTGAATGTAAATAGAATGAACTCACCCATAAAAGGGAAGTGACTAGCAGGATGAAATAGAAACCAAAATCCAACAATATATTGTTTACAAGAAACACGCTTGAGACAAGAAAGACACAGAGTTAAAATAGGGGATTGTAGCAGAATGTATTATGCTTCATCTGAAGTAAAAAAATAAAAAGGCAGGGGTAGCAATCATGATCTCAGACAAAGCAAAAGTAAAAACAGACCTAATTAAAAAGGATAAACAAGGAAACTACATTTTGCTAAAAGGAACCATGGACAATGAAGTAATAGTGATACCAAATAGGTATGTATCAAATGGTATAGCATCTATATTCTTAAAGGAAAAATTTAACAAATTGTAGGAGGAAATAAACAATAAATCTACACTAGTGGGGGATTTTGACTTTCCCCTGTCAGAACTAGATAAATTTAACCATAAAATAAATAAGAAATAAGTTGAGTTGAATAGAAAAGTGAGATATAATAGACCTCTGGAAAAAAACTGAATGGGAATAGAAAGAAGGGCACTTTTTCTCAACTGTATGTGGCACCTTCACAAAAACTGATCATATATTAAGACATAAAAACCCCACAACCAAATACAGAAAAGCAGAAATATTAAATGCACCCTTCCCAAACCCATAATGTAATTTTAAAAGTTACATTTAATAAAGGGCCATGGAAGCACAGATTAAAAACTAATTGGAAAGTAATTGAAAGAATGAGTGGGTGAATAGAGCACTAGCCCTGGAATCAGGAGATCCTGAATTCAAATCCAGCCTCAGATACTTAACACTTACTGGCCATGTGACCTTGGGCAAGTCACTGAACCCCATTGCCCTACCTTCTCTCCTCCAAAAAGAAAAAAAAAGAATGCATGAGTCAAAGAACAAATCATAGAAATAATAAGTTCATAAAGAGAATGATAACAATGAGACAACGTTCCAAAATTTGTAGGATGCAGCCAAAGCAGTACTTAGGCGAAAATGGATATTTCTAAGTGCGTATATCAGTAAGAGAGAGAAAGAGCAGATCAGTGCATTAGGCATATATTTAAAAAAACTAGAAAAAGAATAAAATTAAAAGCCCCAATTAAACACCAAAATGGAAATCCTGAAAATCAAAGGAGAGATTAAATAGAAGTGAAAGTCGAAAGTGATTGGATCAAATGAATTCACATGTGAATTCTACCAAACACTTAATGAACAATCAACCCCAACACTATATAAACTATTTGAACAAATAAGTAAAGAAGTCCTACAAAATTCCTTTTATGACACAAATACAGGTTTGATACCTCAACTATAAAGAGCAAAAATAGAGAAAGAGAACTATAGACCAATTTCCTTACTGAATATTGATGAAAAATATTTAAATAAAATACTAGCAAAGAGATTACAGCAATATGTCACAAAAATAATAGACTATGACCAGGTGAGATTTATACTAGGAATAGTATAAGATACTGAGGTACCATCTCACACCTATCTGATTGGCTAACATGCCACAAAAGGAAAATGACAAATGCTGGAGAGAATGGGGAAAATTTTGGACACTAATATACTGTTGGTGGAGTTGTGAACCAAACATTCTGGAGAACAATTTGGAGCTATGCCCAAAGAATTATAAAAGCATCCCTTCCCTTTGACCTAGCAATACCACTACTAGGTGTGTATCCCAAAGAAATAAAAAAAAAAGGAGGGAAAAGACCTATTTGTACAAAAATATTTATGGCAAAGAATTGGAAATCAAGGGGGTATCCACCAATTGGAGAATGGTTGAACAAGTTATGGTATATGATTGTGATGAAATACTATTGTGCTATAAGAAATGTTGAGCAGGATGGTTTCAGAAAAACCTGGGAAGATTTATACGAACTGATGCAAAGTCAAGTGAGCAGAACCAGGAGAACATTGCACACAATAATAGCAATATTGTAAAGATGATCAACTGTGAAAGATTAGCTACTCTGATCAAAATAATGATGCAAAACAATTCCAAAGGACTCATGATTAAAGATGCCATCCAATTCCAGAGAGAGAAATGATGAATTCTGAATGCAGAATAAAAACATACTTAAAAAAAACTTTTATGAAAATATTTTTGTTACTTATTTTTGTGTGGGTTTTCTTTTGCAATATGGCTAATATGGAAATGTTTGGTATGACCTCACATGTATAATAAAAATCAAAGTGATTGCCTCTTCAAAGAGGTGGAGGTATGTGAGGGGGAGAGAATTTGAAACTCAAAAGTTTAAAAAAAAATCATTGTTGAATTTTTTTACATGTAACTAAGAAATATTTAATTAAATAAATAAAGATTAATTTTTTAAAAAGGATTGTTCCCAAAACAATAATTTGGCTGTATCTGTATTCCTGGACAATTAGCAGTTCTGGAGACAAAATTATTTTGTATGATTTGATGGACCTTAATTCAATTTGATTCAATGAGGAAATCAGTAAATACAGGATTTGTAAAAAAATAAATATTGAGTGGGGATCAGGGGGTACTAACAATTGGGACAATCAGAAAAGACTCTTGTAGGAAATGGCATGAGATGAGACTTGAAGGAAAATAGAAGTTCTAAGAGGCAGAAGTAAAGAGAGCAGATTCTAAGGGAGAATAACACATATTTAGTATGTTTTACAAAAGGGCAGCAAGATCATCAATTTTAAATGACAAGGAAAAGAGCATGCATTTTATTTTAGAGGCAATAGGGAGCCACAACAAGCTTCTTGAGGAGGGCAATGCCATGGTCAGAGTCGGACATCAGCCATGTCAATTTGGCAGCTTTGTAGAAGTACTGGAGATGGGTGAGACTGGGTGCAAGGAGATCAATTAAGAGACAGATGGAATAGAAGATCATAGCAGTGATGGGTGCCCAAACTTAGGAGGCCATGATATGAGTGGAAAGAGCAAATATGAAAGATGTTGAAGAGGTAGAATTTACAAGACTTGGCAGCTGATGGGGTATGGCGGTGGGGGAGAGGGACAGTATGTATGAGAATGAAGAGTCAAGGATAACTCCTAGGCTATGAGACCTAGGAATGGCAAGAATGGTGGTGGTCTCAACAGTAATATGGAGGTTAAGAGAAGGGTTGGGCTTAGAAAGAATGAAAGTGGGTTCTGTTTTGTACATGTTGAATGGGAGGTGTCTATGAGACATCCAAGTGAAGGTGTCCTGTAGGCATTTGGAAATGTGCCACTGAAACTTAGGAAAAAGAAAAGAACTAATATATAAGTAAATGTGGGAGTTATGTGTCTAGTGATGATAGTTGAACCCACGGGAGTCGAAAAGATCACCAGGAGAAAAAGGCTGTAGGACAGAGGTCTGGTTGGGCAGTGGGGGTGAGGGAGTGGAGTGGGGGAGGGAGGCAGAAAAGAAGATAATCCTACAAACGAGACTAAAAATATCTGATAGGTGAGAGGAGAACTAGGAAAGGTAAATATCATGAAAACCCAGGGAAGAAGAAAAAAATGTAGACAATCATAATAATTTATATGACATTTTACATATGTTATCTCACTCGATCCTCACAATGACTCTGTGAAGGAGCTGCTATCATAAGCCCCATTTTATAAATGAAGCTATTTGCTGGAGGAAAGGGGACAGGGGAGTCACACAACCAGTCAGTGTCTAAGGTAGAGTTTGTAGTCGGGTCTTCCAGAACCCCAATCCAGCTCTCAATCCAATCCTTGCCAACCTATCTGCAAAGCTTCCACTCACTATAGAGAGGTGAAGAAGGATGAGCACTAAGAAAAAGCCACTAGATTTTTCAGTAAAGAGATCATTATAGGGAGTGTAGAAAGGGGTACAACATAAGACTGGAAAGGTGGGAAGGAAGTAGATAGATTGTAAACAGGTTGCAATTGCCAAATAGAGCATTTTGTATTTGATTCTGCAAGGAATGGGGAGTGCTGAAGGCAGGGACATCAACCAACCCAACCAAAAGGTTGTTGGAACAGCTCAGGAGCAAGGTGTTGAGGATCTAAACCAGAGCAGCAACTGTGTAAGTGGAAAGAAGGGGACCTAAATGAGACGTGTTGTGAACTGCAGTGCTTCTTAAACTGTGACCCACAGTTTAAGAAGCACTGAAGGGATGCAAGTGAAAACAGCTTCAGAAGCCCTGGGCAACACTTGGAAACAGATTAGATATGTGGGGTGAGTGTGAGTGAGGAGTGGAGTAGAGGATGAAACCCAGGTTGCTGGGAGTGTCCTTGACAGCAATATAGATATACATACATACATATGTGCATATATAATATGTTTAATATATGCCATATATATATATAAAACCATGGAGTCTCATGGCACTTAACAGTGCCTATATATAGTATGCACTATATGAATGTTTATTCTCTTCCTTCCCTTTCTGTACTCAGCAACCACCCTCAAATTTAGAGTTAGAGGCTCTGGGTTAGAAACCTGCTTCTGCCATCTACCAGTGAATCACCTGACCTTTATAGAGCTCAGTTTCCTCACCTGTAAAATGAACTCAATGATCTCTATGGTACCTTCCCACTCTAAATCTATGTTCCTAAATAGAGATGCCCAAAATGTGTCTTTGTTTCCCTAGCAAAGTGGAAAACTTTCTCTCCCCCTCTTAGATATCTAATGGTACCCTGTTGTCATGGTTATTATAGTATAGAGATTGAAAATAGGCTTGCTTAGAACCCAGGACTCTTGATATTTGTTACCCAAGGGATCCTTTATCAATTCCATTCTATTCAACAACAGCAAGTCAGTGGGAGTGCTGGGACAAGGATCTAGGAGTCCTGAGATGGGATCCAGCATAGCTTTCTATTCTTCCAATGCTACTACTCCTTCTTTATTAATGTCATCTCTAGTCATCCTGATCTATTTCTGGCCACTTGACCCAGATGGCTCAGGAGGAGAAAGTGAGGCTGATGACTTTGCACAGCCCTACCACACTTAAATTCAATTCATTTGCCAGTCATGGCATCATCTTCCTGACGTCAAGGTCCTCTTCGAGAACGATGGACAAACCACACACAAATGTAGAGGAAGAATAGGGACAAGTCAGGGGAAGAGGATCCCTACTAAGAAAACATATGATGTCATTTCTGTGGCTTCATGTTGAATTACTCACCATCTCCAAAGGCAGTGATTCATTGAACCACTTGTGTTTCTAGCCCCAGGCATGTGTGGAGGCTATGTTTTCTCTGAGCTCGGATTCCCCTTGCATCATTTCATACAGCAGAGAGACATCTGGGGAGACTATTTTCCCTATCCCTACCCCATCCCACCTCATCTAAGGTCCAGCCAACAGCTGCCATTTTCAGTGCTCCTGAGCCTCACAAAAGCAAAAGCAAGAAGATTGAATGGAGGGTCTGGGGGCAGAAGCAAGAGCACCAGTGGACCTGCAGTGATCAGACTGAGCCGAAAGAAGAAGCCATGCAGCCCCTGGCATCGAAATGCAGACCTGGAGCTCATGGGAGGGGAAGAAGGAATGGAAGGAAAGAAGGAAGGAAGGAAGGAAGGAAAGGAAGGAAAGGAAGGAAGGAAGAAAGGGAAAAGGAATCATTTATTGAACCTTTTCTGTGTTAAGTGCTGTGCTTAAGGCACTGGGCTAAGTGCTGGGGATACAAATACAAGCAAAAACAAGGGGAGTCCTGCCCTCAAGGAACTTACCATTTTTTTTTGAGAGGGGAAGGCAGGGCAATTGGGGTTAAGTGACTTGGAGCTTACCTTCTCATGCTGTAAGATAACACACAAAAAAGAGCTGAAAAGGTGGAGTTGGAGGCATGAAAACCTGGCATTGGAGTATGTATAATTTTGAAATTCTGATAGTTCAGAACAGGCCCAGAAAAGAAATGGAGGTGGGCTACCTTGGGTCTTTTCCCAAAATGACGGCTCCTGGAGGAACTCACCAAAAGAGGAAGAGGTACAGTCCTTGCAGAGGGATATTCCAGGGCAAGAGAGTCACAGGGATAGAAGGATGTTCCAGGGTCAGGAGGCCCTGGATGCTGGAGGATATTCCAGGATGAGCCAGCAGTAGAGGAGTCAGTTTTTAAGTCCAGAACATCAGAAATAGCCAGGAATGGATCTTAAAAGATGGTCTAGTTGAAACCCCTCAAGAAACTGAGGCCCAGTGAGGTTAAGTGATTTGTCCAAAGTCACACGACTAGCAAGTAGCCAAGGTGGGTTTTGAACACTTTGTTACCAAAGTCATTGTCTATCTTTCTACTGTACCATAATAATAATGTAGGTGACATTCACAGAGTATTTTACCTGTGAGGCAAGTGGTATGGTAATCCCCACTTTACAGATGTGTAAACTGAGGCTGAAAGACATCAGGTAACTTTCCCAGATTCACACAGTTGCTCAGCATTCTTCATATTATTTTTAATGACATAATCATATTCTATCACTTTCATATACTACGATCTATTTAGCCATTCCTTAACCGACGGCCCCTGATTTGTTTCCATTTTTGTTTTGTTTTGTGTTTTTGCTACAACTAAGAGTGTTGCTATGAATATTCTGGTATCTGTGAGATCCTTCTTTCCGTTTCCAGCCTCCTTCAAGTGGTGTGATTGCCTGTCACAGCAGACATGGACATAAATATTTGTTGAACTGAATGGAGCCTATAAATCATATGGCTAATCAGACTTGCATTCACTGCCCTTCTCCCAGGGCTGCTATGAGGAATGTTCTTTGGAAACCTTCAATCACTAGGGAAATGGAGGCTAAGGTACCCCAGGGCCTAGGGGCCCACCATAGTTGGGGCAGCAGTTTGAGAATGAAGTTTTGGGGCTCTTTCATACACACACACACACACACACACACACACGCGATGGGCTTTTTCCTTCCTGTGTTGCAGCCCCTGGGCCACAGCCCAGAATCAAAGTGAACGAACGTAAGGACAAACTTATCCTCATACCATTTAGCCCTCCAGTTGCCAACATAAACAGAGGCTAAATATAGCAGCCCAGAGAGGGGCTTTGTTTCCCTTACAAGGTGGAAAATACTCTGGGTCCATCTAAGCTACCCGGTGGTACTTAGTTGTCATGGTTACTCCTGACAGAAATGAACAGAAGTACTTTTCTCAGGGATCCTGCTGTTTGCGACTGAATTGGAGCCTTTATTGAGTACCTGCTGTGTGCTAGGAATGGAACCTAGAAACAATCTGGAAATGAGAAGTGTTTTTCCTGCCCCAGGGCCTGGAAGGTGACTCTGTCGTCCTTCAGGAATTCTTCTGTCTCTCAGAAACCACAGAGGAGATGTTTTACTCCCCATTCCAAAAGCTCTTTCATTTACAATTTCTCCTTTGACCTGTCAGAGAGGTAGGACAAGGGATAGGATAATAAATTCCAAATGGGAAGGGGCCTCAGAGGTGTCTGGGGAGACTCTCTTCCCTATCTTCTACCCCATCCCACCTCATCTAAGGTCCAGCATTACCTGCCAACAAACATTGACCTTAGTCCAATTACATCTTTTGACAGATGGAGAAACTGAGGCCCAGAAGTAAAATGACTTCTCCAGGGTCATACAGGTAACAAGTAGCAGAGCTGGGGTTTTCAACCAGATCCTCTGACTTCAAATCTATTGCCTTTTCTCCTGGGTCACATTGTTCTCTCCCCTCCTGCTTTTTTTTTTTTTTTAACAAATAAGGAAACCAGAAAAGATGAACTGATTTACCCATGGTCACACAGCAACTAAGTCTAAGAGCTGGGATTCAAACCCGGGTCTTGTGATTCCTCCATCAGCCCTCTTTCTGTTACAGCCCCAGGCTCTCCTATTACCGCTAGCTAAGAGGAGGAATTATTAGTCAACATCTGGGAATTCCTCAAGCCCTTGATCCATTGAAATTCCTTCCCTGCCAACCCACAATGCTGAGCAATGCGTAGCATCCAATTTCTCCAGCCCTGGGCCTAGGCTGCTGAGCATAGCTGGAAAATGTCACAGAATGCAGCTGACTCGGTTCACTGTAATTGCATGGCACACAGCCTCAGCAGGGGCCCTCGCTGATTCTTAGCAATCCTTCTATTTCCACTCTTGGTTGTTATCGTTTGGTCATTTCAGTCATGTCTGACTCTTTATGGCCCCATTTTGGGACTTCTTGGCAAAGACACTGGAGTGGCTTGTTATTTCATTCTCCAGTTCATTTTATAGATGGGGAAACTGAGGCAAGGTGTATGCCCAAGGTCACACAGCTAGTAGGTGTCAGAGATTGGATTTGAACTCAGGTCTTCCTCCTGACCCCAGGCCAGGCCCAATGCTTTATCCATGGCACCAAAATATATAATTATTGTTCAGTCATGTCTGACTATATGTGACCCCCACGGACTTTTATTCGTGGGGTTTTCTTGGCAAAGATACTGCAATAGTTTGTCATTTCCCTCTTCATTGTGCTTCCGCTTTACAGATGAGGAGCTGAGGCAAATATGGACCACCTAGATGCCTTATACCCTTAGCGGACTTCCACCTTATTGCCCACAATATCCACTTCAAGTCTTCTCTCTCTTCTAACCTCTGTGTCTCTATCCTCCACTGACAATCAAAAACCTAATCATAAGAGTTAGCATTAATTTTGTGCTCTGAGATGAGCAAAGTGCCCTACCTATATTGTCTTATTTGACCCTCACAGCAACCCTAGGAGGCAGGTGTTTTTGTTATGGCTCCTCCCATTTTATAGATTAGGTAACAGACTGAGAGAGTTTCATTCCTATCCACTGCACAGACTGGCTGCCAGCTTCTTTGCTCACAAGATTAAGGCCATTTAATATGAATTGACTCAGCAGCCCTCCTGTACCCTTTGAAGCTTTTCAGCCTCTTCACCTATTTGTTACATTTTTTTCACTAAGAAACCCTATTCCTTTGATCTCCATCCTTCCTCCTATCCCTTCCCACCTCAGTCTTCTTACCTGCCAACAAACATTGAGAACCTGGGAGATCTCTAAAGGAAAGAGTGTAGAGAGACAAGAGAAGAGGCCTTGTGGGAAATCCACAGTAGAGGGTTATGAAATGGATTCAATTCCCTCCTTTTTACAAAATTTTATTTTATTTTTAGTTCCAAATTCTCTCCTGCACTCATTAAGAAGTCAGGAAAAATAAAATCCATTACAAATATGAAATTATGCAAAACAAATTTCCACATTAGCAATGTTCCAAGAAGGAAGGAAGGAAGGAAAGAAGGAAGGAAGGAAAGAGAGAGAAAGAAAGAGAAAGGAAGGAAGGAAGGAGAGAGAGAAAGAAAGAAAGAGAAAGGAAGGAAAGAAGGAAGGAAGGAAAGAAGAAAGGAAGGAAGGAAGGAAAGTAGAAAAAAAGAAATGAAAAAGAAGAAAATATTCTTCAATCCATACCACCTCTCTGTCTGGAGGTGGATAGCATCTTTCTTCATGAGTGCTTTGGAACTGCAATATTGATCAGAGTTACTAAGCCTTTCATGGTTGATTATCTTTACAATATTGCTATAACTGTGTCAATTGTCCTTCTGATTCTGCTCATTTCAATTCATATCAGTTCATATAGGCCTTCATGGTTTTTCTGAAATAATAGCATTCCATCACATTCCTATACTATAATTTGTTCAGCCCATTCTCATTTGATAAATATACTCTCAGTTTCCAATTCTTTGCTACCACAAAAAGAACTACCATAAATATATATTTTTTTGTGCATTTGGGTCATCTTCCTTTAATCTCTTTTGGGTATAGACCTAGTAGTTGCACTGCATTTTGGGTGTAGTTCCAAATTACTTTGTAGAATGATCAAACTAGTTCACAGCTCCACCAACAACACATTAATGCACTTATTTTCCTACACCCCTCCCCCACTTGTAATTTTCTTTTTCTGTCATCTTAGCTAATCAGATGGGTGGGATCTGTTTTAATTATTAGTGATTTAGAGAATTTTTTCATATGGCTATTGATAATTTCAATTTCTCCTTCTGAGAACTGCCTATTCATATCCCTTGATCATTTATCAATTAGTGAATGGCTCCTGTAAATTTGATTCAGTTCTCTATATATTTTAGAAATGAGATCTTTAGCAGAGAAACTTGCTGCAAAGATATTTTCCCACTTTCCAAATTTTCTTCTAATTTTAGTTGCATTGCTTTGTTTGTATAAAACCTTTTTAATTTTATGTAATCAAAATTATTCATTTTACCTCATGTGAACCTCTTTATTGCTTGTTTGATTATGAACTCTTCATCTACCCATGGATCTGACAGGTAATTTCTTCTGTGCTCCACTAATTTATACTACCTTTATATATAAATCATGTGCCCATTTTGAACTTATTATATTGTGTGAGAAGTTGGTCTATGTCTCATTTCTGCCATTAGATTATAAGCTGTTTGAGGGCAGGGGTTATCTTTTGCCTCTTTTTCAGTCCCTAGCACTTAGTACAATGCCTGGCACAGAGCAGGCACTAAATCAATATTGATTGATTGGTTGGTTAATTGCCAGGCTACATTCCAGTTCTCCTAACCACTTTAGTCAAATCTTGATTTCTTTGCCAATAGCTGAGATCTTTGGGTTTATCAAACACTAGGTTACTATGCTTATTTGCTTCTGTATACTGGATACCTAATCTGTTCCACTGATCAATCTCTCTACTTCTTACTCAGTACCAGATTGTTTTGATGATTACAGCTTTGTAGCATAGTTTGAGATCTGGTAATTGTGATATGGATTATAAATCAGCAAAAGAAATTGAGAAGGAATGATTGGACATACAGGAGGAGAACCTGGAAAAGTGTCGCGGAGGCCAAGGGAGAAAATAGAGACTTATGAGGAAGGAATAGTATACTCTGTGAGGACCAGAAGAAAAGTCAAGGAAGATTAGGACTAAGAAGTATCATTGGTAACTTGGAAAGAGTTTTAGTCAAAACGGTGGGGGCTGAAAGCCAGATTAACAAGGATTAGGAAGTGAGTGAATGGTGAAGCAATGGAGGTTACCATGTTCAGCAGCCAGGGAGTAAGAACTGGGAAGACAGATGGTAGGGTTGACCCAGGATTGAGTATTGACAGAGTATGAACAGCAGAACAAGTGGGTCAGAGTTTCAAGGGTGGAACCAGTGCATAGTTAACCTGTCTAATTATAGGATCGAGGTCGAAAGGATGAAACTGAGGTCAGAACCATGGTGTGACCTGTAAGAACAGGGAGGGACTGAGGGATTAGCATTCATGGTGACATGTACACTTGATAAGGAAATATAAGCACAGGTAAATAATCAGGAGCAGGTGAGTAAAGGACAAGAGTGTTGTATGCATATTTGAGGAAGGTGAGAGCAGTATAATTAGGAAAAACTAGGAAGAGGAGGCACCTCAGTTAAGCCTTGAAGAAAACTAAAGACACTGAGAGGTGGAGATGAAAAGGGAGTCTATTCAATGTGTGGGGATGAGCTTGTGCTGACTGACTGGTTGATTCCCAGCCTACTTTTCAGTTTTTCTAAGAGTTTTTGTCAAACAGTGAATTTTTTTCCCTCAATAGCTGGGGTCTTTGAGTCTATCCAACACTAAGTTACCATGCTCATTTGCTTTGTATGTCATCGTTCAGTCATTTCAGTCATGTCTGACTTTGTGAGGTTTTCTTGGCAAAGATACTGGAGTATTTACCATTTCCTTCTCCAACTCATTTTACAGATGGGGAAACTGAGGCAAAGAGGGTTAAGCGACTTGATCAAGGTCATACAGCTAATCAGTGTCTGAGGCCAGATTTGAACTCTGGAAGATTAGTTTTCCTGACTCTGGGCCAGGCACTCTATAAACGGAACCATCTAGCTGCCCATTGTGCTTCTGTATTTTGTACACCTAATCTGTTTCACTGATCTACATCCCTGTTTCTTACCCAGTACCAAACTGTGTTGGTGATTACAGCTTTATAGCATAGTTTGAGATCTGGTATTTATGATATGGATTATGAACCAACAAAAGAGACTGAGAAGAACTGAGAAGGAGAAGGCTTGTGCTGATGCATGGAGGATACAGAATAGATTTAGAAGGACAGTTTCTTGGTTGGTGAATCCATCCCTAGGACCACCGTTTTAGGAAGGATCCCAGTCATATTTCACCTCACAAATGTTTAGCTTGTCTCTCCTGACTTTTCCTCCTCCTCATCTGCTATATTATCTCCCTGGAGAACCCTCTATACTGAGGCTGTCCTCTCCTGATTGGTAACTCCATCCCCGGACCACCATTTTGGAAAGACTCAGTGCTAAGCAGTGCTTGGCACATATTAAGAGCTTAATAAATGCTTTATCTATTTGAGAGGAATGAAGCAGAGGAAAAGACAGAAAGACAGGAATTGGTGAGCAGAGGAGGAGATTTCAGAATTCAAGACCACAGAATTAGAATGGTTTTAGGGGATGATTGAGGTTAAGGTGGAACCACTCCTGTGGGTGGAGGAGGTACAGTGGAAATGTAGGTTATAGGACTTGAGGAGGGTGATTAACTGGGAGGTCAAGGTATTTTAAGAGGTATCAATTATGAATATTGAAATCCTTAAGAATGAGGGCAGCTATGAGTCAGGTATTGAATCCAAGCAGCAAGGAGAGGGTATTCCGGGGGCTGACAGAAATCTGAATGGGTTACTGTACCCTAGGTATTTTGGGGTATCCCAAATGAAGTTATGCCCATTTTCCTGTCTCTTGGCTTTTGTTCAATCCCTTCTTTATACTTGGATTGCTTTCTGTTCCTGTCTCTGCCTTTTGAAGCCCTATTCACCCATTAGGATTCAGTTCAAATGCTACCTCTCTTTGAGACAGTGTTGGGTAGTGGAAAACTTCAACTTTGCAGTCAAAAGACCTAGGTTCCTGTCTCACTTCTGCTCCTCTGTGACCTCAAGCAAGTCACTTTACCTTTGTGGACTTCTGTTTCTACATCTGTAGAATGAAATGATTGAACCAGATAGCCTTAAAAAAAAAAACAACCCTTCAAGCTCCAAATCTGACTCCTTGACTTGGTCAGAAGCTTAGCACTGTGATTAAATCTTTCCCAATGCATTTGTTATTCTAGATTATCTTCTCTGCCCTAACAGAGGCTGAGTTTTTTTTTCCCCCATCTCTTCCAGGACTTAAAATAGCAACAGCTGCTGCTTTTAAAAAATGATTATTTAATTGAACTAATGTCAGCCTAGTTGGGTATAATCCCATCACTACTGATAGGAGCAATGGCTGCAAATTGACTGTAAACATTAGTATTTCAGGGACATAGTAGATCCAGATTCCCAACTCCTTAACTCTGCTAGCACATGGGGAGTTTTCATTAGTATATAGGTACATTCCCTGTCCTAGTTGCCAAGATCATTGACTCCAAAGAGACTTTCTTTGTGATCACTGGTTGACTCTCCTCCTTACTGGATGTGAGCCTTAGTTTCCTCATATATAAAATGATAAGATTGTAGTAGATGACTTCAGAGGCAGTTAAGTGTCCCAGGGGATAGAATCTAGAAGACCTGAGTTCAAATCCAGCCTCACACACTTAATAGCTATGTGTCCCTGAGAAAGTCACTCAAGTTCTGCCTACCCCTTTCCTCAATATTAAAATAGTGATAACACCAGCACCTACACCCCAGGCTTATTGTAAGAATCAAAAGAGACAATGTTTGTAAAACACTTAGCATAGTGCCTGACACATAGTAGGCATTTAACAAATGCTTGTTTCCTCCCTCCTCCTTCATATGGTAGAAACTCAAGGCCCTTCATTATCTTGGTAGCTATCCATCCTCTGGATGCTCTCAATATTTTTTCAATTAATTAACACCACACTTCTCTTATTCCAGCCCAAGATTCATCAGCTTGTCCTGGTGGTTTGTAAAGTGCTTAGCAAAATGCCTACAATGTAGTATGCATTGACTGACTGGAGAGGCTCCTCACCAGTAAGTTGCCAGTAGATGATGAATTCTTTGGTTGTAGAAATGCTTGATACCCCAGATCAAGGAGAGGGTACCCCCAGATCAAGGAGAGGGTATTGCAAGCTGCCAGGAAGAAACAATTTGAATATTGTGGAAACACAATTCGGATAACCCAGGATCTGGCAGCTTCTACATTAAGGGATCGAAGGGCCTGGAATACGATATTCTGGAGATCAAGGGAGCTTGGATTAAAACCAAGAATCACCTACCCAGCAAAATTGAGCATCGTATTCCAGGGGAAAATATGGTCATTCAATGAGGTGGAGGACTTTCAAACATTTCTGCTGAAAAAACCAGAACTGAAAAGAAAGTTTGACACTCCAGCACAAGAAGCATGAGAAGACAAACATGGAAAAGAAATCATAAG
>CM053583.1:43727813-43776506 GCA_028627135.1 Pseudochirops cupreus | reverse complement strand
GTGACATAGGAGAGAATAGACTGGGGGAGGGGGGAAACACTGGGATGGCTGTCTTGGGGTGGTGGGCGGGGGAAAGACAGGGAGAAAATATGTAACTCAAAAAAAATTTAATAAAATAAATTTATTATTAATAAAAAAAAATTCTTTATAAAGTCAAATTTTATGCAACAACTGATTGCAGTTTAAGGACCTAGATTTAAGGTCTCAAGTAACTCACTATACAGTATCTCGGAAGACATCCATAGCTAATTTCCTTCCTTTCAAGATTCTTTTTTGTCTTTTTGGAGGGGAGAAAGGCAGGGCAATTGGGGTTAAGTGACTTGCCCAAAGTCACACAGCTAGTGTTAAGTGTCTGAGGTCAAATTTGAACTCAGCTCCTCCTGATTCCAGGGCCAGCACTCTACTCACTGCTCCACCTAGCTGCCCCTCCTTTTAAAATTCTGAACCAATTCCAACCATAGTTAAGCTGGGTCCTGAGATCCAAATGCCACTCACCAACATCTTGACTAAATTTACCTCTTGCCTCCTTCTTCATTTGCAATGCTTTGTCTCTAGCAAATACCTTTTATTGTCAAAACTGTCTGGACAGGGGGTTCTTAATCTGCAGATCTGTTCACTTTAAAATATTTTGAAAACTTTTTCAACAATTTTCTTTGTAATCCTGTAATTTATATTATGCATTTTTGAGAAAGGCTGCAAGAATTCCTGATCTTAAATGGTCTCCTGATGGGGAGGGGGCAGTGTGAGGATTAATTTATATGTGAAAATGTTATATAGGTTATGTATTCCCACTCTTCCCCACTCCCTTCCCTATTCTCCTGCAATTACTCTTGTTCTCACTATCATCAACTCAACAGCTGGCTCAACAAATTGTTCTTCAGACTTTTACTCTTTCACTGTCTTACCTGAGGTGCTAAGAGAGATTATTCATTTCTTTGTTTCAAATGCTTAATAGTCACCCTCCCCCTTTTTTTAAAAAACTAGTCAGGGACATGCCTTATCTTTTTGCCTCCTTAAAAAAAGCCAAGTGCAAGAAAAAGGAAAGAAGGGCCATTTATTTTTCTAAGAGCAACCAGTCTGCATTTTGGTTACAGGTTCTATTTCCACAATGACCAAGTTACGTCACCCCCTATACAAGGCCTCTTAACAAACTTGGAGGTTCCCATTATTCTTGGGGTCCCAGGTAAACTGTTGGCCTATGCAGCTTCACTTGTCTCCAACCTCAATGGCTGCAACTTTTCCTGTCTTACCGATCTTCAATTGTCCTTCTATAGGCTTACTGAAATTGGAAGAATAGATTTTTCAGAACTGCTATAGGAAAAGCATTTGGGGTTATGTTCATAATTAGGAGTCTTGCCTAAACTTTCCTCTCTTAAATCCAAAGCCCTCTGAGTCACTCATAAATTTCTTCATCTCAAGTCCTCAGGCCAAAAATAAAAAGCCGCACAAATACGAATCTCTTCTACTCCTAATCCAAGGCTGTCAGAATTAAATGATCACTTTGGCCAACACCTACGTGCAACCGATAAGGAGACCAGTGACAAGCCTGAACTTCATTAAGTAACCAAATTACTTCACCCCCTTACCACAAGTGTGCTTGTCCTGCAAATATCTGGAAGTCATATTGTCATACTACTCATCAAACCTTTGATCCTGTGATACATTCTATCACTCCATTCTATGCCTGATGAACCGTATCACTACATTTAAAATTCAATTTTAAAAGTGCAACAGCAACACGCATTATTGCTGGACAAACCCAGGATTTCCTAGGGATATCAATATACCTGTGATTCAACAAACAAAACTATGGAGGCAAAAGAGTGGCCATTAGTAGAATGATGAAGTGGAAAGAACACTTACTAGGACCCATCTGAAGATTCAAGAGCTCAGTCATTTTCTAAAATATTTGAAGATCATCCTCAGATTGAGGCATATTACAATTCTCCAGAGTAATTTAAGAGAAATTCAAAATACACACATACACATCCCCTCAAGTATCACAATGTTTATTGATAGATACAAGTATATAAAATCAGGGCATGAACATGACTTGATAAATTAAGTAGACTTAATTTCAATACTATAATAAGAGGGACCAATTCAAATTCTCACCATTTTTTTGTTTCACACCCACAAAAACCACTTCTCTTCAAGGGCATTAACGATCTCTCAAAACTGATCAGTTTTGTGCAAGTAAACCATGTTTCTTTTAAAAAGACTTATGCACTTGCCCAGGCTCAAGGATATTAAAATCTAGCACATAAAGCCCATTACTAGAGGTAGAAATACAGGCAATATACTATTACGGCAACAACCATCGATTACAGTTAAGAATCCTCTGTAACAACCAAATGGATAATCAAATATTGCAACAACTCAAGTATTACACTGAGCAAAGTGCATCTCTACAGTATTCAGTGTTGCTATTCAGTTTTCTAACTTAAAACAGCCTATGATAACTGGCAGCCAAGAAGGTCCTTGCAACAGACTGCCTCTGCTTGAGAACTCAGGATGTAATTATTGCATGCTGCTAATACACTATCTAAACATTAAGGATACTCTAAGATATTTGATGGTAGACTATGATTAAGACGTTACACTACAAAAAACCTTAGGCAGAAGAACATCCTATTGACAGGCTTCTGCTTTAGATATTGTGAAAACATGACAGCGGAATGAATTTTCGCAGTGGTTAGGTCAAACGCAGTTACATCCTAGCAACAGTATGTTTGCACAATTTTAAGGCTTTGGCTGGTCTTTAGTCAGCTTCTTCCTCTGATTCTTCTTCTTCAGCAGTTTCCAGCCAGGTGAGCCATTGGTTGACCTGTAAATCAGATCAACAACTTTTAACATTCTGCACCAAAGAATCCTGCTTTTCTGGAATAGATCTCTAGTAATACAAAATCCTGTTTCACTTCTGATATTGAGTGGGATGAACTTCATTTTCCAAGAGCCACATCCAGAAGCACCAGATTCCAAGGGAACCTTGGGGTGACCTATACCAAAGTGCCACAACTAGATCCAACCATAGGCAACAACACTGAGGTTTAGAAAGCAGGTTTCCCTAAACCCTAGACCATTTTATAAATTAAGTCACCCCAAATGTAAACATATTAAAGAGACCTTGTTACTCAGCTGCTAAGAATTTACTGTGATGCTGAGGAAAAAAGGACATTTTCTTTGGACCTGCTCACGATTATATTAAAATCTAAGGTAGTTTCTGTGGAGTACAGGAAATAACACTAAAACAGGTAGAATCCCTAAACTAGTTTACTGTGGGCCCTTAGACAATTCACTTACATTTCAGCTTTAATTATTTTATTCATATGTGAGAGAATGTTAAGGTGCCAGTTTTAGTTACCAAATCCTAATAATTCTGTTTCCTATTATGTTACTTGCTAGTAAATGAACGAACAGGGACAATGTGCTAAAACATAAATTTAGTCTTTAGGGAGAATTTTATACCTTTCCCAACCTGTAGGTGGCTTCACCTGAAAGCTTATTTCTAAAATGCAAATTAGTGGTAGCTAGGTGGACAAATCTGTCAAATATTTGTTTTCATACTCTGGTTGGCAAATTTCCAAACCCTTCCTTTCTTCTCTCTGTAAGCCACTTCTTAAAATAAATTAAATTACCAAGATCTTATTTCTCAATGAGTTTACTTCATTGTATTATGCCTAACCCTCAATTATCTTAAAAGACATTGATCAATCAAGCACCAGTGATAAATAGTATGACATACAAGAACCATTTAAATACTACACTTAGTTTTTAAAAGCTCATGCATAAATTTAGGCCAGACAGTATCAGTTTTTAAGTGAACATTTACCTGGAATAAAGCCTTGCCCTTCCCTGGAAACTCTTGGGTTATATCCTCTTTCCATGCCAGGAAAGCTTCCTCTTCAATTATTTCCATATCATAGAAATGAACAAAGAAGCGCAGTAACATGCCTACAAGGAAAATCAAAATCCACAATCAAGTGCTGTGTAAGAACTAGGCAACCAATATTCATGGTATTAAAATCCTAACTTTCTCAAAAGCTAAAGGCTCACACAGGCCTCTATTAAGTGAAATACCGACTTACCTTTTGGAAAGTTGTTATTGTAACAGTGCACCTGAAGTGCGTACAGGGCACTAACTTGTAGGTCAACGTGATCATGAAGGAACTTCTGCATTACTGGCTTGAAAGAGAGAAGCAGCTGTTTTTCCTGCTCCAACTGCTCTTTGGAAGGAGCAGAGGAAGAATCTGTTTCCTCATTGGGTGGGCTTACTTCACTAGAGATATACTGCAAGAAGCTGGACAAAAGAAAACAAAACAAGTCAGACCTGAAAGCTACTAATTTTTAGTGAGCTTTTAGAAATTAGAAAAATTTCTATCATCAAATGCCTTCGTAGTTTTCTCAGCTTGAGTTTAAAGACAATTTAGAACATCTTACCTAGTCATTAAAATGTTCACAAATCCCTTGTCTACATGAAGTTTGGGAGAAATGTTGTCTTTAATCCATTTATATATGGTTTGAGGGGATGGATCCAACTTTATTTGCTTCAACAGTTCCTTCTCTAATTTGAGAAGTGGGAACAAGAAACTAAGTCCCTTTCCCTCCAAAATCTCCAACATTCGATCCTTATTCTGATCGATTTCTGTAAGTTAAAAAAGGTCAAATCCTAAGTAAAAAGTTAACTAATTTTGAAAATCAAGTAAGGTTTAACTAAAGGAACACAAACATCATAACCCCAGAGCAGTGACTTGACAGTAAATTCACTAAACACTTTAAAAAATTACTCATGAAGAGCTTGCTATTACATATTTATGTGATTCCCATTGTCTAGTACAACGTATTGTACATAATGGGCACTTAAATGGTTTGTTCAATAGGGCTAAGGACTGGAGATGTGATTTCACTGATACAGGGAAACTCCAAGCTGAGGAAGCTTCCTATACCAACCAGTACAGTCCAGGCTCCTTCTCTATAAATGTCTTAGAACACTGGCTAGAGCAGTGGTTCTCAACCTTCCTAATGCCACCACCCTTTAATATAGTTCCTCATGTTGTGGTGACCTCACTCCCAACCATAAAATTATTTTCGTTGCTACTTCTTAACTGTAATTTTGCTACTGTTATGAATCTGATACACAGGATGTATTTTCACTGTTACCAATTGAACATAACCCACAGGTTGAGAACCGCTGGCCTACTAGAGCATTAAGATATGACTACTCAGGGTTAAGTCAGGTGTTATAGGCAGAACCTCAACATAGGTCTTCCTAGCTTGAGGCCAGCTCTCTACCTACTGTTCCACAACCGCCTCTTGGTATGCTGAAGAGAAAATGTAACTGTCTTCTAAGTATCCTCATTAAAAAAAAAAATCGACTGTTGATGCAAACACAAAACCAACACCTTACCTGGAAGCATTTTCTGCATATTGACTTTGCTTTGTTGGAAAAGTTCTGTTAACCATTCACGATCTTGTAACTTAGCTAATTGTTGAAGGCAAAGTAAGAAGAGAGGGAAGTGGGTGCCGCTTTCCAGTGGTTGAGCTAGCTCCGAAATGCTCACCAACTCTGAAATGATGGCTCGGGCTGCAAACTGCGCTAAATAGGATTTCACCAAAGGGATGTCTACCTCAAGTTTTGGGCACTGATCCAAAACGTTCTGGAAAGCCTGGGGGAAAAAAAATCCACAAAAACCCCCATGAGCTTCAGTTCAACAGTTTTCAAGACCATCAGGCAGTTACATTGTTTCAAAAGAAGAAGTAATGTTCCCATACCTGCATAAAGTTGTCACTAGTAGCTATTCCTTCCTGTTTGAGTAAACTGATCAAAGCACTTGCTTTTTCTTTGTCTTCATCAGTCCTGTCTAGTGATTGGATGATTACTTTGCTTAACATCTCTGGAAGAAAGTGTTTGGGGGCCCTCATTTCCCTTACACCATTGACAGCATCATTTGCATTCCCACTATTCAGATACTCTGTCACCACGGCTTCCTGCAAGGGAGAAAACAGTCACTATTCAAGTGCCTTTCCTAGATGTGTGCCATTAAAATAAGGAATATTTCCAGGACCATTTTAAGGATAACTTACAGTTAGCTTGAGTAGTTCTTCTTTTGATGGTGGAGGCTTTTTACTGATCTTGGCAGGCTTTTCTTGAATAAGTGGTGGATTAGTTTTGAGGCCAAGCTGAGGAGTCTAAAAATAACAATGAAACATGTTTTAAAAAAATCTTAACAATATGCTGTACATAGTGATCTTTTGTTTAGTTTTATGTTCTTGGTGAGAAGTCAGTCCTCCTGAATTTATCACCAAAAGCAATGGCATTTGCTCTCTAAAGTAACACAATAGGGAAGTATGGAAGAAGAGGCGCAGAGAGGAGGGCCCACTGTCATCACAGGCAGAACTCTTAGGATGTTCCTTACCTGTCCCAGAGGTGGTGTCTGAGTGCGTGGTGGTTGTGCACTGGGAGGAATCATAGTTATCTGGGGCTGAAGCTTTGGCACTTGATTTTTATTCATTAGGAAAGATTGAGCAGGCCTCAGACTAATCTGTAATGAAATACAAATTATTCTTATATCATTAGACCTTAAGAAGAAGAATCACCCAGAAATCTTTAAGTTTCTCCCATTCCCCCACATCAGGCATAGTAGAATCTAGATAAAGGCCTTTTACTTAAGTATTTAAGTTTACCAGCAGGTAAATTTAAAAGGTGGGATCGACACTTATAATAAAGCTAGTATGTATTCTTTTCTTAGGGTCACAACTATGTAATACATTATCCCATCAGTTCAACTAACCCTAAAAGAAAAGACAGCTTACTTAGAAGAGAACAACATATACCATGTCTAATATTTTTCCTTCCAAAATATTTAAGTAAATAATAATTTTAAAAAAGGTAGCGTTGCCCTCATATCTCATAACCTTGTTCACAGGACGCTGGACATCCAAAGGAAGAAGAGAAAAGAAAAGTATAGAAAAAAAAGAGGTAAAGAATTCCAGCATTAAGTCCTCATAATAACGCGTCTTTCTATAATCACTGGGCAATATATTTCGAATCCACAAACTATGGTTACGAGTAACACAGGTAAAGTACCTCATCTGCATTAAGCTGTCCTTTCTTAGAAAACCGAGGTGGCATATCCTTCGACTGTCCTTGCAGCTGGGATAAGAGTCCCTGACTCTGGTTATGGTAGAGCTGGCTTAGCCCCTATTTCAGAAGGAAAGAAATCAAGTCTAGATAAAAGAGTCCACAAATTATGGTAATAAAGATTCAGAGAACAGTCAAGTCATGAAGTAAGCCTAGCTGGATATGTCCAAAGAAAGTGAATGATGAAGGAGGAGAATAAAAAAATGTACCATCTAGCCTAACTGGTATTTAAGAATGAAGCCAGCTGTTTTCAGTTCCACTAACTGGCATAATCTAAGTGAAAAAAAGATTATAAGTTTTACTAGTTTTAGGTTTGGGCGTTTTCCCAATTTATATTAGAAATTAAGTTTTTAGATTTTTTCAGAGTAGATGCAATTCAGTTGGTTTTAAAGGTAATTTGTATTCTAACTTCATGTGAAAAACTTTAAAACGCATTCTTACCTGGCTTTTCATAAACTTGCCTCCCATCTCTCCAAACTGGGATTGTGTAGGAGGCATGATATGACCCCCATGGCCATTGAAGAGTTGATTTGATCGATGACGTCCCATGGTGGGTGAAAATCTATCCTGGATAACTCCTGGACCAGTACCAATTCCGCTACCTAAAAAATATTAACAATAAGGTTATTATACATCTCTAAAAACTTTTCTGCTGTTAAATTAACTTTTCATTTCTTTAAAGTTACCTGGCATTTGTCCAAACATATCAGCAAGTCCTCCAAGTGGGTCCCTGTCGAGTTTCATCCTGGGCGGCATAAACGGTCCCTCCAGGAAAAAGTCACTTCTCATCCCTTGAGCCATAGGAGCAGGAATAAAAACTCCTAGATCCTTCAAAACAGCAAAAAGGTTTTAATCTGACTATAGACGCCAAAAACTATTTTTTTGTTGCCAGTATGACCATGAATTTAAGTCAGTTACTATCTATATTATTCTCTGATCTATTCTTCCTTAATATAAGAAATTAGAAAATGCAAAATGAGTTTCAATGCACTAAATTCATTAACAATACAAGTCATGAAATCTCATACATTTATGGAGATGTTAAGAATTAGCAAAGTCCCCACTATGTCTCAAACACGACAAAAATCATCCCTTACTTTTACTGCATCTTGACGGATTTGATTGATCGTCTTTGGTCCATTGTCAAGAAAAGCTTTGCGAGGAACCCAATTGTGTTCTCGCAACTCCACAGTATCCTTTAATTTAAAAAAAAGTTGCTTTACATTTTATTTGTTAATGAAAATCAGAGTAATAGAGTTATTTATGGACACAGTCTTACCTGCAGCAGGAAACGAATCCTTGCTGGCAATTCCTTACTTAGCATTAAGGAACACATTCGGGCAAAATACTGATCCATTAAGGACTGAACAAAAAAGACAGAAACATAGTTAATTGGGATACAATTTAAAAGAAAATAGCTCGTGATATAGATATTTACTAATTTATACTAAAAATAATAACCAAAGACACTGCTTAAGTATACTGGAACGGCTTATGTCATCATAACCAAAAATGTTCAACGTAGGTGATAAAAGAGAAGAATGATATAAAGACTGAATGACAATACCTTGGCTCTTTCATGGTCTAACCTAGGTCCCACTGTCCTCATTATCTGACAGAGGCACTCCAAATCCTCTCCCATATCTTTGAGTTGTACTCTCTTCTTCTTTTCCAAAAGCTGTAATGTACCAAAAACAAGAGAATAGATTAAATTCTTTTTAGCCACCATTAACACAATACCAGCTCCATATACTGTGAATAGTATCAGCTAAGGCACTTCTAGCTTCCAAAAAAAGCTACACTGGGCAGATGGCTTTCTGGAAACATTAAATGTGTATTAGCCAAAAATGCTTTACTACTTTACCTGATACAAAGTGGTACAAAGTACTAAAATGACTCTCCTCTATTTATGGCTACATATCATTAATTTAAGCTTTCAAAGGAAAAAAATCTTACTGAATACTTACTGTTTTGATGCACTTATGAAGGATAGATTCATGAATAAGATCAAGCTTGCCAAGTTCTCCAATGAATTTGATGTTCCCCAACATCTTGATCTTAGCAATGGCTCTCTGTTCCTCCTCCTCAGGAAGGAGGGGGTTGTCACGTTTGTCATAGACTAGAAAGTACAGAAACCAAGTTTCAGTGCTCAAGTTAACAAAAACTACCAGGGGGTATGTAAAGGGATAAAGGTCAGGGAAGAGAAAAATAATAAATCTTACTATCAACATTTCTGGTTCGGTTTTCAAATTCATCTTGTAGTTTGGAAATTAAGAGGCGTCTGAATGTCTATTGAACAGAAGAGATGCTAATAAAATATTTTCTAAAAGCAAATGAGTATCAAATATAAATATGCAAAGTATTTGGCAAGCAAAAAAGAAAGAAAAACGAACAAACCCTTACTGTGCTTTGCTTCTGTCCTGGTTGACCCTCAGCTGCTGGGCCATCAAAGTTTGGTGCATCTTCTGCCAGTCGCAGACATAGTTGAGCATACAGTGAGCTATACTTTGGCTCTTCAAGGGCTTTGTCAACAATCTACAAATAGAAATTTGCTCCTTTAATAAAGGTTATTTGTCTGACAGTGGACTTTATACAGCTCAACAAGAAAATGGAGGCTTAAAAAAAATCATCCTCAAGAATTCTGCTTATCACTGTAGACAGTGTCTTCAATTTGACTGACTATACCATGTGTTTTTGAAAGAAATTTCTTTCTATTTGACTGGAAAAGAAACCAGCTGCCCTGGCTCCTAAAGATGCCTGCCTTTTCACACACCACTGGGGGCTGGGGAATGATGTTGAGAGTTCTAATTATGTACTGTACTTTTGAAAACATTAGGGACCCAAAGTAAAGTCTTCCTAGACAGGTGTCACTTCCTTCATGAAGCCTTCCTTCCTGCATTCCTATAGTACTGTTTTCTCTCTCTTCAAATACTTCAGAACCTGTCCCTTGTTCCACGTTTACCCTCTGTGCCCTGTATTAATACATATAAATGTCTCATTTCCTCTCTTGCCGCTTCCTTACCCCCCTCTCCAAGAATTTAAAAGTTACTTGAGGGCTTGGAGCTTGCAAATCACACAATTTTAAAGAGTATTTAATATACTTAAAGAACAGTTCTATCATTACAAATTAAAAACATAAATTGACTGAAATTCAAGTATTTTAAGAATAAAATAAACTGCTGTTAGATAATTAAAGGGAAAGGTGAAGAAAAAGTTTTCACATTCATAATTTAACTTACCAGCAGTATGACCCCTTTTAAGATGAGTTTAGACTCTACACCCACATTGAGGAGCTCAAGGCATAGCTTGTCAAACTTTTCAGGAGTAAGCTTATTTAGTATGCTACAGAAAAACAAAACAAACATCAAATGTTTTTCTTCTTGACACCAGTTCAAATAACAGAATATTTTCTGTTCATTTTCCTTAGTTTGTTATGAGCGTATAAGAATTAAGATATTTTCTTAACTAACAAATAATTTCATGCACAACTAAAACCACCAAGAATTGTTGAGTTTTATTGTAATTGTATGTTTTCACCCAAACGATGATGTTTTATAATCAAGTTTAAGCGTACAGAATCCTTACTGCCTGAAAAGTCCTAGAGGTGGGGAGGCTTATTAACAAAAAAGATCAAACCCAGTGGGAATTCAGGGAGGGGGAAAAAAAATAAGAAAGAGTATGTATGTAACTCTCAATCTAGTGAATCTAACCTACCATTCAGGGAGTATTCACCACATCCCAAGTTACCAAGTATTTATGTACTGATTCAACAACAGAAATTCACTCAACATTTTAAAAGCATCATAATGTATCCACTATTACTCCTTATCTGCTTTTGCTGTACGTTACTAGCTGTCACTCCAACGACACAATTTACATGGTCTGCAGGCCATTTTTGTAGACAGTCAGATAAAATCCTTTCCTTACCCTCTTACTTTCCTGAAGATTGCATCATGTCGTTCTTTTTCGTTTGCGGAGTTGTTTGCTGCGGAGTTGTCATCTCGTCTAGTGCTTCGTGCAGGGATCCATTTCTGAGCGTTTTGCCCTGGGGTTTTCCCCAGGAACTCGCTGATTAAGAGTAGAAAGGAGAAAAGTAAAAAACAGGATTATAAATAGTTTTTACAAAGAAGGTATCTAAACGCACCAAATTCAGTAGTAGAGGAGCAATTTAGCTCCCCTCCCCCATAACACATAAGGGTGTGCGTGCTTTCGATTGCACACATGGATGAATGTATATAAATAAACTGCACATTTGTAAACACCACTCTAGAATAGTTCGTAAGTGGCTTCTTGGAACTGTAAATCTCTCTAGGCCTAGTCTCTTCTTTTCACAACGAGGGCATTAGACTAGAAGACTGCCATGCTTTCTTAGGTCTAAGACTTTATGACTCTAAAGAAAAGAGCTAAATGAATAGTAAAGAATAGAAAACACCATAGGAATTTTGAGGGATAATCCTTTCCCAAGAAATACAAAATGTAGGAAAAGAAACAAGGAGCCAATGTAATGCACACTAATTAGTCAAAGATTTATGGCCTTTAAGCAAATTTTGCCCACAGCATTATGTTTTGGTGTTTGTTCCTAATAACTAAGACTTAGCTCATCAATTACAACAACTGTAAGGAAGGATAGGAAAAAATGTATATACTGCAGTAGAAAACACAAAGATGTTTGAAAAGGGAGTATTATTATTTCACTGTTTCAGAGATACCTAAATCAAGATACCTGTTGCCGGCAGTCTTGGGATAGTGCTGAGGTGCACCCCTACTTCCTCCTCCGCCCGAAGAAGCACTATTTTCAAAAAGACAAAACTTTTTAACAAAAATAACTTTTTACAGGATATATCCCTCAGACTTATATATGAATGTGCTATCTTTAGGAAAGGACTTAAAGGACCAGTGATGCTATATTAATCTAGAAAATTCTATTTAAAGAAATTCCATAAAAGTTCTTTGATTACTTTGTATTCCTATTTAGCCAGTTTAAAGTGAAAGACTGAATTCTGCCTGCTTCTGAAGCTGGTTCAGCAGTAATTTCTCCATCTAATTTATGCAGCAAACAGTTAACAAGCAAGATAAAGAAAGGGAATGAGCTATGTTCTACTAGCACATTTAAAGGTCCAATGAAAAGAGCTTAGACTTTTCAGTAAGTAGAAATCTGACATTAACTTGTTGGGTTCACCCCAATATTAGTTGGATCTTAAGCATTAAGATTGGATATTTTGCCCCAGTTTTACTTTTGTCACTTAAAACTACACACACACACACACACACACACACACACACACACACACACCCCTTACCTGAAACGAGAAGCACCCCCTTCTGCAATCGCACTCTCCACTTTGGCGGCTTGACAACGAAGAGTCTTCAAAAGAATAATATTAATGGATAGGGGTGGGGAGGGGTGGGGGGAGGGGGGGAGAAATGAAAACCTAAAAAAATTTAAAGGGAGAGAAAATAAATCAGGGTTTGAGACATTAGTGACATGCAGTCCCCCCTCCCATCTCAAAAACAAAAACACGGTTATCAATCCCACTAAGATCCTTCCAGATGCCAGGGCGGAGGCTCCTTGGGTCCTGCTGCAATGCAGATCTCCTCGGACTAAAAACAAAAGTGTACCCAAACTACCCGGGGGCAGGGGATGAGAGTCCAAATTGTTTTTACACCCCCCCCCCTCCCATCTTGGGGCTGGCCAGCACAGTCGTGGAGATACCTTGGTTTCTCAAAGAGGCTGGAACTTGACCAGCTGACCAGTGTCCTTAAACCGGGGTTAAAAACAACCACCCACGAGAACGCTGCCTGGCTCCGCTCTGAGAAGGAGCGCCCTCAGGCCAGGGCCCTCGGGCAGCCTCCCCACGGGCCGGACCCCCCAGGCCCAATCTATGGACCCCCTCCCCCCGCTCGGCTAATTAATCACGGGGGGAGGGGGAGGTGACCGAGCGGCCACAGGCCCGGCCCCTCAGAACAAAAGAAGAGGGGGTCCCAGGGGCCCGGCTTTTGTTTCTCTCCCTCGCCTCGGCCCCGGTCCGGGCAGCGCCCACGGCCCGGCCGCTCTTTGTTCTCCGGACAGGAAGGTCTCGGCCCCGGCCCCTCCCCGCCCCCTCCCCAATTCCGCCGGCGGCGGGCTCGGGGCACTCCGGGAGCCCGCACCTCCTCCCCGCCGGGGCCGGCACCAAGGACTCCTGTGCTGCTCGGCCGCCTCGAGCTCGGCCTCTCCCCGCCCGCCCGGCCGCGCGCACGCGCCTTTCGAACGGCCGAGCCGGTAACCGGCCCCCGGCTCGACGCCGGAGCCAGGCTTGGTCGCCCGGCCGGCGCCGCTCGCTCGCCCGCCCACAGGCCGGCCCCGCCCCGGGCCTCCGCCGCCACCGCAATGCGAAAGGGCGACCCGAGGCCTCCGCTGCCGCTGCCGCTCCCGCTTCTGCCGCCGCGGCCTGGCCTCGGGTCTCCCTCCCTTCCTCCTTCCTTCCTCCCTCCCCGCCCTGGGCCGCCGTCTCCAGCTAGCGGCCGCTCCGCAGCCCGTCCCAGCCCGTCCCAGCCCCGCCGGGCCCGGCCTCCTCCCCAGGGCCTTCCCGAGGGGGCTCGGCGGCGAAGGGGCCCCCGCGGCGAGAGGCCAGCCCCGGCCCGGCCACCGCCATGGCAGCCTCCGCCTGCCGCCGCCATTTTGTGCCGCTCGAGAAGGAGCCAGAGGACGGCGGCCATCTTAGAGCGCGCCGCTCCACGGCGGCCGCCGCCGCGGCCGCGCTCATCTATCTCCTCACCTTCACCGAGGCCTCAGCAGCCGCCGCCGCAGCTGCCTCCTCAGGATCCGGTCGTCGGGGACGGGGGGGAAGGGGGAGGGGAACGGAAAACAAAAAAGGGGGAGGGAAGGGGGAAGGAGCCGGGGACTGGGTGAAGGTCTCAGCTCAGGGGAGTCGCTGCTGCAGCCACCACCCGGTACCCACCGCCACCTCCATAGAGCTCCAACTCGCTGCTGGCGCGGCGGCTAGTCTGCAGCCGAACTTATCACTCCGGGGCAGCCGAACCCACCAGAGCCGCCCCGAACGGCCCTCCCGCCGCCCAATCAGCGACCAATCTGCTCCGCACCGCCAATCGGCGGCGGGCCCCGGGGCGGGGCCAAGGCACCAAGCTGGGTTGAGGCGCAGCACAGCCGCAGTGCGCCAAGCCTTATTCACTAAGCCTTTTAGGTCAAGTAAGTGGCGTAAGGGAGTTGGCGAGCTGGGTCCGGGCGGAGGCGGCGGGGAGTTGGGGGCTGGGAGGCTTGCGTAAATCGGGAGAAACCGATGGAGGCGGCTTTTCCCTTCTCTTCCACCTCCTCATTGTTCCCGTGGCCCACCCGGATTGCCCAACCGCTCGCTTTTCCGTGGGGCGGGAGGGGCGACGACGGCGACAGCGAAGGCTCTTTCCCCCGCCTTCCTCCTCCCACCCCTCCTGGGCAGGGCCCGAGGAAGGGTCGCCCCCGCCGCTTTGCTCCAGGTCGCGGGTCTGGAGGCACAGCCGACCTCCAAGCGTCCCCAGGGCTCCGGGAGCGCGGACCGCGCCTGGGGTGACTGGGCTTGTGCAGCCTGGGGCGGGGGGCTGGTGCGGGCTGCGCTCCCCGGCCCGGCCGCGTGCTCGGGAACCCCAGGAGGGAGCGGGGAGAGGGAGCCTATTGTCGGTGGGTCTTGGGCGCGCGGAAGACCCCCGGGGCGAGGATGCCGCCCCACCCCCACCTCTGCGGAGGCCCGACCTGGTCCAGCAGCACCGGCCCCTCCGGCCAGTGATGGAGAGGCCGAAGTGCCGAGGGCATGGAGCCTCCCAGAACCTTCCCTTCCCCATCCTTTACAAAGGATCGACAGCTCTTGGCTCGATGTGGCCAGAAGCAGGACCCGCTCCCCTCGAAAAAGAAGAAAGGACATCACTTCCCAGCCCACCCCCGCCCCACCCCACGTCCCCGGTGACCTATCTAAGCATGGAAGGAATGAGAGGCCAATGTTTGTCAAAGGCCCGGGCATGTCAAAACATCTCCGGCGTGTCGAAAGCAGCCCAGCCCAACCTTCGGAAGGCTGCCTCCGTGGACGATGGAAATCCGGGGGAGTGGTCCCACCTCCAGAGGCTTTAAGTCCGGTCCGAGCGTCCTTAGATCTTTTGTCTAGACCGGTAACTGGAGAGGGCAGCGTTCGCTCTTGTCCACCTCGATCCTGTTCATGTTTAATTGATCTCATTTGAACCATAACCTTAACCTTAACCACTGAAACCAAAGCAGTTCCCGAACTTGTGATTTCGAATGGGGAAAGCCCCACTTGTTTTCAGGAAAGGGGAAAATTTTGATTAAAATGCAAAGCATTGTTTTTCCCACTTTGGGTTTACAGATACGATTCTAAACTGGAATTGGGAAAATGTAGTTCCATAATCCAAATGAATCAGCTTCAGATTCATGAATTTAAGGTGACATCTCTAGACTGGAATCCTTGACCGAGGAACATTGGCTTATCCTAGGTCCAAAAACTTGGAATGCCAGTTATAAAAATTAAAGGGCTCAAAAAAACTCAGGAATTATTGTCAAACAGTTTGAAAAATGACTATAAATTTCAAAATCCTTTGTGTGCTAGAAATTCCAAAATGTGTTCATTGATGGATTGATTGCTTCACTTAACGAATTTTCTCAAGTACCTGCTCTTGTTGGAGATAATCCTTTTGGATTAGAGGACAAAGAAATATTTCCTACTCTCAAGGAGTTTACATTCTGCTGGGAGAACACAACATTTAAGTAGATAAATTCAATTTATGAGGAAGGAGAGAACACAGACATCTAGGGGATCAAGAAAGACTTCCTTAGGAGCTGGGTTGACTTGGGGTAACCAAAAAGTATTTATCACCTTCTATATATGTCAGGCACTGTGCTGGGTGACGCTGAAAGCTTTGCTCAAGGAGTTTATATTCTAACAGGGAATAAAGGAAGAAAATAAGTCCCTGTGAGGCAGATGATGTCCCCAGTAGAGGAAACTGAGGTAGATTAAGTGAATTGCCCAGGGTCAACCAGATAGTTTCTGAGACTGGATTTGAACTCCAGTCTTCCTGAATGCCTCAGAGACAAGTATATGCAGAATAAATATGAGAAAAAAAGGCAAAGTAGTTAAATACAAGGTAGTTTAGGAGGGAAGGCACCATCGGTTGGGAAGATCAAGAAAATTTGTGTAGAAGGGAGTGTTTGAGTTGGGTAATCAAGGAAAAATAGGAATCTATGAAGTAGAGGGAATGAATTCCAGGCATGGGAGACTAAGGAAACCTAAGGCAGAGATAAAGAGGGACCGGAAATTGAGTATTATGTGGATAGAAGAGCCCAAAGGTCAATTTGGCTGGAAAGAAAAGTGAGGGAGATAATAAATGAAGTCATGTATTCTGAGAGGCAGATGGGAAGAGTACCTTCCTTGGCATGGGCACAGCTTGAGCAAAAGCACAGAGGAGAGACTTGTCATGCCCAGTTTCAGAACAGCAAGTAAACTAGTCTTGGGAACCTTTCATAGTTAACTTTTACTGTCAACCTCAGTTCACTGAAGATTGAATTTCAGTCTTTACCCCAAACTGAGAAGTACCGAAATCTTCATTCTATGTCAGATATCTTTAGGATTGAAAAACACTTGAACAACTGTACTTACTAAGCTAATACGTTTTGCTTAAACTTTTAGTTTAATCTATAAAGATGGAGACAGCGTACCCCTCAATACTGTTGCAAAGGTAGTGTTAAATTGCAGATAATATTGGAGGGGTTTTGCATTCCGAAGGCTTAAAATAATATCAGTGGACTTATATAGTCAACATTCCCACCCCTGACCTCTTAAACCTGTGGTTCTCAACCTTCCTGATGCCACAACTCTTTAATACAGTTCCTCATGTTGTGGTGACCCCTAACCATAAGATTATTTTCGTTGCTACTTTATAACTGTAATTTTGCTACTGTTATGAATCATAATGTAAATATCTGATATGCAGGATGTATTTAAATTGAACATAACCCACAGGTTGAGAACTGCTGCACCTGAAACCCAGTATTTTTCTACTTGCGTTCAGTATGTACAATCTGTCTTCCCTCTAAAAAATAGCTCTTCTTCTATTTGTTTTTCATTTATCTCAGTGGTACCTCCATTTTTCTAAGCTCCTAGACATAAAACCTTTCAGTGTAGATCTCTCCTTAAACCTCCTCTTAAAGTTCACCTCTTCCTTTCCAGTCTCAGCAGATGAATTGGCCACTCTGCCCCTCCCCCAACATTTTTAAAGAGCTCTTTATAGAGAAAATGGAGGTCATCTGGCATAAATTCTAATATATACTTTCATCTTTATCCCTATAGCCATCCTTTTGGCTTTTCTTTTCCTTCTTGCTTTGCATCCTGTAAACTGCACCTTAATTTGTACTTCTGAATATCATCCTTTTCTAAGGTTGTCACTAATCTAATTTTCACTTTCTAATGACTTCACTCTCCTTTCTCTCATTTTCATTGTCTCCCTCCATGGCTTATTTCCATTTCGTCTCTAACATAGATGCAACCAATATGAGTTAAATATATTTAGCCCTTTAAGGTTCATAATGCACGGCACATTTTATCTTCACAACAACCCTAGGAGAAAGGCACTGTCATCTGCATTTTGCCAAATGAAGAACCAGAAGAAGCAGTTAAGTGATTGTCATTGCTTACACACCTAGGAAATAGCCCAGGGAAACTCCAACTGAAGATCTTTATCACTCCAAGTGACTTTACCCAGTAGGTCATCTAGGCCATGCTTTCACATTAAAAGCAAATCCCCTAACAACCCTTAACTTGTTCTGTCTTTCTTTGTATCTCTAGTGCTTAGCACAAGGCCCAGAACATATCAGGTAATTAATAAGTGTTAGCTGACTGACTTGACTCATCACCTCTCCTAGCTATCTTGTAAGAGAAATAGAGAATAAGACCTTTGGGGAGTAGAATTGCTTTTGTAATTCTCCATCTAGGAACAATGAAATTGTGTATTCCACCTTGGCTCAAGGTTCCAGAATTTGGGGTGAGAGGGGTTCAGGAAGGTGGGGAGGAAGAAGAGATAAATAAAATGTAGACCAGGATAGATTCCAGGAGGTGTGTGACCTTGGCAGAGTCACAAGTGGCACAATGAGAAGAGCTCTGAATTGGGAATCAGAGACTCTAGTTTCATCTCCTTCCTTTGCTGCCAAACTCCTTGTATGTTCAGAGTAATAATGGGAGGTGAATTTACTTAGCCCTTTGTGGCTTATGTAAGTGCTTTTTTTTACAGTAGCTGGATGAAGTCAGAAGTAGTAGTACACACATTCTCCACCTCTATTTCTTGGTTCTTTTGAGGGGTAGAGTGGTGGGGATCATACTTGAGCTTTCACAGGTATTTTGCTGATACAGATTGACACCCCCTCCCCCAACTTAGAGTTACCTGGAACATTGAGAGGCTAAGTATTTTGCTCATAGTAGCCATAGCTGGCATGTATCAGAGGTAGTGCTTGAATTCAGGTCTTCCTGACCCCAAGTCTAGCAAGCCCTCCATGTGTATTTCCTTTCTGCCCCTTTTTAGACTCCTGTAATTTGGTTTCCACACAACTAAGAATATTCTTTCATATTGTCAGTGTCCTCTCTTTGATCAAGTCTAATGTCTTTTCTCCTGTGTCCATCCTTCTTGACTTCTTGTCTGATTGACATTTTGGGCTGTTTCCTCCAACTTGAAATTTTCTTGTCTCTTGGCTTATGACCCTGTATTTTCCTGGTTCTTCCTTTGACTACTCCCTCTGTTTCCTAGGTTTTCTGTGGGTCTGCCCTTGGCCTTCCGTTCTCTGCATTCACCCCATTGGTAAAAACATCCACTTGTGGTTTCAGCAGTTGCTTCTGGACTGATGATGTTTAGACTTCTATCTCCAGTTTCTCTCTTCTATCTCTAATCCTCTGAACTCATCATTCCAATTGCCTATGGGACATCTCTGGATGTCCTTCCATGATCTCAGATGCAACATATCCTTAACTAATTTTTCTCCCCCCTTAACAGTGGTCCTCCAATTCTCCTAGTTTCCTAGACTTAAAAACATGGAGTCAGGTAACTTTTCCCTCTTACACTATTGTGTCACCAAATACTGATTTTTTTTTTGTTTCTTCATAATGCCCCTCATATTTGGCTCTTTTCTAGTCCGGTGCTTTTCCTTTTAATGTCATGTTGCTATCAGGGACCTCTGAGTACTTCTTGTCATAGTTCATTGGTCTTGGAACAGGGTGAGTTGACTTAAAGACAGGCCCCAGCTAGGAGAGCCTTCCCTCATTTCATTCTGGTATCTCTGAATCAGAGACCATCAGTTCCTCTTTCTGGTGGACCAGAAAGATATGTTGTCTCCATTGTCCTTTCCTTCTCACCTTTTAGGTTTTATGGGTGGGGTTGAGGCACAAAGCTGTAGTCTCCAGGGAGGCAGAGATTTTTAGCATTACTCCCTAGCCTCCCTTTCCACTTCTGTTGAGCTGATATTACCTCCTTATAACTGTTTGTAGCACCAGGGGCCTGGATGAGACAACCTTGTTTCCCAGCCCTACATCCCAATTATAATTCTACACTCTGGAGCCAAACAAATGTCTTAGCCCTTTTCTCCATGATAGCCCCATGAAATATTGGAAGATGATTGTACATCCTCCTTAAATCTTTGCTGCTTCAGACTAAACATCCAGTTCTTTCCATTAATCCTTATATTGCATGCTTCTGAATCTCCTTTTTGTCCTGATTACCCCTTCCTACTTATCAGGGTGCTTATAAGACCCAAACAAGACATACCACAAATGGTCTGACCAGCAGAGACAACAGTAATACTGCTACCTTCCTTGTTCTGGACGCTATATTTGTATTAATCCAACCCAAGCTCACATTAACTTTTATAGCTACTTCATTATATTCTTGGCTCATCTTGAGCTGATAGTCTCTTTAAAGCACTAAATGAATCTGTAGCTGAGCTCTTGTTATTATTTTCACATGAGCTGCTGCTTAACCATGTGTCCCTCCTCAACCCCTTTCCCCCTTCCTCATTTTTTGGGATTTAAGTGTGTAACATTACATGTGCTCTAATTACATTTCTTCGTGAACTATATCTCGAGATCCTGAAGAAGTGGTAGATGGGATTGTTCAGCCACTGTCAGTGATCTCTGAAACAATGGAGAGGTATCACCAGATAGAAGAAGGGGAAATATTGTCACTATTAAAAGCAACACAAAACAGTAGAATTGAGTCTGCAGACTAGTGAGATCAATGCAAGATAGTGAGACTCTTGGCAAAAATCTAGACTCAGAGCTTATTAGTAAAAGAATGGTTACACTAGGTATGGTAGTGCACACCCAGAATACCTGCTGCTGGGGAGGTTTATTGAGTTCAGGAGTTCTGAGCTACAGAGAGGTTCTGCCTATGGGGTATTTAAACTTAACTCTAACCCCAATATAGTGAGCCCCCTGGGAGTGTAGGGTCACCAAGCTGCCTAAGAAGGGGTGAATTAGGCCAGTTCAGAAAAATGGATGTGAGAGCTTTTGAGTCAATCAGAACTGGGATCAGATCTCTGAGTAGCTGCTAGACTTCTACCTTGAGTGAGATAGGGGTACTTAGTCTTGAAAACAAAGTGGTACCAAAAAACTAATGATTAATGAGCCAACATGACTTCATCAAAAAGGGGATCATGCCAGACTAACCCCATTTTCATTTTGTAATAGGTCAAAACACTGGTATATCAAGGAGAATTCCATAAACAGAGTTTACCTAGATTTTTACAAAGGATTTCATAAGGTCTTTCATGCTGTCCTTGAGAGAAAGATAGATATGGGTTGGGCAACAGTATAGTTAGAGGCATTTGGGACTGTTTGAATGGCTAGATTTTTTTTTAATTAAAAATTTATTGACCTGTTTGTTTACTTCTAGTTTACAAGATTCAGTTCCACAATCCCTTGAGTTTCAAATTTTCTCCCCTCCCTCCCCTCTTCCCCACCATGGTGGCATGCAATCAAGTATAGGATCTGCAAATACTTTCACATTAGACATTAGTCTGGTTGTAAAGAAGGGTTGTAACTGTTGGAATGAACAATGGGAAAGAGGAAACAAAACCAAACATGGAAAAGAAAGAGAGCATGTAGTTTACTTCAGTCTGCATTTAAACTCTGTTCTTTCTAGTTCTTTCTCTGAATGTAGACATCTCCTTCCATCCTGAGTCTTTTAGAGTTGTCTCTTATTACCTTGTGTTTCTGAGAAGAGTCCAGTTTATTAAAGTTGGTCATCACACATACATGTTGTGTCTGTCATTGTGTACAAATTTCTCCTGGTTCTGCTCTTCTCACTTAGCATCAGTTTGTATAAGCCTCTCCAGGTAAATATGAAGTCTCTCTGCTCCTCTGAATGGCTAGATTAAAAGTGTAACTATGAATGATTTGATGCCATGTTGTAGGAGGACTCTGTAGTGTCTCAGGGCTATGTGCTTGACTTTGTGCCAAAACTTCCTAGCAATTCAAACTGTCCCAAAGTGAGATGGGCTGCCTTTCATTTGCAGTCTTCCTGCTGAATGACTGATTAACTGGGTAGGTTGTAAATGAAATTCTTTTAAAAGTATGGGTAGAACCAATGGCCACAGAGGTCCCTTTATGCTCTGGAGCTGTGTGATTCTGCAATCTTGTTTGAGTCATTTCATTGTTACAAGCCTGTCCATAATTTCTTGAATCCCCTGTCTGTCTTCCAACCTATTAGCTGTTAGCTAACTTGTTAGCTGTCACTCCCAGCTTCATGTCGTTCATGAATTTGTCACCTATGTCATTATCCCAGTCATTGATAAAAATATGAAGTAATCCAGTGTGGAAGATAGAGCCTGCTAGCAAATCGCTGGTGATACTCCTCCAGATTGGTCTCATTTTGTAAATCAATAATCTTTGAATCAGTTACTTGCCAGTTGCCCAGTTATGAATCCACCTAATTGTACCTGACTTGCATTTCCGTTTTGTCCACAACGGTATCAGGAGAGACTTTTGTCAAATGCTTCGCTGAAATTCAAATATCCTAGTGTTTCCCTGCTCTACCTGCATAGTAACTCTGTCAAAGAATGAAAAGGGGTTAACGTGGTATAGCTTTAATCTTGTTAAAGCAACTATTTCATCATATCATGCAAGTGCCAAACCTACCATGGTTCTCCGTTGTTTGTAAATTAGAGAGGTAATGTCTTGAAATGAATTTATAGTCAGAGGTGCTGGATTTAGTTTCTGGCTTTGCAATTTATATATCACATGGGTAAACCTGGGCAAGCCAGTCAACCTCTGAGGGTCCCATTCTCCTTTTCTGTAAAGCAAGTTTACATGAGAAGAACTCTGGGGTCCTTTATAACTCTACAACTATGACCCCAAGTCCATACTCTTTTGCTTAATCTGTAAGGCCCTACATAATCTGTCTACACCTTAACTATTCACTTGATAGTACTGTTCTCTAGCATAAATCTCCCGCTCAAGGTAAGTCAGTGTCACCACGTGTGAGGTGTTCATTCCTTCCCTCTTTTGCCCATGTTGCTGGTAATTAACCAAGTTCTACCTTGTCATTCTCCGCTGAAGACCTTCTCTATGAAGCATCTCAGTCAACAATTATTTCTTCCTTCTCTATATTCCTGTTGCACTTAAAATGTGACAGTGGGATTAATTTTTATTTTTTTAGCTAATAGACATTCATTAAAGAGACTACTATGTTCTGGGCACTGTACTAAGCACTGGTGGTACAAGAGAAAGGTAGGAGATGGTCCCTTCTCTCAAGAAGCTCACAGACTAATGGGGAAGACAAACAAAGGACTATGTGTATACAAGCTATATAATATGAAGGGGTGGGTAGAAAAGGTTTAGACCAGGCGTGGGGAACCTGCTGCCTCAAGGCCACACGTGGCCCTCTAGGTCCTCAAGTGTGGCCCTTTGCTGTAATCCAAACTTCACAGAACAAATCCCCCCTTAATAAAAGGATTTGTTCTGTAAAACTTGGACTCAGACAAAAGGCTGAACCCAAGGACCTAGAAGGCCACATATGGCCTCGAGGTGGCAGGTTTTCCACCCCTGTTTTGGAGGCACTGAGTCTTGAAGGAAACCAATGTGACAGAAAGGCAGAGATGAGGAAGGAGTGCATTGTAGGTATAGCATGTTCCTCTCCCCCCACTCCAAAGCTATACCCAGACAAGCACTTTAAGGTTACACAGGTACTGGGGATAGTTTGCTCCAGCGCCAGTGTGGAAGATGGCAGTCTGAGTTCAGGGGATAAGCCAGTAACTCACTTTGGAATATAGTTTGGTGAAGATTAATGTGAAATAATGCTGGAAATGTAGGCTGGAGATGAACTCTGCAGTGCCATAAATGCCAGGCTGGAGACTTTTTATATTATCCTGGATCAGTCTATTAAAATTGACTATGAATTATTAAACATTTGTGAAGCACTTACAATGGACAAGGCACTTGGGCTATAAAGACAAAAAAGCCAATAGCCCCTACCCTCAAGGAGACTGTCTGGGGAAGCAACATGTACGTGTATAAGCAGATGCATGATGCCTACAAAATACAAGATCATTTTAGGGGTAAGGGAGGCACTCCTGAGGTGCCAGTGGGGGTCAGGCTATAGGTTGTCACTGGAAGTTTCCAAGCTGGGGAGTGACATGATCAGACTGTGCTTTAGGATGATTATTTTGGCAGCTATGCCAAGGATTTATTGGAGAAGGAAGCAGGGAGACCAATTAGGAGAGCTGACAGTAGTCCAAGGGAATGGTGATTAGAGTGTGAAGCTAGGGTTGCAGCCTCTGGAGAGGACAGGGCAGACCAAAAATGTTGCAGAGGTAGAACCAAATGGAATTGGCAAATAATTTGAACTTGGAACGGTAGAGACAGGGAAGAGTCCATTTGGCATGACTCTGAGGTAATGAGCCTGGGTGATGGGGAGGATGCCATATTCTCAGAAGAAGTGAAAAAAAGAGCAGGGAAATTTTGAAGGTAAAGACAATGAGTTCTGTTTTAGATATGTTGATTTTGAGATGCTGTTGGAACCTCTAACCTGAAGATGTTCAGTAGGCAAATTGGAGATGTGGGGCTGAAGGGAAGAAGAGAAATTGGCCTTGGATAGATGACAGTCCTTTGTGTAGAAATGATAATTGAGCCCTTGGGAGCAGATGAAATCACCAAGGAAAGGGTATAGAGAGAGAAGAGGAGAGGGCGAAGGACAAAGCCTTGTGGGATATCCACAGTTAGGAGCATGCTATGAATTATGAACCAGCAAAAGAGACTAAGGAGTTGTTAGACATTTAGGAGGAGGACTGGGAGCCAGGAGATTGTGTGTAGGAGGTGGAGCTGGTCATCTGTGTGAAGTTAAGAGAAGTCAAGGAGGATGAGACCTTAAGAAGAAACCATGGGATTTAAGCATTTATCAGATCCTTGGTACCTTGGAGAGAACAATTCCAGTCCAATGGTGGGGTTGGATGCCAGGGTTGTGTTGGTAAATGTTTAATAAATAGCTCCTGATGAGTTTGAAGTTTAATTTTCATGATTACCATTGTCTCTGATGAGGGAGAAAGGGTGGAGGATTTCTAATGAAATCCTTTCTAGGTTCGTTGTCCAAAAAAGAATTACTGGACTCAGCTGTCCTTTGGCAGAGTCATAAAAGTTTATTCTTACACTGAGGCAAGGGGCTGCAAGCTGAAAGGGATTTAAGGCAGAGTTATAAAGTTAAGCTTTTCAGCAGGCAGGGGGGATATAGAAAGAAGACCTGCAAAAGGGGAGTGTTTAGTGTGACGCTCTTCAGCAGGCAGGGGTTGTGATAGAGAAAGCCTGCAAAGTGCTGGGGATAGGGATGTAGTTTATAAAGGCATAGAACTGTTGGTCAGAGGCTCATTATACTAACTAGGTGGACAAAGGTGGGATTAGGGAGGAGTCTGGGAGTGGTTAAGTGCTTAAAGGGCCATGCATTTTTAATACCAACTGCTCCAACGTATTGCCCATAATTCACTAGGAGAAATCCGATGGGATGGGGAGGGAGAGGTGTGGTTTTTGCCTTGACACATCACTAGGTAACTTTTTGGTCAAGGATGAATGACATAGGTCCTATATGGCTGCTGGGAGTATAGGCTTGATTGTTTCAGGAGGTGCCAAGTTTGGAAGCTAGACTGATTAGAGACTGTCTTAGGAGGGAGTTATCTCCTTGATAACGTTGTTCAAGGTTTCTGAAGCACAGCTGGCCGCTAAGAACAAAGGGGTTATGTATTTCTCTAAGAATACTTGAGTGATTGATTATCTAGCAGACTTACTGCTAGCTTGGGAAAAGACTTTGAGGCTGGCAGCAGGGGAGAGGCAGATTTAATGCCTTTATGGCTGAAGGAAAGTGTGACTTTTACAGCTTAATGGCACAGGCTTGTTACAAACTGATGTGATATACATAGTTACCCAACCACAAGTGAGATTTTTACAAACTGGGGTACAAAAGCCCCCCAAAATGATACAGAAGCACCGCTTCAGTCTCCATCACTGTCTTAGGTCTAGACAACAAACAGAACAGGAAATTAAGCCCTAATTTATAAGATTTGCTAGATTCTGAGGTGTAAATACTCATACTGAAAATTTAACAATGGGCTTTTTCAAACCTACAGTGCTGATTCTAGCACTCCCCTATAAATGGAAACCATAAGAGATTGAATAGTGAGTGGATGGTGAGCCAGTGGAGGTAGAAAGTAGCTAATTGTCTGGGGGAGTTTGACAGGGAAAGAAGAGAAAAGATGGAGGATGATACTTTGGGGGATAATAGGGCCAAATGAAAGTGGATTTTTTGTTTGTTTTTTGCCTTTTTTTTGGAAGGGCAGTTGGGGTTAAGTGACTTGCCTTAGGTCACATGGCTAGTAAGTGTTAAGTATCTAAGGTCAGATTTGAATTCAGGTTCTCCTGACTCCAGGGCCAGTGCTTTATTCACTAAGCCACCTAGCTGCCCCAAAAGTGTTTTACTTTTTAAAGAATGTTGGGGAGACTGACCATGTTTATAGGCAAGAGAGTAGATAGAGAGTGAAGATTAGAGAAGTAAGGACTGATTAGTTAGGACAAACTCCTTGAAGAAATAGGAAGGGAGGCATCAAGGATATGGGTAGAGGGGTCAGTCTTAGCAAGACAAAGGGACCAAGAAAAAGGATGAAGGAAGAAAGAATGAGGGATGATGTAGAAGAGTTATGTAGGAAGTAGGGAAAAGGTGGCCTCCACCTTCTCAGTCAAATAGAAAATGAAATGGGGAAGGTGGTTTTGAAGAGGGGGAGAAGGTTTGGGACAACTGCTTCAGGGAACTGCCAGTAAAGGAAGAATAAAAGGATTGCCTTTCAGCAGGCAAGATCCAGTTATCTATCTCTATTAGATAACATACATTTTAACAGGCTCAAGAAGGGACAATTTTATGACTTCCTTCAGCTGATCTGAAGTTGAAGTGATCCAGAGTTAAGAACTGAGAAGATGTAAACAATGGCAGAAGAACAATGAGGCAAGAGATTCAATGGCAGTGGACAGTGAATCTTGGACTAGTTAGTTATAGGGTCAAGGCTATGAAGAGAGGAAAGTGAAGCCAGAGCAAGAGTGATGGACCAGGAGAACAAGGAGGGATGGGGACATAGAAGTCAAGATGAGGATTAATCAGTCAATCAATGAACATCTTTTTTTTTCTCCTTTTTAAAAATTTAGTATTTTATTTTCTCCCAGTTACCTGTAAAAACAATTTTTAACATTTGCTTTTAAAACTTTGTGTTCTGAATTGTCTCCCTTCCTTACCTCCCACTCCTCTTATTGAGAAGGCAAGTAATTTGATATAGTTTATGTGTGTGTAGTTATGCAAAACATATCCATGATAGTCACGTTGTGAAAGAAAAATAAAGTTAAAAAAAGTATGCTTCAATCTGTATCCAGACACCATCAGTTCTTTCTCTGGGGATGGATAGCATTTTTCATCATAAGTCCTTCATAGTTGTCTTGGATCTTAATGAACCTACTATGTGCCAAAGGCCATGGGGATGCAACTAGAAGGAATGAAATAATCCTTACTCTCAAGGATCTTGGATTGAGGAAAAGAGGGAAGGACAGGAGATTATGAGTACACAGAATTTCAGAATGGTGATACAGGTTAGGGTGATGAGGTCTAAGGGGTAAGTATCCTTGTAGGTAACTAAAGCAGAGTGGAAATGTTGGCTTTGGGAGTCAAGAGTTTTGAAATGATATCAAAGGATCAGGTGAAATGAGTTCAGAGGATCAACTGATATAAGATGTATAAAATTCTTTGCAAATGTGAAAGTGCTATGTAAATGCTAGGTATTATTATTAAAAGAATTGACAATAGCAAAAGTCTATAGATGGATGGTGAGATCCTTTAAGGAGGAATTGTGAGAGGGCTACCCTGCCAGATGAAGGATGGTTGCTCCTTCTCTCTTGCCCTCTGACGTATAAGAAGCAAAAATTCTGCTAATTCCTCCTGACCCAGAATGTTGGAGGGCAGGAGTGAAGGAATCATCATCCCTGGAGAAGGTGGCCAAGGATGAGATGTCTTCCAAAGTAATTCAAGTTTCCAGGAGTGCCCTAAGATAGAAGTGAAGGGGAATTTGTTAATTATAGGTCAGGTTAAGGTCAGAAGGAAAGCAGAAAACTAGAGGAAAAATTTTATAGACAGTTTTTCAAATAAAGGTCTTATCTCAAATATTTAAAGACCTTTGTCAAGTCTATGTGTCATTCCCCAGTTGATAAATGGTCAAAAGATATGAACAGGCAAATTCTGATGAAGAAATCAAAGCAAGTTGTACTTGTATGAAAAAATGCTCTAAATTATTGTTTATTAGAGAAATACAAATTAAGACAATCTTGAGATATCATTTTACACTTATCAGATTAGCTAAAATGATAGAAGGGGAAAGAGACAAATGTTGGGAGGGGATGTGGAAAAACTGGGGCCTTAATTCATTGTTCGTGGATCCGTGAGCTGTTGCAACCGTTTTGGAGAGAGATTTGGAATTATGCCCAAAGAATTATTAAACTGCCTATATGACCCAGTCATTATTAGGTCTGTTTCCCAAGATGATTAAGGAAAATGGAAAAGAACCTACATGTTCTAAAATATTTATAGCAGTTCTCTTTGTGGTAGCAAAGAATTGGAAATTGTGGGATGCCTGTCAATTGGGGAATGACTAAACAAATTGTGGTATATGTTCACAATGGAATATTATTCTATTATAAGAGATGATGAGCTCAGTGATTTTAGAAAATCATGGAGAGACCTCCATGAAATAATGAAGAGCAAAATGAGCAGAACCAAGAGAACTTTGTGTACAGTAAGAGTAGCATTGTTTTAAGAACAACTTTGAGCAACCAAGTCCTTCTGTTATAAATGCCCAAATTAACCTCAAAGATCCTATGAAGTAAAATACTATTTGAATCCAGAAAGGAATATTGCTGTGGTGTAGGAAATGATGAGCTGGTTGATTTAGAAAAACATGGAAAGTCTTAGACTTATGAAAGAAAATACTATCTACCTTTAGAGCAGTGGTTCTCAACCTTCCTAATGCTGCAACCCTTTAATACTCATATGTGGGCGTATCTGCATGTGGGCAGACTCGCCTGGACAGAGGAGCTGTGTCTTGGTTCCTAAGACCATCAGAAATATGTGTTTTCTGATGGTTTTAGGCGACCCCTGTGACCCCTGTGAAAGGGTCGTTCGACCACCAAAGGGGTCACAACCCGCAGGTTGAGAGCTGCTGCTTTAGAGAAACATGATAGAAATAAACATAGCACAGTGATACATATATGTGTATGAGTGTATATATACATATTATATGTACATATAATATACGTATTATATATAATATGCATATTGTATATAATATATATTATATGTACATATAATATACATATATTTGTACATATAATATATATATTATATATACATATACACACACGCATATATCTATACTTAATTGTAAACTTCTTTAGAGTGGGTGAGGGGAGGGAGGGAAAAAAATAAAGTAAAAAGTACACAGTAGAGAGCCATGACAGGTTCCTGTTGATAACCCATAAAATCCTTTGTGTACAAAATGGTGCCAGTAGAGCATGAGGCATTTTCCAAGCAGATCTACAGGGAATCAAAACCAGTAGCTCATGAGAATCAATATTCCCTGAATAAAAGAGTGGGGGGTGTTAGTAGACTACAAGTTTGAGTTCATGGTGTACCTAAAGCCCCTTGCATAAAATAGAGAAACCATAAATACATGTTGCTATAGTGAGGTATACCTTTATTATTATTTTTAGACTGGGTGTAAAATTCTTTTCTATTGGTAAGCCAAAGATAAATTATGGAACTTTGGCTCTAAAAGTCCGACTTCTCTTCAGATGAATTATAATTTATAAATAGTAGATGATATTCTTAGCATCATAACCAGGAAGCATGTATCTGAGGTGCTAATAAATATAAGTAATAACAATTGCCCTCTGAAGCGTTTTGAGGTGCTGTGGTGTTACGTATAAATCCCTGAACTCAGGATGCAAGTGACTTAACCCCTTTGTGCCTCAGGGGACTCCCTAGAATTTATTCGCTAAGGCATGGATGGATTGAATAGGCTTTTAGTAGTTACAGTTCCCATTCGGGAAGTTCTCAATGCCGGAATCCCATGTCCTTCACATAGATGGATGTTATATAGGGCTTTATGGTAAAAAAGGACTTGACAGAGATTGTTTTATTTGCTTCTCACAGCAGCCGAGAGGGGCAGACCAAGCATGAGTATCCTCATTTTCCAGATGAGGCAAGTAAATCTTTGAGAAGTGAAATGTTTTGCCTAAGGTCACACAGCAAGTAAGTGAACCCAACTCTTTTGATTCCAAGGTTAGACCATTCCTTTCCCTGTAATATCATGTTCTTAAAAAAAAGCACAAAAAAACCCCCAAACCCCCCAAATGACAACGATAACAAAAAACCCAAGCTACTGTCTTATTTCTTATCCGTTTTCAAAATAATCTTTAAAGTGCATTGCTCTTTTGGGATGCACGTAGTAAAGCAGGGTTCCTTCTAAATTCTTCACCATGGATAACGCTGATTTTTGTCAGAATAGCATGCTTGAATTGTACATAAGCCTCTCTAATGGCCTCCTCTGGGAATTGTAGACAGTAAGATTTTAATAGAGAGTGCTTGGGGACAAGACTGCTTGTTATCTCCCAGGTTTTCTGCTATTTTTTGTTTTGTTTGTTGTAAAACTTGTTGCAGTTAACTCAATTTGTCCTCAGAAGGAAAAAAAAATATGTCTGCCCTTCTACATATTGTTTATGTTGGGTACTGAGCATCTGTTTCCAAGGCTTTTTGTTGTTGTAATTTTAACTGTCATTTCCATTTTCCAGTGTAAACTCATTATTTTACAGAATGTTTTTCTTTTCTTCTTTTTCCATCATTGTTTGTACGTGCTAAGTAAATGGGCCTTAACCATGATAGGTTCCTGTTGATAACCCATAAGAATCCTTTGTGTACAAAATGGTGCCAGTAGGGCATGAGGCATTTTCCAAGCAGATCTACGGGGAAGCAGTATCAGTAACTCATGAGAGACAATATTCCCTGGATAAAAGAGTTGGTAGTGTTAGTAGACTACAAGTTTGAGTTCATGGTATGTCCTAGGAACCAAAAAGGCTACCATGATTGGAGGCTGCCTTAATAATGATTCAGTATGCAGGATGAAGGAATCGATCGCCCCAGTGTTCTCTACCTAGTCAGCACGTATCTGGAGTAGTATGTTCAGATCTGGGTGCCATATTTTAGTGAGTGCACTGGGTCTGAGGAGGCTGTTCAGTGCAAGGACTGGGTAAAGAAACTGGGAGTGTTCAACCTGGAAAAGAGAAGTCCCAGGGTGTAGAGGATGGATGTTATAATGGAGAATTGTCACTTAGAAGAATGACTTAACTTTTTTTTTCTTTTAATGTCTTGCTCCACAGAGGACAGAAGTAGGAGCAAGGGGTGGAAATTGTATAGGCAGATTGAGGTTCAAAATTAAGGAACATTTCCTAACAAGTAGAACTGCCCCCAGATGGGACAAGCTGTTGTGGGAGGTGGTCTTTCCCAGGTCGCTGGAAGTCTGTGGGTGAAGGTGGGCTAACTCCTTGTGGGGGAGGCTGTGGAAGTGATTCTGGTTCAGGCATGAGAGGGTGGGACTGAATGACTTCACAAATCCCTTCCAATTTAAAGAGGTTTTAATTTTTGGGGGGAGTGGGGTAGGGGAGAATCCTATGCATTCTATTTCCTGATTGTGTTTCCTTGTACAAGTTGATCCTAACGCTAGCATTGCTTTCCCTCTTCACTTCTACCACTTGGAATCTTTAGATCTTTTTGGAGACTCAGTTCAAGCTCTTGCTCCTTCTTACGTGAAGCCTTTTCTAATTCCTCCAATTACTGGTGGTTTTCTTTCCCATCCAAAATTACATAATATATATTTGGTACTTATTTATCTCTTTACATATTGATTCTCCTTAGCAGAATGGAAGTTTCTTGAGGGCAAGATCTATTTTCTTATTGTTTCTGATTCCATAGGTAGTACATTAATGCCTCGTCCATAGAAGGCATTTAATAAATGACTGTTGAATTGAATTCTGTAATAATTCTTTTTTTTGGTGAGGCTCAACATTTCTAATTTTATGTACACGTGATTTAAACTAGCTTGGATTCACAATAGCCTCAGTTGAGGAGGGCTTTTGTTGCTTTTTTGTCACACAGTCTGATACCTTTTTAAAGAATGTGGAGTGGAATGGAGATATTAAATGTGCTTATCATTTTCATCATTTTCTGCCATTTCCACACCCAGAAATCCACTGAGCTAAAGAAGGGAAGTATTTAGCCATTTTAAATAAGGTGCTAATCACTTTTGGGGGTAAAGGGTAGATATATGATCAGAGCTTGGGTTATTTTATTTTTATTTTAAAAATATTTATTTTGAAAGTTTTCAGTATTCACTTTTGTAAGATTTTGAGTTTCAAATTTTTTTCTCTCTCCTTCCCTTCCTTACCCCCTCCCCAAGATGGCATGCCATCTGATAGAGGCTATACATGTGCAATCAAATTAAACATGTTTTCACATTAGTCACGTTGTGAAAGAAGAATCAGAATGGAAGGGAAAAGCCAAGAGAAGGGGAAAAAAAGAGAAAATAATGTGCTTATTAGTTCTTATTAGTTAGTTAAAGACTTATTAGTTCTTTCTCTGGATGTGGACAGCATTTTCCATCATGAGTCTTTTGGAATTGTCTTAGGTCATTGTATTGCTGAGAAGAGTTAGGTCTATCAAAGTTGATTATTGCACAATGTTGGTGTTACTGTGTGCAGTGTTCTCCTGGTTCTGCTCACTTCACTCAGCATCAGTTCATTTAAGTCTTTCCAGGTTTTTCTGAAATTCTCCTGCTCATCATTTCTTATAGCACAATAGTATTCCATTACATTCATATTGCACAACTCGTTCGGCCATTCCCCGATTGATGGGTATCTCTTCAACTTCCTATTCTTGGCCACCACAAAAAGAGCTGCTGTAAATATTTTCATACATGGGGGTCCTTTTCCATTTTTTAAAAAATGATCTCTTTGGGATACAGACAGACCTTGTAGTGGTATTACTGGATCGAAGAGTATGCATAATTTTATATCCCTTTGGGCATAGTTCCAAATGAGTATGGGTTATGTTATTAAAACTTTTAATAATGCGATACTTGAATATTCCAGATCTGCTCATTTCACCTGAGTACTTTCTTCCTTAAGCCTGCAGGAAGGCAGTGAGTCACTATATTCATTACCCAACAAGGCAGTGCAATTTCTGAGCTATGTACCAGTTAATTATCTACTCAAGTCACCAGCCCGGTGACTTTTGCTAGTTTCTTTATGACTTCATGTGTGGGCTAACTTTCCTGTAAAGCTGCAATATCCCCACTGGTCACCAGAGGGTACTCAACCTGTAAACACTTAGATGCCCCACCCACTGCCAAGTCTTTACCTTTAGCTGTGGTGCTAAGCAATTTGGTTCAACTCCTGAAGTCTGGGTCTGGAATTAATCTATGGGATGATATATCTCTCAAATATTAAAATGTAAAATACATGATTTATATACAGCTCATGAATCCCCACCCTATCTGGACACCCCTGTATCATTTCACCACTTTCCACATTCATGAATTCAAGGAAATAACATACCATGATCACATTATTTATTGTGTATTATGTGAAGTGAAAGGAAAGGAATCAAGAACTCCTATATGGAGACATTAATCTCCAGCCATCTCCTAAACCTCCTCCTGCCCGTCCTCTTAGATTTTCAGTTATAGCAGGAGGATTCTTGAAACACACACCCTATCGGTTTATGGAAAGGGACAACAAAGGAGGATATGTCAGCATCTTGTCTCAGGATCCAAGACAAAAGAGAAAGTTAGCAAAAAATGGTTCACTGTTACATCTCCAAGATTATAATCAAAGGAAAGTGAGGAAGATGGTGATGGAAATTGGTCTCTCTCTACCAGATCACTAGTTCAACAGGATTCTCCATAGCTGGCAGCCTTTGTGACCCAGGATCTTTCTTTGTCAGAACCCATCTCCTTACCTTCTTAAGTATTACGTTCCCCACATCAATATTGGTCTCTGGTTGTCTCTTTTATCAGATACTCAAGTCTCTGAATATAGCAGCAGTATTGGTAGTGGCTGTTACAGTAAAAAAAAATTGGCTTATTCCACTTAAATCATGCAAGCCTGAAGTTCAAATTTGTGGCTAGCAGAAGGAAAAGAAAAAATCAATTCTGGATGCCAAACCATACAGAGAGTACCCTCCTCCACCCTATCCTGAAGTTTCCTGACCATCATCATCAACATCATCACCATCATCATCATCATCACCATCACCATCATCATCATCATCATCATCATCACCACCATCATCATCACCATCATCATCACCATCATCATCATCACCATCACCACCATCATCATCATTATCACCATCATCATCACCATCACCATCATCATCATCATCATCATCATCATCATCATCATCATCATCATGATCACCATCAGCAGCTGCAGCAGCAGCAGCAGCAGCAGCATTTATTAAGTGCCTACCATGTGCCAAACATTATGCCAAGCACTTGGGGATACCAAAAGAGACAAAAGAGGGTCCCCTCAAGGAGCTCACAATCTAATTTAAAGTGAACAAAATAAAAGCGAATCAGTCCCTGAGTTCAAGGAGCTTGCATTTCTTATAAAGAAGAATTTTTAAGAAGAAAAGATAGAAAAAGATAAGCAAGAAGAAAAAATAAATTAGCAAGGCTGATCAAGATATTAAAAAACAAACCCTGAAAATATATGCAATGTTCCACACCCATGGACCTCCCACCTCTGCAAACGTGTAGGAGTCATTGTGTGTATTTTTTCTGGGCCCTACTTATTTCACTTTTTATCAGTTTATGTAAGTCTTTCTATGCATCTCTATATCATTTCCTGCAACACGGTATTATTGAGCTACCATGTGGGGAGAAGGAAGGATAATCTATCAAAAGTTATGCCTGGCAAATGGTGGGTTCTTAATATATGCATGTTGATTGATTTATAGCCTATCATTCCATGTCCTCACAGTGTTAAGAGGTAACAAGAAACACCTCTGGCACATTTGGGTAAGGGAACTAGAGAAAGAGAACCAGTCAGCAGATAGTCCTATCACTCAATAGCTTCCTCTCACTCAGCTATCTTCTTCTCTCTGTCTCTCTCTCTTTTCTGTGTTGGTCTGGTGTTGAAGAGCTTTTGGATCCTCATTGCAATTCCACAAGGGGAGACTGTAGCAGTGAGCTATGGGTATAACTTTCTGTTTAATTCCTGGGACTTAAATCTGAAACTCCTAAGGAAAGGAAATCCCAAGTGTAAATATTTTCCCATCCCTTGCCAAACATCTCCTGATCCTATCCTTGCTCTGCTAAATACAGACGCAGCTCCAAGACCTCATCGACTTCCTTATCTCTGTCCCTTTGTTGTGCTTCCTGGTGGAACCAGAAATGGTAAATGAACAGAGGGCTGTGTTATCAATATGCATATTCCAATTACTTTTACTGTTGGCTGTTGAATGACTCTGGGTAAATCCTTTTTTCATGGGTGAGCAGAGTGCAAAGCAAAACAATGACAATGGATGTATGCAGGAGCTAGAACCAAGACAGTGAAACTCTCAAATTCCCCTTTTTTTCCTTCCCCATATTAGAGCAAAAATATCAGGGGAAAAGGTAGGTGACTGGATTATGAGGTTTAGTAGCCATTGGCTATTCTTGCATTTCACATGGGACTTGGCCAGCTGAGTTTTACACAAGCTTTCCTAATTCGCTTTCAGCCACTGGCATTGACATATAGCATCCTAGAATTCAGAGCTAGAAGGTATCATGTAGGTCAGTGGTTCCCAATGCTTTTTGTTCTGTGAACACCTTTCAACAACAACAAAACATGATTTATGGACACATTTTTTGAAAATGAAAAGAGTAATTGAATATATTACTCATAATATTCTTTTAGATTTATTCATTAAGTGCTTATAATAATTATAACTTTTGTCCCCTCAAAGCTCCAAATTAAAATTTATATAACGTATGTATAAATACAAAATACATGATTATATATAATATAAATAATAAATCATATAAATATAAATATGAAATTGCATCCTATAGTTTTATATATAAAATCATATATATCTAATTATGATAATTTTAAATAACAAAGTATGAGATAATATTTGTAGAACACAGCATAGTGCCTGGCACAAAGCAGGTGCTTAATAAATAAATAAATACTCATTCCCTTCCTTTTTTCTGCCCCTCTAATTATAAAATAATGACAAATATCTTATGTGGGACATTCTATAAGAATCAAAAAAATAATCCAGCAAGACTTTATATGGTCACTATTAGCTGTAAGACTATATGTTATATCATATCAATTTATTTTTACAGACTTTGTGGAATATTAATGACATTTTAAATGAAATGTTACAACTTGGAATATATTTTATTTGAACAAATGTGTGTAATATTTAGTTCAATATTAGACAAACATTCTCAGGTCTGGTTCTGCATTGAGTTTATTTCTGTATTTTAATTTAAAACAAGAATAAAGTAAAAAAGCTCTCACACAAATATGTGGTAAAAAATGGTAGGAACGTTTTATAAGCTTTCTTGTTGAGAGATAGAGATTCATTTTCATATTTTTAGCCATCTAAACACTTGACAAAAATGAATAGCTACTTAATGATTTAAAATATTTACTTTTCTGCTGACTAATGACAACTGTGATTTTATTAAATGATAAATGTACTTAAAGTTCAATAGCATATACTGCTTCATTTTTTTAAAGCAAAGTTTATGTGTAAAACAACCTTTGTAAGTAAAGAATCTCTTAAGATGTGACTTTCTTCTCTTCTACCACTGACACAAAGAAACTCTTCTTAATGACTGACCAGTATGGCCAACCTGTTCATTTTAAAATCTGCCAGACAGAAGAAGACGAATGTAAGCAGAGGATAAGTTTAAATTGGAAAAAAAAAGCCTTCATGCTGCAATGAGAGGTAACATAAAAGTTCTTTTCTGTAGCACGTTTGTGATGATGCATGATATTTTGAAGATGGCTTTTCAAGAAGACTGTCAGGGATTGTGGATTTCAAATGGGCCGGCATTTGTACTGCAAGAACATTTATGAGGCATGATTACTAGCTAACAGAGGGGAAAGAGGGAGCTCCTGTAGCACAGTGTACAGAACACAAATGAGGGTATGTGCTCGGGCTGCCCATCTTTGGGAATCCGTTTATGCTGGGATGACAGACCCTTGTGGTGGTTTGGAAACAGTTTGATCATTTGTTGAGAAACTGCAAGAACATGTTGCCCTTAGTTAGAAATGCCAGACTTTGAAGGAATTGCTACATGGACATGAAGATTGTTGTGCATGTGATCATGACAGGTTTCAGATTGCTGTAGAAGCAAACGTATAATGCTTCAAACAACGTGTTTGTTGTCATAGAGGAAAAATTAATTTTTAACATAATCAGGCTATTATTTATTGCTTAAGATAAGGAATTTAGAAAATTTTTAACTGTAATTTTTAAATAAAGAATTTTTAGCATGAACCTCTTGGATCTTTGTCTTGAATCCTCAAGAGGTTTGTAAATCACTAAATGGGAACCAAGGGGCAGGTAGGTGATACAGTGGAGAGAGTGCCAGACCTAGAGTCAGGAAGATTCATCAAATCTGGCCTCAGACACTTACAAGCTGTGTGACCCTGGGCAAATCACTTAACCCTGTTTGCTTCAGTTTCCTCTTCTGCAAAATGAACTGGAGAAGGACATGGTAAACTACTCCAGTGTCTTTGCCAAGAAAACCCCAAATGGGATCGCAAAAAGTCAGATATGATTGAAATGACTGAAGAATAACAACAAAAAATGGAAACCACTGATCCAGTCCAACCTGTTCATTTTATAGAAGAGCAAGGTTAAGGGTTTTTTTCTAGGGTTGGTAGTAGTTAGTAGCTAATCAGTAGTTAGTAGGAGAGTTAGGGCTTGAAGATAGGTTTTCTTACTCCAGATCCTAAGGTGTTTGTATATGAGGCCCAAAATTTCCATTGGATTTCCACTGCCTGATAGGAGAGAAGACAAGGAATAAGATATACATAAGGGAGGAGGGATGTAATTTTTCTTCTTCTCCTTCCAGTTGAACAGTCCTAGAAAGCCTATAATCTAACCACGATGTGTTAATGAGGTGTCAAGGGACCTGTGATTTAGTTAATATAGGGTATGAGTTCTCAAACTTTTTGGTCTCAGGACCCTTTTACACTCTTAAAAATTATTGAGGATGCCAAAGAACTTTTGTTTATGTGGGTGATATTTGTGATATTTATCCCATTAGAAAGTAAATGTGAAAAAATTGTATTTATTCATTTAAAATAAACTCATAACATATTAACATAAATCACATTTTAAAAGAAAAATAACTTTATATTCCAAAACAAAAAATATTGAAAAGAGGTGCATCCTTTTACATATTTTTGAAACTCTATTTAATGTCTGGCTTAATAAAAGAAAGCTGAATCCTCCTATCTATCACAATCATATGCTACAACTTGTTCAGTCATTTCCCAAATTGATAGGCATCTCCTCATTCTCCAAATTTTTTTTGCCACCACATAAAGAGCTACTGTAAATATTTTTGTATATGTGGGCCATTTTCCTTTTCCTTTGATCTCTTCAGGTTTCAGACCTATTAATGGTATTTCTGAGTCAAAGGGTATGGACAGTTTTATAGCCCTTTGGGCGTAATTCCAAATTTCTCTCCAGAAATGTTGGATCAGTTCACAATCTGACTAACAGTTGCATGCATATTTTTTTTTATTGTTATATATGTTCCCTTAAAGTTTCTCCCTTCTCTGGTTATGATATTATAACCTGAGGTAGAATTTACCCATAGGAACATATAGGGAAAGTATTTTTTGTTGCTATTTTTTCTTTTTCTTTTCCCTTCCTTCCTTCCTTCCTTCCTCCCTCCCTCCCTCTTTCCCTTCCTTCCTTCTTTCCTTATTTTTCTGTGTTGTTTAGTTTAAAAGCTTTTATTTTTAACAGATGTTGCATCTTCTTGATTGGTAAAAGGTATGCATCAATAAGGGTTTTCATGCACTTTGGTTTTGAGTAGATGCTGATCAACATTTACAGCATATCTTGAACCTGAGGTAGTGTTTGGGGAGGGGACCTCATATGTGAAGAGGTGCCCAGAAGCCTATATCATCATCCACATTCTCCATGTTTACCTGGTGCCTTTAGTTTTGCAAAGAATAACAATTCTATGAGGAAGGTAGTATAAATATGGTTATTTCCAGGCTCAGAGCAATAAAGAGACTGGCTGAAGGCCATGTGACTAATCAGTGACTGAGCCCAAACTGAGTCAAATGCTATGACTCCACACCCTTTCCAGTGTATTCTACTGCCTCCCTAGACCTTGTGGCATATCTGGACATATCTATATCTTTTGCATCACATACTCTTACTTTTCTGGACACAAATGAACCAACACTTAGTTTTCACCTGTAATAGTAATGAAATTTGAAGATCCCTTTGTATTGCCAAGCTAAGAGGTACTTAGCACCTAGTTTCACATTAAGCCTCTATAAAGAAACAGGAGGTATGAACCCCTGTTGCTGATGTAACAGGAAGGGGCTGAATAGGGAGGGTCTATACCATATATAAGGAAGAACACAAGCTGGACAGTCAGAACTTCCTGGGATAAGCATCATGGAGGCAGGGCAGCTGCTACTGGACTGAAGACTGAACTGAAAATTGAGAAGAACTAAGAGAAATGAGAATTGAGAACTGACACAGAACATTGGAGCAAGCCACATGGAGGCTGGATAAAGAGATTTTGATTTTGAGAATGGAGCTTATGGCGAAGACTTCCAAGGGCCAGTTGGAGTTGCTGAGGATTTCTGAGGGCCAGCTGGAGCTACAGAAGACTGAGGAAGTATGACTGTGGTGCCGGTACTTTGTACAAATGTTGTTGTGACTTTGTTAATGTGTATGAATGTTATTGTGGCTTTGTTAATCCTTGTCTTCCCATGAACAGAGACTGTGAGAGATCTGAGGTGGACTGGACACTGTGAGCTTCAGTATGGAGCAGGAACTTCTCAGAGAGCTGGACAAGGAACTGGGAGCTGTTGGCCTTTGAACTCAGGTGACAGTTGGTTAGATTAGGGCAGGAGCTGGGACCATGGAAGAGGAATTATGGAAGCTGAAAGCATGCCCTGAGTCAAGATGAAAAGACCTCTCTGTGGGTGCTGAGTAGTGACTGATGAAATTGTCTGAGTAGTGACTGATGAAATTGTAATTTACTTGTGACCTAGGGGTGGATGGCTTTTGTATTTTCCATTACCCCTTAAGAGGGTGCTGAGTAGTGACTGTTGAAGTTGTAACTTAATTGCACCCCATAGGTGGAGAACTTTGATTTTTGTACTTTTTATCCCTTAAGGAGGCAAGCCTCCTTAGGGATGATTGAATGATTGAGTTACTAAATGATTGAGTTACTAAATGATTGTACTTTGTTCAAAACTATGTGACCACTTTGGTGAAAACTATGTGGCCATTTTAGTGATAAGTTGTTGAGTTGTGACATGGTGAATGCTGTATTTTGATTTTCTGTGATAAGTTGTAACATTCTGAATGCTGTACCTTGATTTTCAGTGAATGTTTTGCTTTGATTTGTTATTGAATAAATGGAGTTTGCTATACTATGTAATCAGAATCTTGAAAGCTGTTCACAGTAGCAGTCCTCTGGAAAGCTGCTCATGCATGGCTTTACATCACCCTTGCCTGAGGTCATAGAATATCAGAGTTGGAAAGAACCTCAGAGGTAATCTAGTTGGAGGTATTGGGACTTACCCAAGATCACGGTCAGTTAGTAGCAAAGTTGAGATTTGAACCAGGGGTTTTGATCTCCAGTTTGGTGCCCTTTAATAGTACCATGTATATAAAAGAAATTCCCTCCAAGTTCAAGAGAATCAAGGGAGATACATACATACATAATATACATACACACATATGCATATATATATATATGTATATATAGTATTGAGATTTTAAGCTTCTCATTTGATGCTGTCTAGAAAGTGAATATTTATTTTCTGAGGCTTTCTGCTTGGTTCTCAGAGATAATGGCCCTTTGCCACAGTGTCCATACCATAATGGGTGGATAGGTTCCTCAGTTAGAAACTAGGAGATAAAAGATCCTTTTTCCTATAAACCTTTGCTAGCAAACATTGATTTCTCCTGCTTGGACCTGTCTCTCTTCTTTTCAAAAACCACATAATCAGGTTAATTGGTAGTTGTTTGCTGTGGTCTGTAAACAGTAAGGAGCGAGGACTGGTCAGAGAATCCCTTCAGATGTTCTTGTGGATACAGAGAGAAGATAATTGATTTTTTTCTTGTTATTGCTTTCCTAGAAAATGGTATTAACTGTATCAGCTCACCAGAGACATCCTCCTGTTGAAGGGTTCTGAGGAATTACATGATTGGAGAGGAAGACGAGCAGCTGGTGTCTGCCAGGCTAGAGCAGCTGGTGCTGTTGGGAGAGGAGCAACAAAGACATTGCCTGTCCACTCTAGGAAAAATGTGCTGGGCCACAGCCCAGACTGTGTTCGGTCAAAGGAGAGGATCAGTGCTTTCTTGTAAAGGTCCTCGAGTAGAATAGGGTAAAAAGCTTTGGATTTAAAGTCAGGAGACTCAGATTTGAGGTGAGCCAATCAATAAATGAACATTGAGCATTTACTATATTCCAGACACTGTGCTAAATTCAAGGGATATGAAGACAAAAATGAAATGGTCTTGCCCTCAAGGAGTTTATGTTCTCTAGGCAACAAGATGTACATATAGAAGGCTATACACAATATATACAAGGCAATTGTGTGTGTGTGTGTGTGTGTGTGTGTGTGTGTGTGTATGTGTGTGTATAGGGGCAACTCTATCAGCTAAGGGACCTTAGGCCTCATGTAAGAGGTGGTATTTGAACTGAGTTTTTGAAAGAACTAAAGGGAGTACATTCGGGATGTGAGTAGTGACAGCCCATGCAAAGGCACAAGATGATGGTCTTATCTGTGAGAAACAGCAAGAAAGCTGGTTTGACTGGACTGAAGAATGTACAAAGTGAATATCATTCAATAGGGTTGGAAAGACAGCTTGAGACTGGGTTGTGAAGAGCTTTAAACATCAAATTGAGGCATTTGTATCTGATCCTAGAGGTAATAGGGAGCTATTGGAGTTTGAGGAGGAGAGTTACACAGTCAGACCAGTGCTTTAGAAATATTGCTGGGACAACTGCATGGAAGAGGTATTGAAGAAGGAAGAAACTTGAAGTGGGGAGATCAGTTAGGAGGAGACTGTCTGGTGAGAGGTGATCAGAGAGGACCAGACTAAGATGGTGCTTGTAAGTGGAGTGAAGTGAAGAGGTGTAAAGCCAAGCATGAGCAGCTTTCCAAAGAACTGCTGCTGTGAACAGCTTTCAAGGTTCTGATGACATAGTAAAGAGAACTCTCTATTCAGTAACAAATCAGAGCAAAACATTCATAGAAAATCAAGGTACAGCATTCAGAATGTTACACCTTATCACAGAAAATCAAAACACAGAATTCACCATGTCACAACTCAATACCTTATCACTAAAATGGCCACATATTTTTCACTAAAGTGGTCACATAGTTTTAAACAAAGTACAATCATTTAGTAACTCAATCATTCAATCACCCTCCTTCCTTAAGGGACACAAAGTACAAAGTACCTTGTTTCTTTACAGAGGCTTAATTTGAAACTAGGTGCTAAGTACCGTTAGCTTGCCAATACAAAGGGATCTTCAAATTTCATTACTATTACAAGAGGGTGAATCAGAGAGATATTATAGACATAGAATTGACAAATTTTGGCAGCTGAATGGATTTATAAGGTTAGGGAAGATGACCATTTCTCTCTCTCTCTCTCTCTCTCTCTCTCTCTCTCTCTGTCTCCTTCCTCCCTTTCTCTCTGTTCTGACTGCCCCTATCTCTTTATGTCTTTGACTCTCTGTCTCTGTCCAAATCTGGAGTTGAAAAGGACCTTGGTGGCCAGCTAGTTCACTCTCCTTATTTTCCACATGAGGAAATGGGAACTCAAGGAAATTAAGTGACTCCTCCAAAGCCACACAGGCAGAAAGTATCAGAGGTGGGATTTCAACTAAGGTCCTCTGCTGGCAGAGGTGACAGTGCAACTGCAGGTGTGCCCTGGGGTGTGAATATGGGTGACAGAAAGAACAGATAGAAGAATGTTCAGAAGAGAGATGTGCTTTTAGGGAAAGCAAATGAATTCTGTTTTGGACAGCTGGAATGTAAGATGCCTATAGGATGTCTAGCTCAAAATGTCCAATAGGCAGTTGAGAGTCATCTGCATAGAGATGATAATTAAATAGAGAGAGAGAGGGAGAGAGAGAGAGAGAGAGAGAGAGAGAGAGAGAGAGAGAGAGAGAGAAAGGGAAAAGGAGGGAGGGAAGGAAGGGGAAAGGAGAGAAAGAGAGAGGAAGAGATGGAGAGAGGAAGAAGAGAGGGTGAGGAAAGGAGGAGAGAAAGAGGCAGAGAGACAGAGACAGAGAGATAGAGAGGAAAGAAGGAGAGAAAGAGAGGGAAGAGAGAAGAGAAAGAGGAAAGGAGAGAGAGAAAGACAGAGAGACAGAGACAGAGAAGCAGGGGCAGAGAGACAGGGAGACAGAGAAAAAGTGGCGGAGGGAAGTTCTGGTTTGAAAAAGTCAGAGATACAGGATCATGAGTTTAGAGCTTGCAGAGATGTCTGAGGTAGTATAGTACGACCTCCTCATTTTACAGAGTGAAAAGCTCAGGCCCAGAGAGAGGAAGGGGTTTGCAGAAGGCCATAGAGCTCCTGAGGAGCAGGTCTCATCTACTGCTGGGCTCCAGTGCAGCTGATCTGACTCCAAATTCAAGGCTCCTCCTATTAAGCCATGATCTCTTAGAGCCCAGATTTTGACATCTGCATAATAATGATAAACATTTACATAGCTCTCTACATACACTACCTCTTGTAAATGCCACAGCAGCTTTGCGAGACTAGATATTTTTTCCCCATTTTGTGAAGGGGGAAGCTCTGATCTTGAGAAGTGAGGTGATTTGCCCATGGTCACACAACGAGTAAATATCAGCAGTAGGATTTGAACCTGCGTCTTCCTGATTCTAGATGCAGTGCTCCATCCCCTATGCCACACTGCCTCTCAGTGAAATAAGGGTGGGAGTGCTTGTCCTACCTGTTTTAGCCAGGTGTAGCAGAAAAGGCACCAGATAGGACCTCACAGGACTTGGTTTCAAATCCTTCTATTTACCTTCTGTATGAACTCACATAAATCACTTAGTCCCTCTAAGCTTCACTTTCCCCCATCTATAAAATGGAGATGATTGAGCCTCTCCCACACACTGTTTAATCCTCAGTTTCCTCAGCTGTAAAATAAAGGGTTTGGAGTCGATATTCTCCAAGGCTGCTTTCAACTCTAATTCTATGTAATCCTATGATCCCAAGATAATGACTGTGAGAGCGCTACATAAATGTCAGCTATTAATAACAACAGGCTGCCATGATTACTAATGTGTATAAATAGGCTACGGCCTTTCACCAGTGATGACTTGCATCTAACAAGTGACGTAGAAGAGATAATTAAGGACATGTACAGTATGAAAAGGAGGTGGGCTGGTCATGCAGGAAGAATGATAAACAATAGATGAATGGCTCAGATGCTACATGGAGATATTTAAAGACCCAGAGGAAGGCTTCCGGCATGTTGGATGGTTCTCCTGTAGATGCTTAATTAAAGGACAAGTTTGAGGTTTGCATGGGATGAAAAGGCAGTGGAGTAGTTGGAATCTGTGCCTGTGGAGTGAAAGGCCACATGGAGATCTCAGATTCGATTTCAGTTTGCTAACTTTTCTTTAGGTTTTCTGATACAGAAATAACAACAACAACAACAATAACCAGCATTTATATATCACTTGAGGTTAGCAAAGTGCTCTATGTATGATATTTCATTTGATCCTCAAATGAGGGAAGTACTTAATTTTTCTCCATCTGCTTTATTTGATTTCAACTTCACCATGGCCACCATCTTCACTATCACCATCATCACTATCACCATCATCACCACCACCAGGGCCACCATCATCACCGTCATCACTATCACAGTCATCACCACCGTCATCATCTTATCACCATTACCACCACCATGGACACCATCATCACTATCACCATCATCACCACCACCACCGTCATCACTATCACAGTCATCGCCACCACCATCATCTTATCACCATCACCACCACCATGGACACCATCATCACTATCACCATCATCACCACCACCACCGTCATCACTATCACAGTCATCACCACCACCATCATCTTATCACCATCACCACCACCATGGACACCATCATCACTATCACCATCATCACCACCACCACCATCACTACTACCAACATCATCACCATTATCCTATCAGCATCACCACCAATACCACCACCATCATCTCTATCACTACCACTACCACCACCATCATCATTATCACCACCATCATGATGATCTCTTCCCTCTCCTCTATTTCTCTCCCTCCTTCCTCCCTCCCCCAGGTAATCACCAGGAAACTCATTATCATAGAGATTCCTTCAACTTCACTACTTACATCTCATCAATATCATCAATTGCTTCCAACTCTCTGGAGGGCTGTATGACGTAGTGAAAAACTCCTCCCATAGCCTCTCTTTAGAGAGGGTTGAAAATCCCAGCCACTTTTTCATTTGCTACTAACTGCTTTGCTTGGTTTTGACTCTACCAGTCCTTGTTCCAGGGACCCTCTGGCATACCCTCACCCCGCTTCAGCTTCCTTTTGTGTGTGTCTTCCTTTATTAGATTGTAGGCTCCTTGAGGTCAGAGATTCTTTTTTTTTATTATTGGTATCCTTAGTGCTTGGCCCTGTGCCTGGCACATAGTAGGTGCTTAGCAAGGATTTATTGTATCCTAGGTGCTACTAGTATTCCCATTTTACAGAAGAGGAAATGGAGGTGGAGAGAAATTTGATGACTAGGCTAGAGTCACATAACTAGTTAGTAACTGAGGGCAGGTCTGAACTTGGATCTTCCTGACTCCAAATCTCTATCCTCTATGCCAACTAAGTGTCTAGAAAGGAATGAAAAAGCTTGCCTTTGATTCCCCCAAATCATTTATTAAGGATCAAATGAGATAATCTTTGAAAAAGTAAAATTAGCACAGCATATATTAAAATGAGCACATTTATAAAAATGTAACATTAGCACAATGCCTGGCACATCGTAGGAAGAAAAAGATAATGTGTAGTAATTCCCTGCACTCATTTCTTCAGAGTAAGGCTGGCTACATTGCCCCCTCCTCATCTGCACTCCTGGTTTCCTTCAAGTTCCGGCCAAGATCCCTTCTTCTTGCTTGTTTTTGGAGGGGGGAAGGCAAGGCAATCGGGGTTAAGTGACTTGCCCAAGGTCATACAGCTAGTAGGGTGTGTCAAGTGTCTGAGGTCTGATTTGAATTCAGTGCTCCTGACTCCAGGGCTAGTGCTGTATTCACTGCACCAGCTAGCTGCCCCTAAGATCCCTTCTTCTATAATTCCCAGGCCCCCCTAATGCTAAGACCTTCCCTTGTTTGATTATTTCCAATTTATTCTGTATATATCTTGGTACATAGTTGTTTACATGTCATCTCCGTGGGAGCAGGGACTGTCTTTTGTTTTTCTTTGTATCTTCTGAGCTTAGCACACATTAAGCATGTTATAAATGCTTGCTGATTGACTTACAAGCTTGTGAATTAGAAACAACAGATTCCATACCCATGTTACAGAATAGGAAATAGAGTGGGTTAGGTAACTTTCTGCAGGTCTCACCAGTATACAGTCATTAAGTTAGCTCCTGAAGATCTCTGCTAGGCAGTGCTTTGTAATAATTTAGTGTGAGTTACTCTATGCACTTGAAAGTAATCAAGCTGCATTTTCCCCTTTAATTTTTCATTTAGGCTTTCTACAAATTCATATAGGCCTTTTCCTTTACCAGAAAGAGGGACTGGATGTGGGCAGTTCACCAAAGAGTTGCCCTGTTCACCTCCATGATGTTGTCCATGCCAACTGAAGAGGTCACGTCATAGGCAGGGGTGTCCCACAACCAGACACATCATGAGCATGAGGTATTGGATTGGCTTGGCACCAAATAAAGACGCTTGACTTAATCCAAACATGTCTTCATTGATTTTGGCACCAGGCGTGAAGTCTGTAACTCACTCTGATTCATCAGGAGATTCCATACTTACCAGCAGGAAGCTGGACTCTTTGTTCTTAATGGTCTTATTTTTAAGAGCAGCTAAATTGAACAGAAATATAATGGGCCCAGGCTGGTGGCTGTGGATATATGTACTGAGTTCTCTTTTATGCTTTACTTGACTGACCTTGATGAATTTGTAGACTCATGGACGTGGGAACCTCATATTGTGCCAATGTGGCTCTTGAGGACCTAGCCAGGGTGCTGGCGTCTAGCTAATGTGCTTTGTTTTGATATCATATGGATATACCTCCCCTCTATATCTATACTATATCTACAAGGTGTCCCTAAAGTCTGGACACATAGAGAATCTCATTATGTATGCATATTTTCAAGAAATGAATAAAATTTTCAACATTTTATTTAATTAGCATAAATGAGATTTCATAGGAAGACATAGGAAATCTCACTAATTAATTAAATTAAATGAATCTCATTAATATGGAAAATAGTCCCCAATAGCTAATGAAAGCTTTTATTCTATATAAGTTGTCATGGCTAAAATTTATGCTAACTAAATAAAATGTTGAAAATTTCATTCATTTCATTTCTTGAAAATGTGCATAGTCAATGAGATTTCCCGTGTGTCCAGACTTTAGGGACACCCTGTATACCTATACCTACATCTGCATCTATCTCTATATCTACATTTACATCTATATCTATCAATATTTATGTCTATACCTACATCTATAACTATAGCTATAGATCATCTCATTATAGCAACTGAACTTTCTAAAGGTTATCCCTACCTCTAGCTTAGAGCTAAAACTAAAAAAAATTTTTAAAAAAGAATTGTCATTTTTTTAATCACCTAGATATCCCTCTCTATTCCTTTCTCTCAACTCTTTCAGAGAGTCATCTCTTCTAATAAAAGAATGTCATTTTCTTTTGAGGGAGGAAGGCAAGGCAATTGGGGTTAAGTGACTTACCCAAGGTCATGCAGTTGAGTGTCAAATATCTGAGGTAAAATTTGAACTCAGGTCCTCCTGACTCCAGGGCCACTGATCTATTCACTTGGCCACCTAGCTGCCCCTAAAAGAATGTTTTTTAAAAAAGAAAAGAGGAAGAGAAAGAAGTGGAAAAAAATCAGCAAAACTAATTAATACATTGAAAACATTTGATAATATCTGTAGTGTCCCAAACCCACTCTGCAAAGGAGTGGACATGCAATACATGGAGGAGTCTTCTCATTTTTTCTTTGAGGCCAATCTTATTCCTTTTAATTTCACAATATTCATTTTTGATTATTTCATGGCTGTTGGTCTTTTCATTCACTTTGGTGTAGTCATTGTGTGTATTGCTTTCTTTGTTCTGTTTGACTTCACTTTGCATCAGTTCATGTAAATCTTTCCATGTTTCTCTATATTCACAATGTCCCTTGTTTCTTATAGCATAATAACATTCCATTATATCTATGCACGGCAGTTTGCTCAGTCAATCCTCATTTGTCAGGCATCTACTTTGTTTCCAGTTCTTTGTGACCACAAAAAAATGCTGCTATTGGGGGGCGGAGCCAAGATGGCGGCATAGCAGCAGCAACATATTGCAGCTCTCACATAGCCACCCCAAAATACCCATAAAATAGGACACTAAACCAATCCTAGAACTACAAAACGCACACAAAGATACTTCCCACTAAAGTCAGCTC
>CM053583.1:43711573-43727313 GCA_028627135.1 Pseudochirops cupreus | reverse complement strand
CCCCCCCCCCCCCCCCCCCCCAGGCATCCACCCATTTCCACAGTTCTTTAGGGTGGAGTTCTTTATGAGGCACTGAGCCAGATGTTTTGTAAGGTTTGAAATTCTTTCCAAATAAAATGTCAAAGGGGGCTGTCTCCCTTGTCAGAGGAATTATTTTCAGCTGTGTATCAGCTGGCCAATGAGATCAGCTAGAACAATAATATTAACTATAATGAGTGACTTGTTTATAAAACACCTTATATTTATAAAACTTTGCCTATTGTTTGACTATGCCTTTCTTCCCCACCATCCAGCTTTGAACCACCTGCCCTGGAGCTGGGTGGCAGTTGAGTGAGTGAAACCTCCTCCATCTCTCCCTCTCATTTTTCACCCCTTGCTCTGGAAATAGCAATCAAATCAATTGTTCATTCCTTTCTCAGTCATATTGGACTCTTGGTGACACCATTTGGGGCTTTCTTGGCCCAAATGGGGGTCAGGAAGAGTCAGACACGACTGAGAACAACTTAACAACAACAAACGGCAGAGATACTGGAGTGGTTCACCAGTTCCTTCTCCAGCTCATCTTACAGATGAGGCAACTGAAGCAAACAGGGTTAAGTGACTTCCCCAGGGTCACACAGCTAGTAAGTGTTTGAAGCAGGATTTGAACTCAGGAAGATCAGTCTTCCTGATTCTGTGCCTAGAGCTCTATGCACTATGGTGCCACCTAGCGGCCCCATCAAATCAATGCTACCATTTATTTTGGAAAGAGCATGACTATCTCCACTTGTGGCTTCACTCTTTGACACTCAAGACAAAAACTCCCTTTCTGGGCTACCTCCCTTTAGTATGTATTGTTTCCCTCTGAGAGAATATAAGTTCCTTGAGGGCAGGGCCTGTCTCATTTTTCTTTTTTTTTTTTAACTTTTTATTTGTTATTTTTGCTTTTTGGAGGGGGGAGGGCAGGGCAATTGTGGTTAAGTGACTTGCCAGCTTGTTAAGTGTTAAGTGTCTGAGGCTGGATTTGAACTCAGGTCCTCCTGACTCCAGGGCGGGTGATCTATTCACTGTGCCACCTAGCCTCCCCCTTTCTCATTTTTCTGTTTGTATTTCTAACATCTAGCATAGTGCCAGGAGCATAATAGGTGCTTAATGAATGCCTTTTTATTCATTTATTCATTGTTGTTATAACTCTGTTAGGTAGGTAAAATAGATATTAGTCAATCAATCCATCAATCAATGATTATTGCTTAAAATTATCTGCCATTGTGCTAGACTTTGAGATATACATACAAAGTGGAGTAGTCCCTGCCTTCAAAGAGCTTATGTTTTATCAAGGGAGACAACACATGGACATACAGATCCTTGTATGGGGAGGTTGGACCCTGACCACCCTATTGTCCCAACCTAGAATATAATCAAAGAAATAAGAGTCAGATAACGAGTTGTGAAATTAATGTTGTTCAGTCAACCCTGACATGTTTGACTCTTTGTGATCCCGTGTGGGGTTTTCTTGGCAAAAGTGCCGGAGGCTTTACCATTTCATTCTCCAACCCATTTTACAGTTAAGAAATGGTGGCAAACAGGGTTAAGTGACTTGCCTAGAGTCATACAGATAGTAAGTGCCTGAAGCTGGTTTTGAACTCAGGTCTTCCTGACTCTATCCACCATGTCACCTCGCTGCCCCCAAAACTAAGTACAAAGATGTGTCTACACTCTGCATTCCTTTATGAAATGTGAAAAGGTTAGTTTAGTTAGAAGAGCTGACTGACTGGTTAAAGATTGGCACATCCCTGGTCTCCTTTAGAAATCTATGCCTGCCAAGTCCCAGAGATAGTTGAGAGTCAGGGATAGTCAGAGAGTTAGGGAGCAGCTCTGTATAGGGAGAGACCCACAGTTTGGCCATACCAGAGCTTCAGAGGGGAGCAGAGCCAGGGAACCCAGCTGAGCAGCTTTCTCAGCAGAGAGGTTGTGCCCAAGGGGAGCAGGGCAAGGTCTCCGTGAGGAAAGAGGGAACATTTTGATCCTGGAGGATCACAGTCATGAATTGCTTTGGCTTTAGGTGTCATACCCCCCCCCCCAAACACATATACTACATATATACACACATATACATATATACATATACATACAAATATACACACATACATATATACATATACACACAACATATATCTATATATACACATATACTCATATACACATATACATATAATAGATGCATATACATATATGTGTATAGATATATGTTTCATTGTTGTATATATTGTTTCATTACTCTAAATTTCTGTTCATTCTTCTCATGTACACTATGTGTATTTGTGGGAGAATGTGTCCCAGGTTTACAGGGAGAGGGGTGGGATTTCCCTTAGCTATTTTTCTTACCATGTCATCTTAGTAAATGCCTTTGTTTTAAGGTAATTGCATTTACCAACTTGCTAGGAAAGATCCGCTAACCAGTGCAGGCTCATGTGTTATAATTTTGGGAGGTCTACAAGGTTATCTTGAAACCCTTTGTGTGAGATGAAAGAGTTCAGAGTCTGAATCTAAGGTCAGAAAAGGTCTTTATTCTTTCTCATGAGAAAGGACCCTGCCCCTGTTGCCCACATGGTGGCAGGGAGAGAGCAATAGGTAGAAGCCAGCCCATGGTTATGTAATCTTCTAATGCAGAAACCCAACCCACCCAACTGGCCTTCACTCTTATTGGTAGGGTGACTGACCCACAACCTAAGCATGGGAGACAAAGGACCCGGAAACATGTGGGTGTCCAATGAAAGCAGTCTTAACCTTATTTGGCATATCTTCTGCTGAGTTGACTCTGGGGGGGGGGTCTCCATTGCTCTAAGCCCCAGATTGCTTGAAGGTCAGGTGACCTATCCCTAGGCCTAGTGAATACTGAAGCCATCCTAGATTTGATTTTCAGAATGGGGAAACTTCACTATAAATTATCCCTCACACTTTGAAATCAGAGAATGGTGGCCTCTCTGGGAATTCAACCTGTAGATTTCAAGCTTCTAGAGAGAAGGGACTCTCTTTTGCCCCTTTTTGTATCCCTGGTGCTTGGCACATAGTAGGTGCTTCATAAATATTTATTTACTAGGTCTTTGAATGATATGTGAGGCCGGGAGGTGTATGGTGGTGGGAGCCCATAGAGGGCACCACAATGTGAAGCTTTCATCTGGGGTATATTCAGATGTCCTCTACACTTGCAGGGAATGACTTAGAGATTCTCCATCTGGGACTCTTCTTCTTGGGGAAAAGATCCACTGGAGAAAAACTAGTGATTTTTTTTCTCCTCTTTTATTTAGACTGTAACTGGACAGTTAATTTTCTGGTGTGTTTCCTTAACAAGTCAGAACAGTTTTATTGAGATAACTTTTGCATGGTTGAATGATTAAGTACTGATACCAATGTATTTGCTTTTTATGAATATGGAAGTTAATGTGAGCAGTATCTACAAGGATGTTAAATCCTTACAATACTGGCCACCAGAACCAGACAAGGGTCTCCTCTTTCCCACACCCATTACATCTGGCACCCTCCCTCCACAGTTATCACCCCAATTTAGATCCTCATCACCTCTTGCTGAATGCACTCCCTGTCTTAAATCTCTTCCTACTTAGAGGCAACTAGGTGGCTTATTGAATAGAGGGCTGGGCCTGGAGTCAGAAAGACCTAAGTTCAAATCTTGCCTCAGACATTTACAAGCTCTATATCCCTGAGCAAGTCACTAGACCTTGGTTTCTTCAACTGTCTTAAAGAGAGTAATAATAGCACCTACTTCCTAGGCGTGTTGTGAGGATCAAATGAGATAATATTTGTGAAGTGCCTAGCACAGTGGCTGGCCCATAGTAGGTGATTAATACATTCTTATTTCCTCCTTCCTCTGCCTCCACTCTAATCAATCTTCCATGTAGCTGCCAAAAAGCGATCTTGCTTCAACTCACATCATTCCCCTACTCAGTATTCTCCAGAGGCTCCTTATCAAATATTATTTTATTTTTTCTGTTCCTTTTAAAATATCTATTTCTGTGTAAGTTTTATAATATACACAATTGCAAGTTGTATAGTTGAATATAATTTATAAATATATAACATATATTTTATAGCTATAAGGTACATAATATACCTTAAATACATTAGGATAATATTATAATTTATAAATATGTAATATTTATGATATACAACTTATGAATAAGTAAAATGTCCATATTAGTAGCTTTGTGCTCATAACTATTTTTTTCTTTTAAGTGAAAGAGGGCTTGATCCCACTGGTCTCAAGAGAAATCCTGAGCTGTTCCAGGGCCACAGTAGTCAGCAGAGGAACACCCTGCAGGCTCTGGGACTAGCTTCTTGGGAACGACATCAGCAAAGTTCCCAGTTCTGCTAGCAGAGCTGGCTTGAGCTGTGTGTTTGTGTCTCCGGGGGTTATTTAAGGTCACCACACAGTCAGAGCTCAAGTAGATGCCTTATGAGGTTTGCTGCTTTGTATAATGACTCCACAATTCAAATGTCAGAAAGCATTCTTCTTGTACTCTTGGGTTCTGAAAAGACTTGCTGGTTTTGGTCCTGATAATGGCTGTCAAGATCCGCTGCAGTCTCTTTGATGGACCAAACACATTTACCAAAAATTCTCCATCCTTTAGCTCTTTCTTTCTATCTCTGTGTCTTTCTCTCTGTCTCTCTATTTCTTCTTCCCTCCCCCTTCTTTTTTTTCTCTCTCCTTTTTTTTTCTCTCTGCTTCTTTCTCTTTCTCTTTCAGCTGCCTCAGAAGAGGGAGCTTGGCTGAAAAGATACAATAGAATAAATGTTTGTTCAGTGACTGAATCAGAATAAAAAGGCTTCTGGGTTAGAGTGCCGTCTGTGCCAACAACAAGTCTTCTTAGAGCAAGGTTTCTTAATTTGGGGTCCATAAACTTGTTTCTTTTAAAAATATTTTGATAACTATTTCAATATGATTAGTTTCTTTTGCAATCCTCTTATATTTTATGCATCGAAAAACATTATTCTGAGAAGTGGTCCATAAATTTTACCATATTTGCCAAAGAGAGGTCCTTGGCACAAAAAGTTAAGAACTCTTGTCTTAGAGGGTATGTCTTACCTCTTATTTACAAATAATGACCTTTCTTCTTCAGCAGGCCGCCATAATTACTGTGCTCCAATCATTGTAATAGCCATCAGGCGTTGTACCTCTATGGCCCTTTTCCATGGACATCCCAAACACTTCATAGATACTATGTAATGAATCCCTGAAGGATTCTTGGTATTATAATTACACTCATTGACATAGAGGGAAATGTAGGGTAGAGTAGTTAAGTGAATCGATTTAATACAATGTAGCAAAATCTTGGTAACAATTGGAATGAAATTTTGTTTTACTTGCACTACCTTCTTTTACTACCAGTTAGTTAATTGTGTTCAGTTCTGGATACCACATTTTAAGGCAGAATCAACAAGCTGGAACCAGAAGATGGTGGCCAGGATGATGATGGGAAGCTTAATCATGCCATTTGAAGATTACATAGAGAAATTGAGAATGCTTAACCCAGACAAGAGAAGGAGAGGAGGAAAGGGTTTTGTTTATATGGAAATTATACTTGTCTTCAAGTTTTTGACGGGGTGTCAGAGGAAGAAGGATTATCCTTATTTTGATTGGCCCCAAGGGTACCCCATGGCTCCAAGGGTAGGGCCATGACTAATAAAGTTACAGAGAGGCATATTGGAGCTCAGCATAAGGTGACTTTTTCCGGTGGTGTACAGATCTCACAAAACTATTATAGTGATGGTAAGGTAGGCAGATGGGTCAATAATTACTGGTATTTTCCTGGTTGTCTTTTTGTGTGTGTGTGTGGGGGGTAATAATACTATTCTTGAATTTTTCCATTCTTTCAGAATCTTCTGTTAGAAGTATCTTGCAAATCAATCACATACATCAAGGTAAGAGCCAAACAGATAAATGTCACATCACAAATGAAAAAAAAAAACCTTTCAGATTTCTGGATGGGGAAGAACAGTTCATGACCAAACAAGGAATAAGAGAGAAGATAAAATAGATAACTTTGATCATATAAAATTAAAAAGTTTTTTCACAAACAAAACCAACACATTTAAAATCAGAAGGAAAACAGTTAACTGGGGGAAAAGTCTTTGTATCAAGTTTATCTGATAAAGGCCCTATTTATTTAAAAATTAAAATGATATTTTATTTCCCCACTAATTGTTAAAACAATTTTTAACATTTGTTTTTTTTAAAAAAAATTGAATTCCAAATTCTCTCCTTCCCTCTGCTCCTCCCTGAGACAATAAGCAACTTGATATAGGTTATACATGTGCAATCCTGCAAAACATATTTCCCTATTAGTAATGTTGTGAAAGAAAACATAGACCAAAAAAACCCTCAGAAAAAAATAAAGTGAAGAATATTATGCTTTGATCTGCATTCATGCTCCATCAGTTCTTTCTCTGGAGGTGGATAACATTTTTCATCATGAGTCCCTTGGAATTGTCTGGGATCATTGTATTGCAATCCTGCTGTTAACTGTGTACAATGGTCTCCTGGTTCTGCTCACTTCACTTTGTATCTGTTCATCTATGTCTTCTCAGGTTTTTCTGGAATCATTCTGTTCACCATTTCTTATAGCACGATAATATTCCATTATATTCATGTACCACAACTTGTTCAGCCATTCCCCAATTGATGGGCATCCTTTCAATTTATATTTTTTGCCACCACAAAAAGAGCTGTTATAAATATCTCTGTACAAATAGAACCTTTTCCCCTTTTTTGAACTTTTTTGGGATAAGGACTTAGTAGTGGTATTGCTGTGTCAAAGGGTATATACAGTTTTATAACTCTTTGGGCATAGTTCCAAATTGCTCTTCAGAATGGTTGGTTCAGTTCACAACTCCACTAACAGTACATTAGTGTTTCTATTTTCCTACATTCCCTCCAACATTTATCATTTCCCTTTTCTGGTGCATTAGCCAGTCTGATAGGTGTGAGGTGGTACCTCAGAGTTGTTTTAATTTGCTTTTCTCTAATCAGTAGTGATTTAGAGCATTTTTTCCCATTTGATTTCTTCTTCTGAAAATTGTCTATTCATATACTTTGACTATTTATCAATTGGGGAATGACTCACATTCTTATAAATTTGACTCAATTCTCTTTCTATTTAAGAAATGAGATAAAAGTCTTATTTCTAAGGTATATAAAGAGCTTATTCAAATTTATAAGAATAAGTGCCATTCCCCAATTGGTAAATGTTCAAGGGATATGAACAGACAATTCTCAAAAGGAAGCAAGTAATCAAACTCTCAATAACTGTAAAATGCTCTAAATCTCTAATAATTATATAAGTGCAAATTAAATTAATTCTGGGGTTCTACCTAACCATAATCAGATTGGCAAAGTTGACAACAAGAGAAAATGACAAATGTTGGAGGGGCTTCAAGAAAATAGGCACATTAATGCTTCCTCGGTGGAAGCATGAATTGGTCCAACCATTATGGAAAACACATTGGAATTATAGTATCTTTAGAAAAGGTACTATACCGCCCAACCCCCTTGAACCAGAGATACCACTGCTAATCCTATAGACCAAAGATATCGAAGAAATACGAAAATGAATCATAAGTGCAAAAACATTTATTTTGTGGTGAGAAAGAACAGAAAACTTGTGGGGGTGCCCATCCATTGGGGAATGCCTGATGAAATTATGGTAGATGAAAATGGTGCCAAGACTTTTGGGACACGTGATATTATGGAATACTATTATGTCTTACAACAAATGAAAATATGGACTATTACAGAGTGAAATGAGCAGAACCAGGAGAATGGTTTAGATCATAACAACAATTTTTAAAATTTTTAAAATTTATTTTATTTTTTGCTTTTTTTTGGAGGAAGGAAGGTAGGGCAATTGGGGTTAAATGACTTGCCCAAGGTCACACGCCTAGTTTTTGTGTTAAGTGTCTGAGACTGGATTTGAACTCAGGTTCTCCTCACTCCAGGGCCGGTGCTCTATTCAGTGCGCCACCTAGCCGCCCCATAACAACAATTTTTGTGAAGGGAACAGCTTTGAAGACTTGCTTACTTTGATCAATAGAATGACCCCTATGATTTCAGAAGACCAATGATGCAGCCTGTTACCCATCCCCCTGCTAGAAAGATAATGGATTAAGATGTAGAATAAAATGCACATTTTTGGTTCTGATCAGTATGGTAATTGGTTTTTCTGGACTATGGATATTTGGTTTGAGTTTTGTTTTGTTTTTACAACTGAGGTAGATGGGAGGGAGAGAAAATAAATGCTTATTTGTTGAAAAATGTAATTAGAAAAAGAAAATTAATCCTTACAAGCTGTGTTGCCTACCAAGCTGATCCTCTCCCTATCCCTCAACCCTTTTGCCTTATGTATTTGCTTATGCTGCTTTCTCTGACTCGATCTTGTAGGTGGTGCAGTGGCTAGAGTGCAGGGCTTGGAGTCAGGAAGACCTGAGTTCAAATCCAGCATCAGCTACTTACTAGCTGTATGACCCTGGGCAAGTCACTTAAACCTGTTTGCCTCAGTTTCATCATCTGTAAAATGAGCTGGAGAAGGAAATGACAAACTGCTCTGGTATCTGTGTCAAGAAAACCCCAAATGGGGTCATGCTGAATCAGATCATAGCTGAAAAACAACTGAACAACAAGGATTCTATCTCTTCTTCTAGCACACTGAGAGCTGAGGTGTCAGAGTCCAAATGTGGTAGTCTCACTGTTGTCAATGATGCAAATAGACCACAATAGAAACAATGACTAATTTGCTGCATTTCACATCCATTTGTTGTTTTCCTTTAGCTTTATTTATCTATGTTCTTAGGACTCTCTACTTCAGTTAGCTGTATCAGTACCGATACGTTATTAAAAGGGCCTAGAACGTCTCAGGTGCATTTGATAGCTCCTTTATGGACACTTCACATGAGGATATGGCCAAGAATTGGACAGGAAGAGCAAGTATAAACCAGTGACTGTTCACACTGTTCCAGAGAGTACCCACACTGCTGAGATCAGGGCTCCCATGAGCCTTGCAGTCTCAAGCCCAGCTTTCTACAGGCTTGTTTCCACACATACTGGTTTTCATTATTTCATGAGGTCATACTGCTCATCTCACATCGGCCAATGTTTTTATTTTTAGCCATTTCCCCCTTCTCAGTGGAAACAGCTTGTTTAAATAGATTGGGTTGGGGTTGTTGCAATCTCCCACTGTGTTCTCTCTTTATCTTTCCTTCTACTTTCAGTATCAGTTTTGACCTTTGTCCTGACTAGTCAATGATTGTGCATGGGCAAGTGATTCTGAGTGACTTACACATCAAAAACTAGCTGTATTTTTTTTTAATGTTGGAAGTAAAAGTCAATTTCCTTTTTTCTTTTGTCCTGCTGTTCAGTGCTTGCCTAGTTCAATATCTTCTTAAACAAACAAACCAACCCAAAATCAGTCCTGTTCATGATATCAGGTCATGAGGTTTCTGATTAATCTATAAGCCTTTGGTATAGAGATTAATTCCTTAATCCTGAATCATATACCCATATCTGAAATGTTTAGATAGTTTTGCTTCTGAAGCAAATGGTCTAATAGCTTCCATTGACAATGCACTTTACATTCATATTGTATACAACAGATATTATTTTCATTGGATTGTCCCAACAACCTCGTCAGATGGCAGTAAGCATTTAATCCCCATTTTATTGATAAGGACACAGAGGCTCAGAGATATTAAATAAGTCATTGGTTTACAGTCACACAACTTGGACGCAGCCAAATTGAGCTTCTTGTGATAGCCAAGAATTGTCAACAGAGTGAATATCATTTGATTAGGGAATGACTAAACAGACTGTGGTATTCGGATCTAATTATCAAGGAGGTGCTTTATTGAGTCAATGACTCAAATCCCCCCTCCCATACACACAAACTTTTTTGTATGCATACACAACATGCATATATATATATATATATATATATATATATATATATGCATATGTATGTATACATGCACATATCTAAATTTTTAAAAGCTAATTAAATCTGGCTGACATATATATGTCTACTTTATATGTAATGCTAGCCTTAATACAGTGCTTTAAGGTTTGTGCTTCATGAGTATTATTTCATTTTAATCTTACAACCCTGGGAGGGAGGTGCTATGATTACCCCCATTTCACAGATGAGGTAACTGAGGCAGACAGAGGCTATGTGACTTATCCAAGCTAGTATGGATCTGAAGCAGGATTTGAACTCAGGTCTTCTTGATTTCAAATCAGGAGGTCTGGGAAGGACACAGGTGAGGTATTATGAGCTATAACCTTAGAAAAGATACTCCCTCTTTCCCAATTCCTTAGGGTTGCCCCTAGAATCCTGAGGGTATGCAGCAGCCTTGCTCTGGGGATCCAGCCTGTCAGTGTATGTGTGGGGGAGATTAGAATAGTTGTCTCAGATCATGGAGTACATAATGTGATATTATTGCAAGAAATAATGAATATGAAGAAGTCAGAAAAGTCTGGGAAGGCTTATAGGGACCAAGGTGGAGTGAAGAAAAATCAGGAATACAATATGCATGATGGCTACAACAATGTAGGTAGAAAAAAAACCCTAACAAAATAATATAAACTGAATGCTAGAGGATTATAATGATAAAGCTTGGATGTGAAGAAGAGACGAGAAAATATCTCTCCTTTCTTGGCAGAGACGAGGGACCGTGACTATGGAACTTTGTATACGGGAAGCTGGAGACTCCATAGTACACAGAGCTGAGGCTGGAGTCAGGAAGACCTGAGTTCAAATCTGTCTCATATAGTTACTAGCTGTATGTCCCTGGGCAACTCACTAAACCTCTGTTTACCTCAGTTTCCTGAACTTTAAAATGGGGATAAGAATAATACCCACCTTCCAGGCTTGTTGTGAGAATCAAATGAGATAATAATTGTGAAGTGCTTAACACAGTGCCTGGGTTATAGTAGGTGCTATATAAGTGCTCATTTCCTCCTTTCCATTGTTGCTATCAGACTCAGTTGATGTGTGGGTTGTTATTGCTAACTTCTTTTAAAATTTTTTCTTTTCCTTCCTCCCTCCCTGCCTCCTTTCCTTCCTTCCTTCCCTCCTTCCTTCATTCCCTCCTTCCTTCCTTCCTTCCTTCCTTTTTTCCTTCCTTCTTTCCTTCCTTCCTTCCTTCCTTCCTTCCTTCCTTCCCTCCATCCCTTCTTTCCTTCCTTCCTTCCCTTCTTCTTTCCTCCCTCCATCCCTTTTTTCCTTCCTTCTTTCCTTCCTTCCTTCCTTCTTTCCTTCCTTCCTTCCTCCCTCCCTCCCTGTTTCTTTCTCTTCCCCTCTCTCTCAAAGGATAGCTCCTTAGGTAGAGAAAAAGGGAGGGTTATTCTTAGAAATGAAGATGATATAAAAAACAAATGGTATCAATAAAAAAGAAAAATTATTAAAAAAAATCTTAGGTTGTCACAAGTTAAAAAATGTAGCAGAGCTGAGACTCCAGTCCTGCCTGAGATCTTTCTACTTCTGGCTGACTTATCATACCAGTTTATTACTCTGTCATTTCTCTTGTCAGTTTCATCAAATCAGTGAAAATTGAGTGGAAAATTTGTCCTCCTTTAGAATTTCTGACTTAAATTTTTAACCTGAGTTATTCACCTGAACTATCAACTCAGCAGGAGGCAGAGCACATTGATTAACAAGTGGATATCTCAGCCAAGGGAAATCAAATGACTTATTCATGGGTTCCAGGAATTTTTACAAAGGATCCTTCAGCCTGGGTGGCATCACTAGTGACAGAGCCTTGAAGGCAGATCTTCCCAGTCAGGTCTCCATCTCCTCCTCCTTCCATGGACTACAACAGTATTCCCGAAGGCAGTAAGGTATAGTGGGAAGACAATGGAAGCTGGAGTCTTCGCCCTAATTATAATGATAAAGAAGAGATATTAAATGTCATCTTCTTTGCAGAAGAGACAGCTTATGGGTATGGAATACTCCATACAATGTCATACTTTGTCAATATATTTGTTCAGTTTTCTGAATTTCTTTTTGTTATAGGGGATGGCTCTCTGGAAGGGAGAAGGGAGAGGCTACACTGGGAAATGTAGGTGATATAAAAATAGTTGACATCAATAAAATTTTATTTCATAAAAAGTGAGTCCATCAGTTGGAGCTGCCTTGCCCTGGCAGTCTTTTCCCAGAGGGAGCTCTTCCTTCACCTGGCCTTAACCCATTGCCTTCTGTGGCAGAAATCTTCTCTGTGGCAGTTCAACAGTGTCCTGGCATCTCTACTCATAGGATTTAGCGGGCCCCCCACCAAATAAACCCAGAGAAACACTTAACTATGAAAAACCAACAGTCTGTTTTCTCTAATGCAGCCTTTGTGTTCTGAGGTCTAGCTCTCTCCCTCCCTCCAACTAAATTTGTCTTTACAAACTGGTTTGAGGATGCCTTTCATGCTGCTTCCCTTGGGTACCGTTTCTGTTGCTTGCCCCTGGCTTCCCACTCCTTGTTTCTCAGCTCTGATAGCCAACACAGTCATCGACTGGCTTCTTTTCTTGTTTTCTATCCAGAGCTTATTAGAAATTCCTAAGTTGAATAAGTCTCCTTTCCAAAAGACATTTCCTTTCTTCCACAAATGGGCCCATGCCATGAGGTGGGGTTGGGCATGAGTTTAATCATGTTTCTCAGTGCCAAGAGGGTACAGGGAGAAAGGCATAACAAAGATTTGGCCTTCTGGTCTGCAACTATACACATTCTAGAGGTCTGAACATATAAAATTGTCATGTTGTAACTCAAAGTCACAGTGACGTTAACTATTTAATTATTAATAAACTAATTTCTCCATTAAAATCTTCCCTTGGTACCTCACTGGGCTGTGGGGGTGACCCCATTTGCTCAAAGGCTATGTTGGGAGGCCCTACCCAATCAGAAAGACTTGGAATAATGGTCTGGCCATGGGCTGAATGTCTTTTATCTGAGGAAAAGCTTGCATTTCAGGGTCACAGGGGTCACCTAAGATCATCAGAAAACACATATTTCCAGTGGTCTTAGGAGCCGAGACACTGCTCCTCTCTCTGTCTCCAAGCGGGTCCGTCCACATGCAGATACGCCCACATATGAGTATTAAAGGGTTGCGGCATTAGGAAGGTTGAGAACCACTGCTCTAATTCCTCAAGTACAGTCCGTCAAACTTCACAGAACAAATCTCCTTAATAAAAGGTTTTGTTCTGTAAAACTTAGACTTAGTCAAAAGGTTGCACTCAAGCACCTAGAAGGCCACATGTGGCAGGTTTCCCTCCCCTGAGCTACAGTAATTTGTTCTCAGGCCTGTTGTTTATATACAGACAAAAGTTGTAGGTTAAAAAAAAATGTAGTTAAATTATATATGTCTGTATTTTTGAAGTTGAGTCCTTATTTAAAATGCAGCTGGAGAGAGAGCTGTTTAAAGGAATCCTAAGGAATAATTGTTCTCTGATCTATATCCCTTGTGAGTTTGAATTCTTGGGTATTGTGCTTTCTTAACAGAGGCCATATAGGGATGGACAAATAATACAGAACTGCAGCTTTGTTTTCAGTTTACAGAGTCCTTAAGGTTATCCAGTTTAAGCTATCATCACATAGAGGAATTCTCCTCTGAAAAAATCCATACAGATGGCCATCCTTAAAAAAAGACTCTGCTAAAAGACCGTCAGTAATAGGGAACTTGCTAAAATACTGACCCTAACAATAACAACTGGCATTTATATTATATAGCAGTTTAATGTTGCAGTGTACCTTACATGTCCAAAATCCTGTGAGCTAGGTGCTATAGGTATTATAAACTCCACTTTACAGATGAGGAAACTGAGGCTTATCGAGGTAAAATGACTTCCTCATAGTCATACAGCTCTTTAGTGTCAGGGTCAGGATTTGAACTCATGTCTTCTGGCTTTCAAAGCACCCTGAGGCAGCCCAGTCCATTGTTAGACTGCTACCACAGGAAAGCATTTCAGATGCAAATGATGTACAGTCATGTAAATTATACACATTCTTTCCCCCTGAAGTTGTGAGAGCTTGGGGTTGAAAGCACTGGACATCCCCTATCCAGGTGCTTTCTTGTTATTCCTCTTTTCCATCTGCTGGCTCAGACTCTTGGAGCCACAGGTTTTTCTTTGTGGTTTGTGCCCCTCCCAATTCCGGGCCTGGGCCAAGCTCACTTTCTCAGCCTTGTAGGTCCTTGGAGAAGAAGTTCTTTTCCTATCTGGGTCCCAGGTGCAATCCCCACCTTTGGCTTGAAGCCAGAACAGCTGTCCTGGCATCTGTGGGAATCGCTGACTAGCTTCCCTTCCACCCTCTTCCTGGACACGCAACACCTTATCAGTTTCCTTGAGAGGAGTTGGGAGTCATTTTCTCTGACCTTCTTTGGCACAACCTGGGCTCTGTTTTCCCCAGCTCTGTTCTTGTTTTCATTTTTTTTTCTCCCACTTCTACTGTAAAAGGTTTTTTGGCTGTCACTTTCCTAAGCCCCTTTAGTAATTCTCAAGTGATCCTACTTCCCCACAGCCTCAACTTTCTGTAAACCTGTAACATATCACTTACAAGCTCCTGGCTCTCCTCCTCAGATTAATCACCTTTCTGTACCCCAGCATCATTAGCCAACCTTTTCTGAAGGTCCCCCTCCCCATTACAGAGGTCATTGAATCCTTCCTCCCTTTCCTCTCTAGCCCACCCATCAGGGATTCCCAAAGGAAAGGCAGAGATCCGCAAGGAAAGCAGGCTGATTCTGGAGTGAGAGGATCTACGTTCAGGTCTGTGTGCTACCTATGTGACCTTGGACAAGCCACAATTTCTCCAAGTCTTGTTTTTCTCATCTATAAAATCAGGGGTTAGACTAGGTGAGTACAGGAGTAATAGCTAGCTCCAAGCTTCATGATTCTATAACTGCTGTCTTATTTTACAAGCAAATGCTTTTTGTTGGGGGAGAGGGGTCTGGGCTTGTTGTTTTTCAATCATGTCCACCTTTTTTTTTTTTACATATAAGAAAACTGAGGCAAACAGGGTTAAGTGACTTGCCCAGGGTCACACAGATAGTGAGTGTCCAAGGCCAGATTTGAACTCAGGAAGATGAATCTCCTTGACTATAGGCCTGGTGCTCTATCCACTATGCCACCTCACTACCTGTGATGTCATCACCGTATAGAACTCCACCTTCAAACTCACCCTTTCAGTGCAAACAACCAGTAGGCAGTTTAGAGCCTGAGAAAATCAGAGAAGTTAAGTAATTTGCCCAGGATGACAAAACTTGCGTGAGGTAGAGTTTGCCGGGTTTCCTTGATTCTCAGGACAGCCTCTGAGGTGCCTTTCCTTTAAATACTTACACCTTCCAGTTAACATGTTGTCCAATCCATTCCCTGGCCTGCTCCCAACACACACACACACACACACACACACACACACACACACACACACACACACACACACACACACACACACAGGGTCAAACAATTTTTTGGGGAAAAGGTTATTTTAATTTCCTAAGTTCATAAGATTATAAATTTAGAGCTGGGAGGGACCTTAGAGGCTCCCCCACCATTTTACAGAGAAATCAGCTGAGACACAGAGAGGGGAAGTTATTAGCTCAAGGTTATAGTTACCAAGTAGCAGAGTGGGATTCGAACCCAGGTGTTCTGATTCCAAATCCCATGTTTTCTTTCTTTCTTCCTTCCTTCCTTCCTTCCTTCCTTCCTTCCTTCCTTCCTTCCT